>JAZKJV010003178.1:0-436326 GCA_037367405.1 Ottelia alismoides
TTCTCACTAAGTTCGTTGTGACCTCAGTCACTGGGACTTGGGCAGATCTTAATCAAGAAAAAGATTCAGACTACCAATCAGAGAGAAAAATCGATGAAAATCCAAATAGCGGTCTCGCTATGATATTAACCTGGTATAGCACCCAGGGTCGGTCTAGAGGAGCACGAGATGGCCTTGCGGCCTACGAAGTAGTCTAAAAATAAAGAAAATAAAAACAAATATTTTTTGGTGGATTTTAATATTTTAATATTTCTTTGGATTTTTAAATATGACGAAAACAATAAAAAGGAAATATAAACAACTTCAAGCAATTAATTAATTACTCAAAAATGGTCCAAAAATTCTAACAAAAATATTTTTAGACTTTTTTTATTTTTACTGTTTTTGGTGAATTTTTGATGATTTTATGCTTTCTATAGAATTTTATGAATTTTATTAAATGCAAGAAGACTAAAACAAATGAAGACTGTTCGATCAGGCTTTAAAGACCACTTAAAAATATCTAATGGTCTGATCAAGGCCTGAAGGTATTTTTCCTATAAAGTAGAAGTAAAAAGGAAAAATTAGAAAGAAGATTTTTTAATTTTTGGGTTTTCTGTGATTTATTAGAGTTTTTATGAGTTTTTCAAGGTTTTTTAGCTCTTATGGTTTTTATAAATCCAAAAATAGCCAAAACTGTTCAGAAAATCAAACAAACAAAAATAGATAAAATCTGATTTTTTTTTGTAATTTTTAAAGAGGCTTTTATATTTTCTATGAATTTTAAATCAGAACAGGCAGAAAAATGAAGGTTTTTGAATTTTTAAAAATAATAAAAGGGCCCAAAAATGTTCCCAAAAATTGATAAAAATTCTACACATTGGCAAGAGCCACGTATCCAATTTTCACTCAATTTGGATGAAGTTTGATATTTTATTTAAAACAAACAAGAGCCCACAATGCATAGGGACCTATTCATAATAAAAATATCTTCTGGGGCCAAAAGTAACACAATCAAAAGCTCAGGGGTCTTCGAGCATTTCACCAGGTTCCACGCGCGCACGTGGGCTGGGCACAGAAGGACCCAAATGTAAATAACTTAAGTCCCTGAACTTATTAGCAACATGTGCTAAAAGTCCAGGGGCTAAGTTGTAAAAAGCCCAAACAATTCAACACATGTTCAATAAAAACATTCGCAGGGGCATAAGTGCAAATAACAAAAAAGATATATCATTCAATAACACATTAGAACCACAGGCCCATATATTGCAAATTTACCAAAACATCACGTGACGATGCACGTGTCGAACATATACAGGGGTAGAAATGCAATTAAAATAAATTACCATGTCCTCTATGCAATTTTAACAAACTAAAAATACCTACAGAAAATATTTACAGGACTAAAACAAAAATGCAAAATAGGAGGGGGCCTAAGTGAAATTACCCCACTTATGATCCGAGGGCTGAGGGTGCGCCACGTGGCTGATCTGACGGCTGCTAGTGCACTGCGCCTCTCGAAGGGCCTCGGCTCTGAACGGACGGTGGAGGGTCGACCACGTATGCTTATCTGACGGTGGAGGATCGAGGGCTACCCTTCGCTGGATGGATGGCGGAGAAGAGGCCACGTGTCGATCAGACGGTGGCTGGTAAGGCTTCTTCTTCGCTTTAATCGAGCGGTCCTGATGTAATCTGGCACGGCTAGAAGTGAATGGACAGCTCTGGAGGGTCCTCCAAGAACAGGCGCCGGCGAACTTCACCGGCCCGATACTCGTGCGGTGGGCCTCCTCTGCTGCTGCTACAATGCGGAACAGGTCCGTCGTGACGTACCGCAGCTAGTGCACCTCTCCGATGAGGCTGGCGACCACCGGAGTGGTCCGGCGACGGCGGTGGTCACAAGAAGGCAGTGACAAGAAGCTTAGTACCGTCGGTGGGATCAGCATCGGTGGCCTCAGTACCACCTCCTCCATCTGGTGAGACGACGGCCTTAGTACCGTCGGTGGGATCAGCATCCGTGGTGGCATCAGTAACACCGTCATCATCTCTAGCGGCATCAGCACCGCTCTCCTCCTCGTCGGGCGCTCTGGAAGTGGCCTCGGGGTGTCGCGCAGACGAGGCGCCTCCTGCTGGCATCCTACCGCTCCTAAGTGTGACAAAATCAGTATCAAACAAATATGCAGACATATCTCCAAATGTATCACTAGGAGTGGCGTGCTCTGTGAAATCTACCTGCTCAGACTTCCTCTTGAGGTTGTTTGGATTGGGCTCTATCTGGACAGGGATGGCGGTCTTCCCTCTCACAATGTCCCGCATCTCCGGGCGGAACTCATCAATCTCCCATCTGAATGTAGCCTGCTGATCGGTAAGGAGGCGGGCTATGTCATCCAAGGCGGGACTCTCATAGGATGGCCCATGAGAGCCTGACGGGTGGCCTTGCTGGTAGTGAGGCCGTTGTGGCTGGTGCTGCGGGTGAGAGGGGTATGGCTGGGGATGATACTGCTGCTGCTGAGGCTGATCACGCCTCCAAGACTGTCCATGCTGATAGGGATGAGGACCATACTGTTGTGACTGCTGCTGCTGGGTATACACTGGGGGCTGCTGTTGCTGGTGATCTCTCTGATGGCTGTACTGGCCACCCTATCCTGATGGCTGCTGCTGGGAGATGGAACCTCCGACCGACCAATGGAATCCGAGATGGTCTTGTCGGATACCGGGCTGTGGTCGATTGTACCAAATCCCGTTGACATCCATCAATGGCTCTAACTCGTAAGGGGCTGGCGAGAGTACTGCCAGAGGCTGATCCTGCTGGTATACCACCATATGCGTGTCTGGAGATGGCGGTGACTGGTAAGTGGGTTGCGGCTGTTGGTACGGCTCCGCCTGTACAAGGTGAACCTGTCTAGGTTGCTGGTGGCTGGAGCGCTGGAACGATCTGCTGCTGCTACTCGGATCGCCTCGTGCCTGAAGACGGGGCTGGGAAGTCGTCCGTGCCTCCTGGAGACACATGAGCTGTGTCTTCAGGTCACTCAGAGTCTGTGCCATCTGCTCCATCTACATGATGCCCTGGCACTGCTTCTTCTCAATTATCTCCATCCGGTCCAGCTTCTCGCTGATGATGCCCATGTCAGCGGCTGTAGACTCGGCCTGTGCTGCTGCCGCTGATGAATTGGATGGACCGGCGTCAACCCGTGCTATCCTCTGGTACTGCACGATCAGTGGCTGGGGTCGTCCCTGTGTGTAGAGTCGGGTCTGGGACATCACCATGTAGTTCTCTGCCATCTCCTCGTAGATGGCCCAGACCTGATCGTGATCCTTGGCGAAATAAGATCCACCACAAGAAGCATTCACCAAGCCTTGTAGCTCTGGTGTCAACCCGCTGAAGAAGCTCTGAACTAGGTTCGACTTCGAGATGTCATGGTGCGGGCATCTATCGGTCAGCTCACGGAACCTCTCCCATGCCTCGTGGAATTGCTCATTGGGGAGCATGGAGAAGTTGCTGATCAGGGATCTCGCGGCATTCATCCGCCCGAGTGGGTAGTACTTGTTCAAGTAATCGGTGTGGAGCTGCTCCCAGGTGTAGACAAACTTCCCCAGATGTTTCAGCCAGGTGGATGCTCTGTCTGCTAGTGAGAAGGGGAAGGCAATCATGCGGATGGTATCCTGGTCCACCTGTCTGTCGTGGACTGTGCTGCAGATCATCAAGAACTTCTGAAGGTAGAGATGGGGCTCCTCTGTGCCGAGCCCATGGAATCGGGGGAGAAGCTGCAAAGTGTTTGGGGGGAACTTGAAGTCCCCCACGATGGCTGGAAGAACAACCCAATGATGCATCAAAGTTGATCCGGGGTTGTGTAACTCCCGCATCGATCTCGGTGGATCTGCTGCTGCTGCTGCGGCGGCTGCCGCATCGTCAAGTATCCTCGGCATGTCTCCTGGCTTGCGCTGGTCGCGGGCGGCTCTCAACTGCTCCATCTCACGCCTCATCTCTATCATGAATGCTCCCTAATCCCTCAATTACTACTGAACTGTCTCGAGGGAGGCGATCAGGGTGGAGTTGATTGCACCCTGGTCCATAATGAATGTCTGTTGGGGCTGGGGACCTCGGGTGTGATCGTCACTGCTGCCGGCCATGGTCTTTGCAAAAGTAAACGACCCAAACTCAGGTGCCGATAAATCATATGATAGTCTCTCATCTGGCACTGGCATCTCAAAACTTAAAGAAGGGGGGTCGAGGGGGAACAGGATGGAGTCAAACTCGAGTTCGGAGAGCGGGTCTCGGCTCTCGCGAACCAACCTAGATGAACAGGTAGAAGTGCTGGGAAGCGGTGCAGCTAGAGGCTGCCTAAGAGACCTTCTGCCCATCATCTTGATCTGCCAAGTCAAGCGGATGAGATATGGTAATAACAATGATCACAAGCAAATCACTAATTCACCTACGCAACGCGAACTGAAGACCGTAAAGGTTCGGTCAATTATCTTGTCAATTTTATTAGGTGATCAAGTCAGGATAGCGGAGCGATTAACGTGACCTGTTAGGAATCCAATATGCCAACCAGACTGTCTCGTATAAAAGGCTGGTAGTCTAATCGGAGATCGGATATGGCTCTAGCCTAGTGTGCGGGTCACTCTCTCGCGCAAGCAAACCAGACAAGGAGGGGGTTGCTCTCCCCAAGATAAATTTATAGGTGAATGTCTTTTAGGGTCAAGTAGAGTTAACCAGTCCCAATTTTATGGTTCAAATTTTTAGGTATTTTCCAAATAATCAAACTAATCGCCTAACGAATTTTTCGGTTCTCCTGGTTATTAAGTCCAGAAACGGGGGGAGAAGTCGAAAAAGCTGATGTGCGAGAAAATCAATGATGCATGCAGAGTAAGAGATGTGTACCTGACGCCAGCAGTCTGCATGCAAGATGGTCCGCGTAGAATTTAAAGACTGAAATAAAACTACCTAAATGATGCAGGCGGAAATCCGAGCCCTAAGCAGCAGTTTTACTCGAAAGAACGTCTAGTCGACAACCAGCCTTCTATCCAAGAGTCCAGTCTAGGCCCACCCCTCCTCCTCTCGATAAATCGAGTTCAGGAGCAGCGCTTGGCAGGGTGGGCTGTGGCGCGTAGGCTCGAAGGTAGTGGATCGACTATTTTATTAATTTTTTTTATTGTTGGTCCAATTACCGATCTATAGGTAAAGGCAGAATTATCAGGGTGTTTGGATCCTATTTATTACTTCACAGTCAAGCAAAAATCCAAAGGCTAAGGGCTGAAAACCGCGAGAAACCAAATAGGCAGAAAATAAATAAAAAACCGCGAAAAAAATCGCGTAAAAGCTGAGTCCCTCGAGCACACAGGTGCTTTACGAAACAGACCCCAAGAGTCAAAGGAATCTGGCTCAGTGTCTTGTCCCTGTTTTATTACAATAATGATTCAAATAGCTGAAAAGAAAACCTAATCTACTCTAAGCTAATCCTCCTACACTCGGCTGCCTCCTCGCGCTCTCCTACAGCTCTGTACAGAATGGAGCCGGCTCCGATCGCCGCGGTTGCGCCAGCTCCTCGAAAGTAGCCGCCTCGGTCCTCGGGCCCTCGCAAGCAAGCAAAAGAGTGTCATAGACTAGATAAAATAAAGCAAGTAATGCAAATAAAAGCAAATAGGGTATAAGTGCAGGAATAGAAATAAAAATAAACAAGCCAAATAAACAAAATCAAAAAGAAAAGAAAATAAAATAAAGGAAAATGAAAATAAAATAAAAATAAAAAGCCGCGAAAAGCTGCAGACAAAAAAAAAACTGCGGAATGCCACGAAAAAGAAAATAAAATAAAATGAAAATAAAACTAACTAATAAGCCGTGCTCCCTGGCAAAAACGCCATTCTGATGAGGCGCCTGCGCGACTAAGGTAAAGTATCTCACTAAGGTCGTTGTGTCCTCAGTCACTCGGGACTCAGAGCTCAATCAAAATAAAGATTTAGACCACCAATCAGAGAGAAAAATCGATGAAAATCAAAATAGCGGTCTTGCTATGATATTAACCTAGTATAGCACCCAGGGTCGGTCTCGAGGAGCACGAGATGGCCTTACGGCCTATGAAGTAGTCTAAAAATAAAGAAAATAAAAACAAATATTTTTTTTGGTGGATTTTAATATTTTAATATTTTTTTGGATTTTTAAATATGAGGAAAACAATAAAAAGGCAAATATAAACAGCTTCAAGCAATTATTTAATTACTCAAAAATGGTCCAAAAATTCAAACAAAAATATTTTGAGACTTTTTATATTTTTTACTATTTTTGGTGAATTTCTGATGATTATATTAATATTATAGAATTTTATAAATATGAAAGAAGACTAAAACAAATGAAGACTGTCCAGTCAGGCTTTAAAGACCATTTAAAAATATCAAATGTCTGATCAAGGCTTGGAAGCATTTTTCCTGTAAAGTAGAAGTAAAAAAAATAGAAAAAAGATTTATTACTTTTTGGGTTTTATGTGATTTATTAGAATTTTTATGAGTTTTTCAAGATTTTTTAGTTTTTTTGGTTTTTATAAATCCAAAAATAGCCAAAACTGGTCAGAAAAACAAACAAACAAAAACACACAAAATCTGATTTTATTGTAATTTTTAAAGAGGTTTTTAATTTTTTTATGAATTTTTAATCTGAGTAGGCAGAAAAATGGAGGTTTTTGAATTTTTAAAAATAATAAAAGGGCTCAAAAATATTCTCAAAAATTGATGAAAATTCTACATAGTGGCAGGAGCCATGTTTCCAATTTTCACTCAATATGGATGAAATTTGATATTTTATTTAAAACAAACAAGAGCCACAATGCACAGGGACTTGTTCGTAATAAAAATATCTTTTGGGGCCAAAAAGTAACACAAACAAAAGCTCAGGGGGTCTTCGTGCAATTTCACGAGGTTCCCACTCGCGTGACACGTGGGTTGGGCACAGTCGGACCCAAATGTAAATAACTTAAGTCCCCGAACTTATTAGCAACAGGTGCTAAAAGTCCAGGGGCTAAGTTGTAAAAAGTCCAAAAAATTCAACACATGATCAATAAAAACATTCGCAGGGGCATAAGTGCAAATAACAAAAAAGATATATCATTCAATAACACATCAGAACCACAGGACCATGTATTGCAAATTTACAAAAACATCACGTGACGATGCACGTGTCCAACATATACAAGGGTAGAAATGCAATTGAAATAAACTACCAGGTCCTCTATGCAATTTTACCAAACTAAAAATAACTAAGGAAAATATTTACAGGATAAACCCATCGCCATAGACCGAGAAGTTGTCCAAGAAGACCTCAAAGCACTCACCCACCATGTCCGAAAAGATGGACAACATACACCTTCGGAATGTTGCCGGGGCGTTACATAGATCAAAGGGCACCCGTCTGAAAGCATATGTCCCAAAGGGACAGGTGAATGTGGTCTTGTCTTGTTCTTCGGGTGTAATGACCACCTGGTTGTAACCGGAGTACCCTCAAGAAAGTAGTAGTGACTCCTCCCAGCTAGCCTCTCTATAATCGGATCAATAAAAGGCAGCGGGAAATGATCCTTCATGGTGGCCTGGTTCAATCATCTATAGTCCATACAGACCCTCCAAGAAGTGGGTACCCAGGTAGCAATCTCCTCTCAAGACTCAATCACAATTGTAGTGATGCCCATCTTCTTGGGTACCATATGCAATGGACTAACCCACTTGGAGTCGGAGATGGGGTAGATAAAATTGGCGCTCCACCATTTCGAGATTTCCTTCTTGACAACCTCTTGAAGATTCGAGTTCTGCCGCCGTTGAAACTCACGCGATGACTTGGCATCCTCTTAGAGATAGATATGGTGGGAGCAGCGGGCCGGACATATCCCCTGGAGATCAGCTACGCTCCATCCTATCGCCTTGTAGTTCTTTTCAAGAACCTCCATCAAACGAGATTCTTGCTCTCCGGTCAAATCTGCTGAGATAATAACTAGGTGCATCTCATGCTCGCCCGCAAGGAACCTATACTTCAGCGACTGTGGAAAGGGCTTCAGCACTAGGCAACTGGGTGCTGGTCCATCTAGCCTCCGAAAGGTCTGAGTGAAAGCGATTGAATCTGCATGGGGAAACTCTCACTGAATATGAAAATCTGGTGAAGACTGCTCCGGTGGTGTATCTGCACTCTGAATGGGATCAATCTCCATCCTAGCTGCTAGCTCTGTGGGAATCAGGCATGGAATCAACTCATCAAACTCTGCCCAATCAATATCTGACTTTGAGGGATCTGAATCTGAATCAAAAGAAATATCTACTGCCTCGCTCTCCTGAACAGGATTTGCTACCTAAAATGTCTCCTCTGACAAGAATGCGCTCTCCAAGCTTTCCTCTACTGGAATATGTGCATTAGTGGGATCTGAAGGTGAGAGGATGGCTCGTGAAACGTGGTATTACCAAGCCTCTTCATCGTCTGTGATCACAAAAATGCACTCCTGGTAGACGTCTCGCTCTGCCTCTATCATCTGCTCTGAATCTGTAAGCGGCTCTGAGCAAGCTGAATCTCACGCTCTAGTCTCATCAATCGTCTGTGTATACTCTTGCCTTCGATGCAAATGTATACCTTCCCGCTATCATGAACGGACACTGCCTTGGCTGTGGCCAAGAACGGGCATCCTAAAATGATGGGGGTATCTATCATAGACTCAGGGATCTCCATGTCCAACAAAATGAAGTCCACGGGGAATTTCAGGCCATGAATTGTGACAACCACATCCTTCAGCAACCTCTTCGGCCTCTTGATAGATCGATCAGCAAACTGAAAGATCGTCCTGCTTTGTCGGAGAGGGCCAAACTTGAATCGGTCGAGTAAAGCTACCGGAAGTAGGTTGATGGAATAATCACTATCTAATAGAGTCTGATCGAACCTCTGCTCATGTATGTGACATTTGACATAGGGAGCTCCTGCATCTGGTCTCTTGGCTGGAAAATGGTTCTGGATGGCGAAGCAGGTGGCATGAGTAAGCACATGGATCTTTGAATGATGGTTCCTCCTCTTCCTGCGAATAGTGCTCCTCTCTAAGGTTCCTCTGGAAGAGAGGGATGTGCTCCAAGGCTTCCTGTAGAGTCAGTTATATCTGAAATCTATCTATCATCTGCTGGATGAACTCTAGCTGCTGAGATTTTTTGGATTTTCTTTTTTAGTCCCCTTAACCAAGTAGAGTGCTTGAGGGAAGGGGATGGATGGGCCCTCCTCTGATGGAGGGCTAGGATCAGGTCCCTGCTGCTGTGGCAAAGTAGAATCCATACCAACATCTCCATGCATCACAAATTGACTCACAAATGAAGAACCCTTTCCTTTATTACATTTTCCAGAATAGTCCTGAGATAAAGAAGCAAAAGGAAATGCAACAGGAATAGAATGGATGGCCTCAGTACCACCTGCAACATCTGGACTCGCGACATCAGCACTGCACTCTGGCTCAACATCATCTCCGGTGGCATCAGCACCACCTCCTACATCTGGTAAAGTAACGACCTCAGTACCATCAGCTGTATCAACATCCTTGGTGGCGTTAGCACCACCGTCATCAACATCATCATGAGCGGCATCAGCACCTCTCTCCTCCTCATCTGATGCTCCTGAGTCTGCATATGGTCATCGCTCAGATGAGGTGCCTCATACTGGTATCCTACCGCTCCTAAGTGTAACAAAGTCAGCATCAAAAGTGCATGCAGAAATATCACCAAGTGAATCATAGGAGTGGTAACCTTTGTAAACTCTACCTACTCAGACCTCCTCTTCAGGTTGTCTAGGTTCGGCTCGATCTGAGCGGGTATGGCAGCCTTGCCCTTCACTATCTCTCTCATCTCCTGATGAAACTCGTCCATCTCCAGCATGAATGTAGCCTGCTGATCGAAGATAAGGTGGGCTAAGTCATCTAAAGCTGGGTTCTCATAGGCGGGCCCATGAGAACTATACATGTGTCCTCTCTGAAAGTGAGGTTGCTGCTGTGATGGATGAGAGGGATACTGGCGATGAAACTGCTGAGGCTGTTGCTACTGCCTCCATAACTGTCCCTGTTGATAGGGATGAGGACCCTGCTGCTGGTAAGGTGTTTGTGGATGTGGCTGTGGGAACTAGGGCTGCTACTACTGCTGTTGGCTGAACTGGACACCCTGAACTGGAGGCTGCTGCTAGGAAGAGGTACCTCCGATCGATCAACGGAATCAAGGATGGTCTCGTGGGATCCCAGGCTGAGGTCAGTCATACCAAATCCCGTTGACATCCATCAACGACTCCTGCTCGTACGTAGGTGGGGGAAGAACTGCCAGGGGCTGATCCGGCTAGTAGACCACCATCTGAGTGTTTGGAGATGGTGGTGGCTGGACATATTGCTGCTACTGTTAGAACTGCTCCACCTAAATATGATGCACCTGTCGGTAGTGGGCGGAGGTCTGGGTCGAGCTGCTACTGCTGTTGGGATCTGCCTGTGACCTATGAGGGGGATGAGGAGCCATCTGTGCCTCCTGGAGACACATGATCTGGATCTTCAGGTCACTCAGCGTCTGTGCCATCTGATCTAAATCTGAGACATGCCCTGGCACTTCTTCTTCTCAATAAGTTCGATGCAGTCCAACTTCTTGTTGACGATCCCCATATCAGTGGTCGGACTTTGCCTGTGCTGCACCTACTAATGATGTAGATGCACCAGCATCGACCCATGCTATCCCATGATAGGACACAACCTGTGGTGTGGGTTTCCCCTGTGCATATAGTCGGGTCTGGGACATAATTATGTAGTTCTCCACCATCTCCTCGTAGATGGCCCAGACTTGAACCTCATCCTTGGCGAAATATGAGCCCCCACATGATACGTTAACTAGCCCCTGCAACTCCGATGTAAGCCCGCAGAAGAAACTCTGAACAAGGTTGGGCTTGGATATATCATGATGAGGACACCGGTCTGTGAGCTCCCTTAATCTATCCCATGCCTCATGAAACTGCTCGTTGGGAAGCATGGTGAAGTTGTTGATCAGAGCTCTAGCTGCATTCGTCCGACCGAGTGGATAGTACTTATTCAAGTACTCATTCCGGAGTTGTTCCCATGATGTGACGTATCTCCCTAGGTGATTCAGCTAGTTGGTTGCTCTGTCTACGAGGGAGAACGGAAAGGCCATCATCCTAATGGTATCCTCGTCCACGAGTCGATCGTGGACAATACTGCAGATCATCTCGAATTCTTGGAGATGGAGGTGTGGCTCCACTATGGCGAGTATGTGGAATCGGGGTAGAAGCTGGATAGTTTGAGGCGGGAGCTTGAAATCTCCCCGAATGGCTAGCAGCTGCATCCATCTGTGGGTCAGAGTTACACCAGGGTTTTGCAACTCTCTCATCGATCGTGCAGGTGCTACTGGCTGTGCTGGCTCCTCAGGCTCTCCCTCATGATTGTTTCCTCCTCCACCAGCTCTGCGCTGCTCTCTGTTGGCTCTCATCTGCTCCATCTCTCGACGCATATCCACCATGAAAGCTCCCTGGTCTCTAATCTGATGATGCATGGTCTCCAGGGAGGCTAATAGGGTGTTGTTGATGGAACCCTGATCTAACATGTAGGTCTAGTTCCCGTTGGGTCCATCGGTGTGCTCCTCACTGCTGGCCATTGTCTTTATAAAGGCAAAAGACCCAAACTCAGGTGCTATCAAATCATCACATATCTGTTGCTGTCTCTACTCGGGCACCTCAGGACTCGTAGAAGGGTGGTCGAGGGGGAACAAGGTGGAATCAAACTCAGGTTCGGAGAGCGGGTCTCAGTTCTCGCGAATCAACCTAGATGAGCGGACCGGAGTGCTCGAAAGCGGTGAAGCTAAAGGATGAATAAGGGACCTCCAGCCCATCATCTTGATGTAGTGAGTGAAGGCGGATGAGATCTGGAAAAAAACACAAGATCGGTCAAGCAAACCCTAATTCACCTACTCACGCAGAGCTGATGATCGTAAAGGTTCGGTCTTTTATCTTGTCGATTTTATTTGGTGATCAAACAATCATTCAGAGTGATTAAGCAAGTTGTTGGGAATCCAACGCTCCTAGGAGACTGTCCCGATCTCAAGGCTAGATCTTTCCCAGCCAGTACAAGTCGTGGACCGTTTACCAGCTACCCGATCAACTTGCTCTGTTAAGGATTTCACGGCCCGCTTTACCAGAAACTGGACCGATCCTCACAGGAGAATGACTAACTTGAGATTAGTAGCCTAAGGAGAGGTCGGATGCGGCTCTATCCTAATGTGCGGGTCACTCTCTCAATCCAAACCAGACAATGAGGGGATTACTCCCCTAAGAGAGATTTTAAAGTGAGGTGACTTTTAGCATCAAATGTGTCTTAGCAGTCCCAATTTTATATTTTTTTTCTTTTTTTAGATATTTTTCAAAGCAAACAACGCCTAACAAATTTTCTGATTCTCCTGATTGTTTTAAGTCCAAAAACAGGGAGAAAATCGAAAAAGTTGATGCATGATCAAACACTATGATGCATGCAGAGTAAGAAATGCATACATGACTCCAACCCTCTACATGCAGAGTGATCCACGCATAAAATAAAAGACTAAAATAAAACTACCTATATGATGCAAGAAGAAATCGACCTTAGATAAATAATTTCTACTCGCGAAGAACTGTAGCTAACGGATCAACAAGAGGGGTCGGGGTCTGGTCTTTGATGTTGATCGGTGTCTACCACAACGGATCCTGCCAGTGCTATATAACTCTAGCGGCACACGAACCCTCAGGTGATCGAGTTAACTTTTTCTTTGCGATTTAATTATTAAGGTCCAGTTATCGATCTATAGGAGCAGGCAATTAATCAAGGATGGGGCCTTAAATAATTACGTCTCAATCAAGCAAAAATCCTATGTCTAGGGGCCAAAAACTTCGAGAATTAAAAATAAAAGAAAAATGCGATGAAACACAAAACCGACGAAAAATCTGCGGTGAGGTCCACTGAGCACACCGGTGCTCGGTAAAACAGACCCCGAGATCAAGCCAAATCTGAGTCTAAGTTTGTCCTATTTTATTACAACAATAATAGCAAAAATAAACTAAGGCTAAAACTAAACTATTCCTCCAAAATTCTGCTCCTCCTCTACTACGCTCTCCTGCGGCTCAATGCAGAAACGAGCTGCCTCCAAGTCATTCGGGTGCCTCGGCGCTTCGAAGATCGCCGCCCTCGCTCGTCGGGCCCTCGCAAGAAAGGGAAACAAAAAATATGTCAGTACCTAGTTATTAAAAGAATAGGAAAATAAATGAGACGAAGAAAATATAAATAAAAGAAAATAAAAAGAAGAGAAATAAAAAAAGAAAAAGGGAACACGGACTACTAAGTCGTGCACCCTGACAATGGCGCCATTCTGGTGAGCGACCCAAGCGAATAAGGATAAATGGTATCAAAGGTCGTTGTGACCTCAACCACTCAGATCGAACTCAACAAGAAAATCAGTCCACCAATATGGAAATTAAACAATCAAATTGAGCAAGCGGTCTTGCTAATTTATTTTACCTGGTATAGCTACTAGGGTCGATCACAAGGAGCACGTAATGTAGAAGCTACGAAGTAGTTGGAAAACCAAGAAAATGAAGGAAATGGTAGTTTTTAATTTTTCATTTTTTATGATTTTAAAAAAAGAAAAGAATAAAAGAAAGTCAAAAATCAACACTTAATTAATTATTTAAAGACACAGAAACTCAAAAATTAAACATAAAAATATTTTTGTGATTTTTAAATAAGTAAGTGTTTTTTGTGAATTTTCCGGGATTTTTATGCTTTTTAAATAATTTTCTAAAAATGAAAGAAGCAAGAAAACTAAAAAAAGTGTGCAATCAAGATTGAAAGTCACTTCAAAAATAGGTTAAGTGCGTATAAAATCTAGACAATAACTTTATTTGAAACTATAAAATAAAACCTAATTAGAGAAGTTGAAAACACATTTTTTTGAGTTTTTATGGATTTTTAATGATTTTTGTAAGATTTTTACTATTTTCCATTTTTTATGGGTTTTATATAGGGGAATAAAACAAAAATTGGATAGAAACTTAAACACAACAAAAACACATTCAGGAATTTTTTTAGAATTTTTTAAGACATTTAAATATTTTTAGTTGATTTTTTAAAATGGACAGTGACAATTTTTAGGGTTTTTGAATTTTTAAAAATACTAAATGAAATCAAAACAAAACCAAAAATTAACTAAAATTTCTACTCAGTAGCATGAGCCACATGTCAAAATTTCATGATTTTTGGAGTTAAATTGCTATTTATTTAATAAAAAAGAAATGACATAACAAACAGGGACCAAAATTCAATTATTGAAAGTTTCCAGCCAAACGATAACACGTGTAAATAGTACAGGTCTTAGTTTGCAAAAAGTCCAAATCTTCACGTAGGCAGCACGTGAACCAGGCACTCAAGGGTATAAATGCAAATCCCATTAATAAAGATTCATTCATTAACAACCATGAAGTCTAGGACGAAACATGCAAATACCCCAGAAGTCATGTGGGGGACTACGTGCTACACAAACAGATGGACTGGAATGCAAATATTAAAAGTACAAGGTCCTAGATGCAAAATATCTAAAATAAAAACAACTGCTAAAAAATATTTACAGGACTAACAAATAAATGCAAAAAGATACCAAGGCCTAAGTGCAAATACCCTTCTTTATTAGCGATCCAACGGCCGAAGACATCTCACTTATGATCGGACGGTTAGGCTCCTCGGATTACTCAAGAACGATGGACGGCTGAGAGCTGGTCCTCAGATGGATCGGACGATCGAGGACTCCGCGAAGATGAATGAGCGAGATTAGAACAAGAG
Organism: Ottelia alismoides; assembly: GCA_037367405.1. Lineage (NCBI taxonomy): Eukaryota > Viridiplantae > Streptophyta > Magnoliopsida > Alismatales > Hydrocharitaceae > Ottelia > Ottelia alismoides. The sequence goes on from JAZKJV010003178.1 coordinate 14,823, forward strand.
GGAACCTTAATCCAACAGCGGGGACGACATATGAAGAGTAGCACAGAACTTGCCTCCAGCGAGCTTCGATCGGTCGATACGTGTTGCAGGGACGTCCTCCGGGGCTGCTAGGATAGGGTAAATGCTTCTGCTTATGGTCCGTAGCTATGGCGATGCTCCGATGAGGCCAAGACCGACGAGAACAGCCCGACAAAGCTGTAAGACCTGGAGTGGCTTTGCTTGGGTGTTCGAACCTCCATACGGAGTCCTTGAGCGCTATATCTTGCATAGATGAGACACGGGATCGAGGGCAAAGTGCCTCGACCCATTAAACCTCGAGAAGAGTGGCTGGTGCATCGTGGTGTGACCCTCCGACGAAATAGCGGAGGAGGAGGGTACAATCCCCGTTCTTGGGCGAATCGGGTTGGATGGGTGGGCGTAGAAGGTGTAGAGAAGCCTCGTGGAGATGGTCGATTGCTCAGAGAGACCAAAGAAAGCTCTGACCAAGGTGATCGGAGCTCGGCTATGGAAACTATGCTAATATCCTAAAATGCGAATTAAAGGTGAAGGAAGATTAAATCTAGGTTATCTGATGGGAGAAGTCATCTTGGCTGGAGGTCAAGGACCTCCGGGGGTCATTGCCTTGATGGGTTGATGGGCCCAGAAGCTCGGCTCACCTCGCGGTAGAGCACGGCGGAGTGTATGCCGTATCTAGGGCTACGGTGCTCGGAACATTGCTGCAACACACTCTATCACACACTGTCACTCATGGGAGGAGCTGGAGGTCACCGAAGACGAGGGGGCAGCCAAAGATACAGAAGAAGATGGGGTTCCAAGAGGCTTTATATGATGTAGGGTCCGAGAAGTATGGATCGTGGGTAAGTGAACTGAGGAATGGATCCCTAGAGGTTTCGATGGGCGTGGATCATGGATCATTCCTCAGTAATCGGAGCTGCAAACGGAAGGGAATGGTGCTCGGATTGGGTCGCAGAAATTAGGAGAAAATCGGGGGAAACCGGGTCCGAGCGAAGAAAGGTCCGGGGGGTAGTTGACCGTGGACAACAATCCGCCCTCAACCAATTAGGTGCGGCGGGGGAAGACGACAAATTAGAATAGATGACAAAATAGCAGAAAATTAAAAAATAATTAGATAAAAAATAATAAATGAATTTAAAATATAAAAATGAATAAATGAAAAATGTTTATTATTTTTCAAGGAATTTTTATGTGAATTTATTTATTTTTATGACAAATAATTTAATCTATATATAGTATATTGTATTATATACAGGTATAAAATACCTAAGTATTTTGTTCATTTATTTTTAATTTATTATTTTTGACAAATACCCTATATTTGTATTTTTTTATTCACAACATAATTTTTGGAGTATAAAATTATTTTTGTTCAATTTTTATTATTTTTTTACAAGTATAAATTAAATAGGGAAAGAAAAATATTTACATGTATTACGTACAAGGTGAGAGAGAGAGAGAGTTTTATTTTAATTTTATTTTTATTTTTCTAATTTTTGTTTTATTTTTATAAATGTGTACAAGGCAATAAAAATACCTTTTTATTTTGATTTTTGTAAAAATAAAATATATACATAGAGGGTAGGTATGTACAAGGTAGAGTGGCCCTATCTCTCTCTACTTATTTTATTTGGCAATCTGGCCAATGCTTGGCCCTCTCTTGGGTTTAGGTCACTCAATATTTATTCTAAATATTTCCTTATTTTTCTTTTATTCTTTATTCTTTTATTTTTTCAGAAATACATTCAAATTATGGAATATTAACAAATGCATGCTTATTGCTAATTTATTGTATTTGCAACTATTTACATGATGCTTTGCCAAGATATTTAGCTAAAATAAAAGAATAAAGAGTGATGGATGAGGCTTCATCAACAACCTAAGGGTTAGAGTACTGGTGTCCGATCATTTAACCCACTTCAGCATGGACAGAGTTTCTATCCACACTAAGCCCACTAGTCTCCACACCAAGGTCACCTAAATATCGTAGCACCAGTAGTAGTTGGTATACAGACAACAATATCAACAGTAGAAGTCGGATGTTCCATATAAAAACCAGTTCTCTCCTCCTCATAACTAACTCAGACACTTAGACTTTTCATGGGTCCATTTCATCAAGTGTTTGTTCATCTAGTGGTCATGGTCGGTTTTATCTAGCTTTTATCGCATTCTTCTTTATTTCTTCTAATTTTCACCTTATTTTACTTTGTTTTCCGTGATTTGAGTTTTTACCTTCTTTTTTGTTTATGTCTTTGTTGACTAAGCACTTAGAGTTTTGGTTGCTTTTGAATATTAAAATAAGTTGAATTGAGGGGATCCAAATGTCTGGTCTTGGAGGGTCTACGATGTCCTACAAGTTGGATGTGGCAATCGTTGTTTTAGCATTTTCCACAACGGTAATAATATTAACAACCTCAGCTCCCTCTGATTTCTGAATCTTAAGAGGTCACTTCGTGAACCCTGCTCTAGATTGCTTAGATCAGTTGATCAAGAACATGAATGAGATGAGCCAGAAGCTAGATGACCTCATAGCTGCAAACACTATCAAACCCACGCAGGTTGAGGCAAACACTAGCAATTTTCGTCGCAAGGAGCAGGTAGACCATAGTGTCTCACCACCTCCCATGTCAGGTATAACTTCTTTTATGTTATTTAATGTTGTTAATATCAAGAATAGTAAGGACACTATAGTCGACTACTACAACTAAAGTGAAAAATAAAGCTTCTATATACGAATCTTCATAATCATCAACTAATATGGTATTTAGCTCTAAGATCGAGGAGGAAGGAGGAGCATCATAATCTCATAAAAATGAAGAAAATAAAAAAAGAATCAATCAATAACAGACAAGGCTGAGTCGACACAACCAAGGAGATGCCAATACCGGTAGTCGATCTCATACGAGCCAATTCGACTAAATTTCTAGGTTTCAGTTTTCCTTATGTCGTGGAATATTGTACCATGATCAATCACACGATTGTACAAAAGAAAACTCTTTTGAATGAAAATGATGTTTTCGATGACACTCACATTCCATTTTGTGATGCGTTGTAATACAAAATAGTAAAAAAAACCATATCTGATCCGAATATTGTGGAGTCAATGCAAAACATAATGCTAAAAATGCCATTGCTAAAATCCACGGAGTACATACCTTTGAGAAGAAATGACTAAAGGAGTCATGTACATCAAAGAGTTGCAAGAGTGGATGCGAGAAACCAGTAAATCACATTCTTACCATGGAGACTATCAATGCTACCAGCAACCTCCCAAGCAAGAAGAAGAACACGAGTGAGCCTCTCATCAGATGCGAGATGTTCAACTGAAAGTTCGAATGGAAACTTCTTGATAGTGTATCATTTAGGTTGAGACAACTGAAATCAACAATAATGATTCTACAATTCGTGGACACATCAATGAAGTGGCCAAGGGGCATTTTGGAGGTTGTCATCATTACAATGCAAGGGGTTAAATTGCATGTGGACTACAATGTTCTAGATATGGACATCTCTGCACCTATGTTTAATACCCTGGTAATATTTTGGTGATCGTTCCTTCGAACATCTGAAGCAATAGTCAACTACAACACTATAAAGATTGCCTTTCGCTCAAGAAGCGATAAGGTCATGATTGAAATGATCCAAGTAATGAAGCTCGCATAGTCTATGTCATATGAGAGTTAAAAGATTCAGAAAGAGATAGAAACTGTGAGTTTCTAGCAGAAATCTGAGACACACATTATTCTTGGATGATATTGAAACCCTTGGAATCCTCTCCATGGAGGAGTGCCTAAAAAGCACAATTGAATTTCCCCTAGTACTTAGGTATGAGGTAATTTTTGATGAGATAATTTAAATCAATCCATCCCTATTAGACTAAGATGAATTCCTTGCTAATCTTTATGATGTCTTGTATTCTGAGCAGAAACAATCAAGGTGGACAACATACAGTCGACAGAGTTGACACTAAACACAGTTGTTGAAGTAATCAATGATATGATTCAGTCCACTATAGAGCTAAAACCATTACCCTCATCGATGAAGTACAAATTCATTACGCGTGAGCAGAACACGTTCCCCATCATAATCAATTCTCAGCTGATCAAGGATCGAGAATATATCATGCTCGAGGCTCTAGAAAGAAACCAAAAGTTAATTGGCTAGAATATTACAGATCTCCATGTGATAAATCCTTAATTTTACATGCACCATATTTACTTAGAAGAAGACAACATGCCTTCCCATGAATTTTTGCATTCGCTGAATCCAAACCTCCGGGAGGTTGTTATGAAAGAAATCATGAAGTGGTGCATTGTAAGTTTTTCCATCCCATATCGGACTCAAAATGGGTAAGTCCACAACATGTGGTCCTTAATAAATCTTGAATCACAATCGTAATGAACGACAAAGGAGAGGAGATTCTGACAAGAGTACCTACATCTTGGTGCGTATGTGTGGATTACAGACGTCTGAACCTAGAGACTAAGAAAGATTATTTCCCTTTTCCTTTGATTGATTAAAAAGTCAAAAGACTTGTTGCAAAGGAATACTTCTATTTCTTAGATCGATACCCTGGATACAATCGGGTTGCAATAACCCCAGATGACCAAGAGAAGACCACCTTCACCTGTTTATTTTGGACATATGCTTTTAGACAAATGTCGTTCTGATTGTGTATCGCCCCCACTTCATTTAAGAGATGTATGCTGGCCATATTTGTTGACATAGTGAACAGTTTTCTCGAAGTATCATGGATGATTTTTTGGTCTGTTGAGATAACTTTGATCAACGTCTAGCAAATCTAGACTGAGTGCTTCAACGATGTTGCGAAGTAAATTTTGTGCTCTCATGGGAGAATAGTCACTTCATGGTTACTGAAGGAACTTTGTTTGGTCACATCGTCTCCAAAAGAGGCATGGAGGTCAACCAAACCAAAGTAGAAGTTATATTGAAACTTGATCCACCTGCTACATTGATGCAAGTTATGTCATTTCTGGGGCATGTGGTTTTACTGAAGGTTCATCAAAGACTTTCTCACGATTGCTTGACCATTGACAGAGCTTCTTGGAAAGGACACAGATTTTATTGTAGATGATAGAGTGCTCCACGCTTTTGATCAGTTGAAAGAAATAATCACCCATGCTCCTGTCCTAGAGCCACCAGATTGGTCTCTTCCATTCGAAATCATGATGGATGCTTCTAATTATAACATTGGAGTTGTGTTGGGACAATGACGGGATGGAAGGCCATTTGTGATTCATTATGCTCGAAAAACATTGGATGAAGACTAGAGAAATTACTCTATCATAGAAAAAGGGCTTCTAGAAGTAATCTTTGTTCTGGAGAAATTTAGGTCACATTTACTTTGATCAAAAGTCATTGTCTACACTGATCATTCTGCCATGCGGTACTTACAAAGCAAGAAGGATGCGAATTCACATTTACTTCACTGGATCCTTCTACTCCAGGAGTTTTATTTGGAAATATGAGATAAATCTGCAGTAATGAATGTTGTGGCAGATCACCTTCCAGAATTACCGAGTTAGATACTCTTGAGCAGAACATCATTCCAAATACTGAGACCTTCCAAGATGAAGCAATATTGTCAGTCACCTCGCTCTCTTGGTCTCATAATATTGTGAAGTACCTTATATCCAAAGAAGTTCCATAAGATTGGCTAAAGATGAAAGTGGACAAGTTTATATTCAAAATTCATTTTACCAATGGGAGGATCCATTCCTGTTTCGAGAGGGTGCATATTATATCTGGCGAAGGTTTATTTCTGAGGAGGAGTATGCAAGTGTTCTAAATCATTATCACAAATTAGTACTTAGATGACACTATTCGGGACAATAGATGATGAATCCCTAATTCTCACTCTTTATTCTTTTATTTTAGCTCTTTTTCCTGGTAAAACATCATTTAAATATTTGTACATAGAATAACTTAGCAAATTGCATACGTGTGTTAATATTGCATAATTAGCTTGTGTTTGTGCAAAAATAAAAGAATAAAGGAAAAGAAAAGGAATTATGTATTTAGAATAAATACTAAGTGACCCAAAACCTCAAGAGAAGGACAAGCCTTGACCTGATCGCAAAATCAAATTAGAGAGAGATAGGTCTCACTATGAATTATAAATATTGCCTATATTTGTACATATTAATTATATAATTATTTTTGACAGAAAAAAATTAAACCATTATTTTTACAATCTCATATATAATCCTAGAAATAAGATAAAAATAAAACAAAAATCATAAAATAAAATAAAATAAAAATGAAGTCCTTAATTCAGTGTACAAAATACAATTGTATATATTGCATTCACTATTTATTATGTACCCCTAAATAATTTGTAAAAATAAAATAAAAATTATTTTATTCTCCTAAATTTGTGTTCTAAATAAAGAAAATATAAAAAATTATTTACGTAGAAGTAATTAAATAAAAATACTTGTACATAATACATAAGCATATTATACCCGTATATAATATTATATATTGTATATACATTAATTTAATTTTTATAAAAAAATTAAAAATCACAGAAAAAAGTCTGAAAAATAAAAAACATTTTTTATTCTGTACACTTTTCTGTTGAATTAATTTGCTATTTTTTATTGAATTTTTAATTATTTTGTATATTCCTATTTCCAGATTAGTCCAGAGGGTTTCTTGACTCTGGTCAACGCCTCCTTCCAGGTCGGGTCGGGTCGCCCACCTTCTCGCCAAAGTCTTTTCTCCCAATGCTCCCACCTAACTGTGACCACCTCTAGCTCTGATTCTTAGCCTGAGTGTCCTCCTAGGATCCTTGACCATTACGGATCCCTAGGAAGGCGTGGTTCTTCCTAGGGTTGCACCATTTTGCTCGATCATTCAAGACCCATGGGAATCCTATTTAACATCTCCGTCAGCTTCCATTGAAGGGTAGCTCATGCCTCGCCTCTTCCTTCTCCCTAGACACCTCTAGGCGAGTGGCAACAGCTTGGAGGAGACCTTGGGATCCTAGTTTGGTGGCTTAAAGCCGTAGCGCACCAACGTGGGTAGAGCCCTCCCCAGCGTAGAACCTCCCCGTGCGACGCAACATGGTCGAGGCCATTACCCCTATGTCCATCATTGCCTAAAGCCCATGAGTAACTCTAAACCTTCAGGTATCGCATCTATCCTTCGCATTCCTATCAGTTTGATCTTATTATTTCTCTCTGACGCATACACCTTAGCTCCTGCTATCCAGCAGGAGCTCCGACATCCATTCCTAACCACACAGTTCAAGCCCTCGATGAACACCCCATCTTCCCTCGCGGTCTAATCATCCTAATACTCAGCGATTTAGGTGAGATTAGGCTCGGGTTTCCTCCTTCCATCCTCGATGGAATACCAAAGCTCTGTTCACCCTCGCTTCCCCTATTTTGTGCTCAATAAACATCGCCAGAGCTTCATCTCTGAGCAGTGTACCTTTTGCAGGTTTTGGCTCGTGCAGCAAACCCCATTTCGTTCGCCAGCTGCTCAGGCGGAGCTACTCCAGTTCCCCACCATCGCCATGCTCATCCAACCATCACCATCACCATTGGAGCCCCCCACCGGATGCGGGAACCTCTCACGACAATGTGGTACCCTTCATATCTTCCATCATGTCGGCGCATCATCCCCCTTGCTCGATCAACGTTCACCTAGGAGGAGTTCTTGCAGACCTCCTCCACCGTTAGATTAGCTTCCTCTGTCAGATTCCATCTCAGCTGCCTACCGCAGCAGCTTTCCGGCCGTTGGATCTGACACCATCGGATCGCACGTCCCCGACATTCTCCGGTTGTCAGATCTGCAGCAGCAGGAGACCAGTCCCGTACGCCAACGCCTACACCCGAGCCCGCCACGCATCCACATGTTCCCCGCACGAGCCTGCGAAGAGTATATTTCCCTTTTACCCTCGTTTCTTTCCGCATTTAGTTTTAGTCTAATAAATGAAAGTTGCAGAGGAGACTTTTTGCAACTTGGTACTTGTGTTTTTATTTATTTGCATTCTAGTCCCTTTCTGTATGCAGCACGTACCATCCCACGTGACTTTTTAGGTATTTGCACTGTAAGCCCTCCGTGCTTGCTTGTACTTTTTGCACATTAGGCCTTATACTTGTTAATTATGTTATTGTTTGGCCCAGAACTTTATTTTAGTTGCTTACAGGTCCTTGCAAACTGCTTGTCTTTTATTTAATTTAATAAATAGCATTTAAATTCGAAAAATCACCTAAAAATTACCTCTAACTTCTGTGCGTAATATTTAGTGTAATTTTATTGAGTTAATTTGTGTGCATTTATTATTTTTGAAAAATCAAAAACCTATAAAAGTTTCCTGACTATTTTTTAAAATATATAAAAATTCGAAAATCGCCTTAAAAATTCTATAAAAATTCTTGTCAGTGTATTTTCGTTTTATAAAGTAGTAATTATGTTTTAAAAATCATTATAAAAAAACCAAATAATTACAAAATATCTATAATGTTATAAAAATCATATAAAATTCAAGAAAAATTCAAAAATTCTCATTTGAAATCATGTTTGTAGGTTTTTGTTCATGTTTTCTCATAAAATTACTATCAAGGATTTTAGAGCATTTTAAGTATTTTTAACTTTAAATTTAATCATGGATGTGCATTGTTACATTTTTATCATTGTTTGTTTTTTTATAAAATTACAAAAACATTGGAAAATCTCTAGAAAATTAACAAAAATATTTTTACCCAAATTTTCTTGAGTATTTTTAGCCTTAAAGAAATCTAAAAAAAGATTGTTGTGTTGTATTATTTCCTTTATTGTTGATTTTGTTTTCTTATTAAAAATCATAAATAATTTTGCAAAATTAAAAACCACTATAAAATATGTTCTTTTATTTCTGAGATTTGACTACTTCGTAGGTTTTTTCGTGCTCCTTCTATTCGACCTTGGTTTCTATACCAGGTAATATAAATAGCGAAACTGCTTACATTTTGTTATAGTTTGATCTTTTTGAGTGGTTTAATTTTTGTTGATTGAGCCTGGCTTGTTGATTGGGGTCGCAACGACCTTTTTATTTCTTTATACTTAACCCTAGTCGATAGGTTGATCATCAGAATGGTATCGTTGTTGGGGACTTCTTGGAGGATTTGTATGGACTACAGACGATTGAATCAGGCCACCAAGAAGGATCATTTCCCACTGTCAATTATTGATCAGATCATAGAGAGGATAGCTAGAAGAGTCACTATTATTTTCTTGACAGGTACTTTGGTTATAACCAGGTGGCTATAGTGCCCGAAGACCAGAAGAAAATGACATTCACTTGTCTATTTAGGACACTTTCTTTCATATGGATGCCCTTTGGTTATGTAATGCCCTGGGTTGTCCATCATCTCAGACATGATGGTTGACTGTTTAGAAGTCTTCATGGATGATTTTTCGGTCTACGGTAACGGGTTTGATGTTTGTATTAACTACCTAGACCGTGTTCGTATTATTTTGGGAGAAGAGTCACTTCATGGTGACTCAAGGGACGGTACTTGGTCATAACATTTCCAACAGGACCATGGAGATTGATCGGACCAAGATGGATATCATCAGGAAACTCAATCCACCGTCTAACTTGCGGTAGTTGCGGTCTTTTTTGGGGCATGTCGGTTTCTACCAATGATTCATACAGGGTTTCAATTGTATTGCCCGACCGCAAACTGATCTACTGATGAAAGACATCGAGTTCATTGTAGATGATAAGTGTCTAGCATCCTTCGAGACTCTCAAAGATTAGTTATCGAGGCTCTTGTCCTTCAGCCACCTGATTGGATGCTTCTAATTTTGCCATTGGGGTTGTGCTAGGAGATAGGAGGGATGGATTGCCGTTTGCAATTCACTATGCTAGCCGGACTTTGGATACCGCTCAGCAGAATTACACTATGCATGAGAAGAAGACACTAGCAATAGTCTTTGCTTTGGAAAAATTCAGATCTTATATTCTTGTATCCCGAGTGACAATTTTTACAGATCACACCGCCATCTAGTACCTAATGCCAATGAAGGATGCCAAAGACAGATTGACCAGATGGATCCTTCTACACCAGAAGTTTGACATTGAGATTATGGATAAGCCTAGAGTCAAGAATGTGGTGGCGGATTACCTCTCTCGATTAGAGAACCTTAAGGATTCATAGCAGATGGCCCCTATTATAGAGACCTTCCCAGACGAGGTGATCCTTGCTATTACCTTGCTTTCATGGTACACCAACATTGTGAACTATCTTGTCGCCAAGAAAGTTCATTAAGGTCAGCACAGGCAGCGACTTGAGACTTTCCTTACGAAGGCCAAGTCGTACCATTGGGAGGATCCCATCCTTTATCATGAAGGAGGGGATAGCGTCTGGCATCGGTACATTCCTCAGGAGGTGCACCACAGCATCCTCACATACTGCCACAAGCTTGAGGCAGGAGGACATCATTCTGGGAGGAAGACAGCATAGAAAGTTCTCCAATCCAGCCTATGGCGGCCTACCCTCTTCAAGCATTCTGATGAATTCGTGAAGAGGTGTATTTATTACAAGAGAATGGGCACTTGTGGACAGTGTGATATGATGCCAATGTGGCCCATTCACTATTATGAGGTTTTGACACATGGGGCGTTGATTTCATGGGTCCATTCCCTAAGAGTCGGAGATTTGAGTATATTCAACTTTTTTTGGATTATGTGAGTCATTAGGTTGAGGTCATGCCCACTCGAACTGCAGATGCTAAGACTATTTGCCGATTCTTGAGAAAGAATATTATTTCACGACTCAGGGTTCCTAGAGTATTGATATCAGATGGGGGGACTCACTTTATCAACGATAAGGTAAGGACCCTTGCTAACGAGTTCAGCATTGACCATCGAGTAGCCACTCCATATCACCCTCAGACCAATGGTCTTGCTGAAGAATTGAACAGGGAGATCAAAACGATATTTCAGAAGGTTGTCAGCCAAGACCAAAAGTATTGGTCATTGCTTTTGGACTCGGTCTTGTGGGCCTATCGGACGTCCTTCAAGACACCTTTGGGTACATCTTCCTTTCTTCTCGTTTATGGAAAGCCATGCCATTTACCTGTGGAGATCAAGCATTAGTCACTATGGGCAGTCACTGAGTTATTATTGCATCCCAAGAGCATAAGAAAGCAGAGGAAAGCAAAGTTGTCGTCCCTGGAGGAGATTAGAGACATAGCATTTTTGAGTAGCGTGCAATATAAAGAGAGAGTGAAAATATGGCATGATTCTCATATTAACCATAAGCAGTTTGAGCCGAATTAGAGACTATGGCTATTTGATGCTAGATTGAGATTATTTTTAGGGATGTTGCATAGCAAATGGAAGGGACCATACTTCATCTGAAAGGTGCACGACAACGGAAGCGTTGATGTATTTGATTTGCCATCTAAATCAACCTTTGGAGTTAACGGTCACTGACTGAAGCCATGTATAGATCATGATCCTCTGATTATTAATGTTGCCCCTATTAATTTTGCTTGAGATGTGGTATTTGACTCACATCATTTGCATCTCATGCCTGTGTATCACCTATCTCCTGCAACTGTATAGATCCAGTTGTCTATATCGCACATTCTTTTGTCTAACACTCCATCTTTATTTTCTGATTATGCTATACATAGGGTGGACTTTACCCTGAGTATAGGGGGTGTCAAACTTGTGATTATCTGTTTGATTCTTTCTACCTATGTCTTGATGCCTATACTTAGGGATATTTTACCTTAAGTATAGGGGAGGTAGACACTGTACATTCAATCCCTCGGTTTTTCCCTTGTCTACAGACTTCTAAACTTAGGATTTATAGCCTTATTATCACTTCCCAATACTTAGCTCGAGCTATGCCTTCCTTTCATGGCTCTTTAACCACTCTGAGGACATCGTTCGAGCTAAATATAGGGGGGTGTCGAATAAATTGTATATATACTTTAGCCATGACTCGTACTTTGTGTGAGTATGTTAATAAATAAAATGGCTAAAAACCTTATACCTAAAAAACACCAAAATTTTATGTTTTTCTTGCATATAAAATTCTTTCCTTTACATACATGTTTGTAAATATATTTTTATAAAAAAATATTTTTGTACAAATGTTTGTAAAAATGTTTTGTGTGTAAAACATTTTATAAATATATTTGTATCAAATTATGTACATAGTACAAAATTTTTGAAAAATGTTTGAAAAAGAAAGATTTACAAAAATATGTTTGTATATGCTTGTAAATATTTTGCAAACACTTTCCCTTCTTCCTTGCATTCAAACAATTTTCATATAATTTTGCATATCTTGGAAATTGCACAAAAGAGTTTTGTACACATTTGTTTGTATATTCTTCTGAATCATAGTTGACATTTAAACTAGTTTTGAATTGAATTGGAAAATGGAGCTTGGTTAAGACCATAATCAAACTAACTTCAGAGGAACCTTATATGATTTGTGGTTAGGACTTTTCAGGTCCATAGTGACTTAATTCTTTGAGTCCACTAGGCTACGTTCACATGTCATCTTGGTGAGCCTATGTTGAACACTTAACAACGAACGCATGACTCTCAGAGACAATGGCTTTACTTGGACCAGCACCATACGCGTATCTCAATACGGATGAGGTGATGAGGATGTAGAATTCTTTGGCTTGGGGCAGCATACGAGGGTAGTATTTCTAGGCGGAACCTCTCGTCTTCCTTTAGGCAGGGATGCGCATCTCAACATGATCAAGTAGCATTGAGGTCTAAAGACAAGAGTTGTGGGTTGTAATAATGCTTTAAAAGAAAGATAGTCTACTGGCTCAAGAAGAAAAACTCCTTATGTACATGCTGCACCATGTAAATATGTCGAATATATGCACCAAAAAAATGTGAAAAGTATGAAAAACACCAAAAAAGTGGACAAGCCTGATTTAAAATAAAATGCCTGCCGGAGTGTATGTAGTGAATAAGCAAAGCTTATGTATCCTACCTTCTCATCTCATGGAAGTTTGCAGCGGGAGACTTAGCTACACTGGTTAGGCTCCCAGGGATACGTGACTACACTGGTCATGGTCCATTCTCTTCATTCCCCTCTTCTTGAGCTGGTTGAACTTGAACTTAGAAGGGAATACCCCGATCCTCGAGGAAAGAGCTGCTAGACTAGGGAATTAGAGTTACCTTGTTGAGGGAGGTTGTTTCTTAGTCATTTCTGAGATGGGGAGCTACATATCACTTACACAGTACAAGGAAAAATGCACAGTCCTTAGAGTTTACGTGTGTAGACTTGTTTTATCTGGTTTATTGAGGAGTCTTGACCATAGCATTGTGGAACTTTGAGGTTGTTGAGTCTTAAACCTAATTTCCAATAAGGTTCCGACAAACTAACAATCCAAAGGTCTGACTGAGCTCCATACTCCAATTTTATGAAGATAAGTTTAATAACCAGCCCTGATTCTTTCTCTTTTCATCCCATTTTGTGTTTCACTTCTTTTTCAAATAAGTGTTTGTTAAGGGACTAACAAAGGTAAAGTATAGGGGATGATCAATCCCTGATTCTCAGTCTTTATTCTTTTATTTTAGCTCCTTTTCTTGGCAAAACATCATGTATATATCTATAAATAGAATAACTTAGCAAATCGCATGCGTGCGTTAATATTGCATAATTAGCATGTGTCTGTGCAAAAAATAAATAAAGGTAAAGAAAAAGAATGATGTATTTAGAATAAATGCAGATTGACCTAAAACCTCAAGAGAAGGTCAAGGCTTGACCATATCACAAAATAAAATAAGTAGAAAGAGATAGGGCTCACTATGTATTGTACATATTACCTATATTTGTACATATTATTTATATAATTATTTTTGACAAAATAAAGTTAAACCATTATTTTTACACTCATATATAATCCTAGAAATAAGTTGAAAATAAAATAAAAATCAGAAAAATAAAATAAAAATAAAGTCCTCAATTCAGTGGACAAAATACACTTGTATATATTTCATTCACTATTTATTATGTACCCCTTAATTATTGGTAAAAATAAAATAAAAATAAGTTTAATCTCCTAAAATTATGTTGTAAATAAAGAAAATATAAAATAAAGGTATTTATGTAAAAATAATAAAATAAAAATACTTCTACATAATACATAGGTATATTATATATGTATATAATTCTATATATTGTATATACATTAATATATTTTTCATAAAAATAATTAAAAATCACAGAAAAATAATTCGAAAAATAAAAAACATTTTTATTATATACTTTTTATTTTGAATTAATTTGCTATTTTCATTGAATTTTTACTTATTTTGTATATTCATATTTCCTTATTGGTCCAGAGGGTTTGTTGACTCCGATCAACGCCTCCATCCAGGTCAGGTCCGGTAGCCCACATTCTCGTTGGAGTCTTTTCTCCGAATTCTCCTGCCCGACTCTGACCACCTCTGGCTTCTATTCTTTACTCAAGTGTCCTCCTAGGATCCGTGACCTTCGTGGATCCCTAGGAAGGCACGGATCTTCCTAGGGTTACGCGCTTTTGCTCTATCATTCCAAACCCCTGGGAATCATATTTAGCATCTCCCTTCGCCTCCACTTAAGGGTAGCTCGTTCCTCGCCTCTTCCTTCACCCCTAGACACCTTTAGAGAGTGGAAGCATCTTGGAGGAGCCTATGGGAGCAGAGTTTGGTGGTTTAAAGCTACAGCTCACCAACATGGCCGGAGCCATCCACCGCATACAGCCTCGCCATCTGACGCAACGTGGTCGAGGCCATTACCCCTACGTCTGCCATCGCCTGAAGACCAGGAGTCACTTTGGACCTTCAGGTATCACATCTATCCTTCGCATTCTTTAGTCTATACCGATCTTGTCATTTCGCTCCGTCACACACCTTAACTCCGGTTGTCCAGCTAGAGCTCCGACATCCATTCCTACCCACACAGATCGACCCCTCGACGAACACCCCATCATTCCACACGTTCGGACCATCCTAATACTCAGCCATCCATGTGAGATTAGGCTCGAGATTCCTCCTTTCATCCTCGCCAAAATGCCAAAGCTCCGTTCACCCTCGCCACCCCTGTTTTACGCTCAATAAACACCATTAGAGCTTCGCCACTGAGCAGTGTATCCTTTGCAGGTTTTGGCTTGTGCATCAGTCCCCATTTGGCCGACCAGCTGCTCAGGCGGAGCTGCTCCAGTTCCCCCTCCATCGCCACACTCATCTGACCGTCACCATCACCGGCGCCCCCACCGGCGCCACGCTCATCGGGTCAGTGGATCGTCCCCTTTGCTCTATCGAAGTTCGCCCTAGAGGAGTTCTCGTAGACATCCTCCCCATCGTTTGATCAGCTTCCTCTACCAGATTCCATCTCAGACGCCGACCGCAGCAGCTTTCCGACCGTTGGATCTGACACCATCCGACCGTACGTCTCTTACATTCTCTGCCTGTCAGATCTGCAGTAGTAGGAGATCAGGTACGTACGCCGACGCCTACACACGAGCCCGCCACGCATCCCCACATGCCCCGCACGAGCCTGCGAAGGATATATTTCCCTTTTACCCCAGTTTATTTCCTCATTTAGTTTTAGTCCAATGAATAAAAGTTATAGTGGAGACATTTTACAACTTGCCCCTTGTGTTTTTATTTATTTGCATTCTAGTCCCTTTCTGTGTAGCATGTGTCGTCCAACGTGACTTTTTGGGTTATTTGTACTGTAAGCCTTGAGCTTTTTATATGTTATGAATTGAATGGAGGTTTTTTATATTAGCACTTATATCCCTTTGAGCCTGGTTCATGTGTTACGTGCATGCTTGCTTGGACTTTTTGCAACTTAGGCCCTATACTTGTTAACTATGTTATTATTTGGCCCAGAACTTTATTTTAATTGCATACAGGTCCCTGCAAACTACTTGTCTTTTATTTAATTTAATAAATAGAATTTCAATACAAAAAATTACCTAAATATTACCTCTAACTCATGTGTTTGTGTAATATTTTGTGTGATTTTATTGAGTTAATTTGTGTGAATTTATTATTTTTGAAAAATTAAAAAGCAATAAAAAGTGTCCTGACTACTTTTGAAAATCCATAAAAATAGAAAATTGCCTTAAAATTTTTACAAAAATACATGTTAGTGTATTTTTGTGTGTCTTATCTATAGTAGTAATTTTTTTTGAAAAATCATTTTAAAAATCCTAATAAATTCAAAAGACCTAAATTCTTATAAAAATCATATAAAACTCAAGAAAAATCCAAAAATTCTCATTTCAATTCCTGCTTGATTTTTCTTCATATTTTCTCATAAAATTACTATCCAAGATTTTAGGGCATTTTAATTATTTTTAACTTGCAAACCTGCCTGTGCATTTTTACATTTTTTGTCACAGTTTGATTTTATAAAAATTCCAAAAAAATTAGAAAATCATCAGAAAATTATCAAAACATTTCAAATCCTTGAAATACCAAAAATAGCTCAACTTAGTTTCCTTAGTATTTTTATCCTTAAATAAAATTACTAAAAGATTGTTGTGTTGTCTTATTTCCTTATTGTTGATTAGTGTTTCTTTATTAAAAATCATAAAAAAAATTACAAAATTAAAAACCACTAAAAAATATGTTCTTTTATTTCTGAGATTTGACTACTTCGTAGGTTTTCTCGTGCTCCTTGTACTCGACCCTGGTTGCTATACAAGATAAAATAAATAACGAAAGCGCTTACATTTTTTGATCGTTTGATCTTTTTGAGTGATTTAATTTTTCTTTTTTGAGCCCAGCTTGTTGACTGGGGTCGCAATGACCTTGTTTTTTCTTGATACTTAACCCTCATCGATGGGTCGCTCAATAGTAGACAATTGTGGAAATGCTTCAATGTGGCCTCTGGTGGCCTACTCTTTCTATAGATGCAACTAAATGTGTAAAAGGTTGTACTGAGTGCCAGTAGATGGGAGGCACTATCAGTTCCAGAGATACCATGCCTTTAAAGTAATTTCCAATATCATACATCTTTGATGCATGGGGTATCATTTCCATGGGCCCATTTTCATTAGCCCATTTTTGAACATCCTATGTTCAGTACATCTTTCTTATTGTCGATTACATCAGTCGATTGGTGGAGGCTATCCCTGCTCAAGCCACTGAGAAAATAATTATTTGTGTATATAATATAGATAACATCAATTCATGATTCAAGATTCAAAAGATGTTGATATCTGATGGTGGAGTCCATTTCATTAACAAAGAGGTTAAGAAGCTGACAAAGGATTACAACATCGAACCTTGTATCACATCTCCTTACCACCCACACACTAATGGCTTGGCCATGTGCCCAAACAAAGAGATCAAGGCATTTTTACAAAAACTTGTTCACCTTGATAGAAAGAACTGGTCACAATTGCTCGACTCAGTTCTTTGGGCCTATCTACTGTTACAAGTCTCCTTTGGGCATGTCTCCCTACCGCCTGGTGTATGGAAAGCGATGCCATTTGCCTATAGAACTCATTCGCATATCATTGAAGGCGGTTCGTATATGCAATATGTATAGAGAGAAAGCCGACCAGGTCAAAAGATTGACCTGGATATATTTTTAGAATTCATAGACTATACATACGAGAATCGCCTATGTACAAAGAAAAGTCAAGAAATGACATGATAAGAACATCAAAAGAAAAATTTTTGAGACAAATTAGAAGGTGTGGTTGTTCGATGCAAAGTTAAAATTATATTCAGGCAAACTGAAAGCAAATGGCAGGATCTTTCATTATGAAAATTATGTTTGACTTTGGTAGCTTCATGTTATTGGGATTATCAACTGAGACACAACCTTTTATAATCAATGGACAATTACAAAATCCATTCCTCGAGCAAGTTACTTTTCTGTCTGTCGTCGACTTCATCATTGTTGTAAGCTGAGAAGAGCTCCCAGCAGCTGAGTGACCAGACATCTAAAAAATACAAAAATAACTTTTCTTTTTCTACTTTCTTTTCCTCTTTTCATTTCTTTCTTATTGTTATGCATTCACCCCTTTCATCTATTTTATATGTAGGATATGTTTTATCCAAAGTATACGGTTGATTATTGACTCTAGTGTTCATTCTTTGATCCTCACTTGTCTCCTAACTTCTTGATAATTCTTTTCAACACTGAGGGCATCTATACCCTAAGTATAGGGGGAGACAAGCCGACACGATGATTTTCTACATTCGAATCCTCAATCATCCCCACTTTATGTATTGTCTATTGTACTTAGGACTAGTTAATCCTAAGTATAGGGGGACGATCGACTTCTTATTCTTCCAATCATTATAGTTTATACTTTTCTAAACATAACACGAGTTATGTCTTCCATTCTGCTCTTTGATCACTATGAGGACATAGCTCAAGCTAAGTATAGGGGGTCGTATATATGTCTATATATGTTATCCCTAACTCGTACTTGCATAGTTTCAATAAATATGGCTAAAGCATTGGGAATGGGTATACAATAAATAACCTAAGAAGAATACACCCGAAAAAATTTGCACAAATCACTAATACACTAACTCTTTCTTTTTTAAAAATCCCATAAAAATATATAAAATTCAAAAATACCTAAAAATATTCAAAATGTTTTTGAAAACTATATAAAAATATGCAAAGACTTTTGAAAATCTAATAAAAAATTCTCAGAAAATGTCTTTACAAAAATATTTTATGCGTTGCAATGCATAAGCATTTTTCTAAATGATTTTGACAATTGAACAAGTCCGAATAAAATCTAAAGATTGGACCTTGGTATATATCTTAATCCACTGTGTTCATGAGTCAATTCAGTGTATCTAAATAGAACCTTTCATGTCATACATATGACTCCTGATATAATTGCTTGACTTGAGACCTCATACTTAGCACATATCTCAACCAAGATGGGTTGTTGAAAAATCTTGGGTCTAAGTTTGGACGATACTAGGCCACTTCATCACGAGTGGCTTAGGAACTGTTCTTAGGGACTGCCAAAACAGGTACTTCAACCCCTCTTTTTCTAATAGAATGGACATCTAATTCTCTGAGAATGGACTGAAATAAAGCTTCAGAGGAGGAATGGACTATTAGCATAATTTTTCTAAGATCTTAAAACATGGGATGAATAAAGGATATTTGTTGGGGGAAAGCAAGTATATATAGTAATGTCAAATAAAGAAATACCAAAAATAAGACTATACCAAAAATTTCAAAATTTTTGAGCTTCCAGAAATGGCGTACTTTTTGGTGGAGACTTTGTCACATCGAATGAGCTTCACAAGGAAATGCGACTGCACAGGCCCGTTTTCACTTCTTTTCTCTTTCTTCTAGCTTCTCCATTATTCATTTTGCAATAGCACGTACCTGAGCTCAGAATGGAATATTCATCTTCCCGAGGATAAGTTACCAGAGGAGGAGACCACTTGATAGTCCTACTACATCTAGGCAGAACTAACACAATTCACAAACATGGTATCTATTATTTCATGGTTACTAGAATATGCCTGAAAGGACGGTTCTTACTAGGCTTTTGAGTTAAACTGGATGGAGGAGCATGGAACTTAAGGGTTGTTGTGTCAAAATTCCTAACCTGGACATGGTTCTGAACACATATACAATATAAAGGTCTTAACTGAACTCCAAACTTTTTTTGTCAAGACAAGTTTAAAAGGCTAATCATTCTACCTTCTTTATTTTCCTTTTATTTTTCTCTCTCTCTTTTGCATCACTTATTCTCCTAATAAGTGTTTGCTAGGGACTAGAAAAGGTAAGTATAGGGTTGATTAATACCCATTCATTCACCATTATTCCTTTATTTTGTCATTAAATATCTAGACAGATACATGTAAATATATAACTTGTACTGACTATTGTCTCTGAATAGTACATAAATACATTGATTTATACAAAATAAGTGAAGAAAGAAAAGAAAGAGAAATAAAGGAAGTATTACAAAAAATTATTGACCCTAAACTCCGAGACTAAGTTAATATTGATTTGGTCGACAATGAATAAAGTAGGGGGAGAAAAGGGCAAAGAAAAAATATAAAATAACAGAGACACCTCGTAACCTTAGGTCCTGAACACACCACATATAACCATTCTTACACTATTTTATTATTAATTTTATACATATCAAATAAAAAATAATCAACATGAAATTTGTACATCAAAACACAAACAAAACTAAAAAATAATAATTGCATATAAAATAATGTACAGTATAACTAGGATACGCAAATGAAAAATCCCCAAACAAAAGTTCTATGATCAATATCACCTCCATATGATTTCAAAATTCACTCAGCCTTATTGTTCTTAAAATTAAACTATTGAATGAAGGTGGTTTCATTAAAAATGGAGTAAACATACAAAAGTTGGCTATTTGGGTCCCATTGTACTATATACCTTTACATTTCACTCACTTTGTTTATTCTTTATATTTTACTCTTTTTGTATTTTAAAATACTTGTAAATATTATTTGAATGTATGAAAACTACAAACATAAAATAAACTTTTAAAAATATATTAAAAAATAATAGAATGAGATACATACGTATGATATACCTATAATATGCATACATATATTTATTTAAGTATATAAATTAAATCATAAAATGAAAAAAAAATTGTAAATATGAATTAAAATATATTATAAATATATAAAATATATGCACATAATAATAATATTTAAAATATAAAGTAAAAATAAAGATAAAATACATAATACGTAGATATAAATACCTATAAATACACTTGTAAAAACTAACCTATAAAAAATAAGCTGATAAAAATAAATAAAAATCACCAAAAATAGTACATGAAATAAGACAAAAAATCACGTTTTAAATTTTATTTATTAAAATCATTTTATATTTTCTTTTCCATTTCTTTCTATTTTTACTTCTATTTTGTCTTTTAGCAGCCATCGTAGAACAATCAAGACCCATCATTTTTTTACCTCGGTCAACTTCCCGCCCCTTGTTGGACCAGTCCGTGTTGTGCTCTTTCCTTATTTTCGATAATTTTTCTAGCTCGGTTCAACCTTCATTTCTACTCGATTCCTTCTTGTTATTTCTTTACATACCATTGATCTTTCAACGCATCAAGGATTGGTGTTAGAAAACCCGCTATTTAATAAAAAACCTAGGCGAAGAACTCTGTCGGAATGTATAAAGTATCTGCTCCACCCAATTTTTGAAGTCAATCCTCTATGCTATTTTTCTCCCTAAAATCTTAGCTAGAGCTTGCCTTCAGTGACAGTGAGCGGAGTCTCCCGATTTGCAGTGTTGAGTAGGAGCAAAGGAAGTGATTCACCATCGTCGAAGACCTTCTCCAGGTGGTTCTGCTACCGACTTCACCATGTCCGGTGAGCTTTATTTCTTCCTTCTTTCAGTTCGATGGAGTAGCAATAGCTTAGACTTGCATTTTGTTTCTTCTGATTATGTCTATTTTAGCTTAAAACCAGAAATTATAGTTCACCGGATCTCTAGGCTCCGACCTCTGTTCCGCATGTTATTGAGCATTTACTAGTCATTTGATCACCCCTGCGTCTTCATCTCATCGCATTCTATCACCCCAATCCATTATCCAGACCAAATCTTACACAGATGTGGGGAATTAGATCTCCATCTTCCGCCAGTCGTCAGACACATATGCTTGTTGGAGTAGACCTCTGCTAGTCGCCAGTTCTAGCCCCCATTTTTGCTCATATGTTGGTCAAGGAGTTTCAACATCGGGCGCTGAAGCTTCTTGTATTGCCTCATGCATGAAAAGACCCCTTCAGGGGGTCAAATGTCTTAGACCTATAGCTCCAGGCGCCTGAACCTTCTCTGACCGTCCAAACCGCCACCGATGAGGTATGGAAATTTTTTACCCATCTTCCAGTTTCAGAATCGATCTAGGGAGGTGAAGAGCATCTCAGTACCCTGGGAGAGCATCATGATCGTGTAGGAGGCTTGATTGAAGCCCAATACCCATCTATTCTAGAGCTATTCTTCTTGATTAGCTCAGAACCATTAGATATCCTCAAGCCCCAGCTGTACAACAATCATCTGATCTGGTGCCTAAGGACAGACTGATCAAAGGGCATGAGCCAATCTCCGCTCTCCATCATCCCAGTATAATTGGCCATTGAGGAGCCACAACATTTTTATGTGGAATCATCTACGTCGTCCTCCAACACACATGTGGGGGTATTTTCCAACTTAACCCCCCCACCCCGCCTTTTGTATTTATCGTTCAATATTTAAACTTTCATATACAACTGTAATATTCTTGAAATATTTTCACTAAGGACCTCAACTTTACTATTTATTGCACTTTAGTCCAATTACATGTCACATCATGCGTTTGTGCACGTGAGGGGCGAGTATTTTGTGTAGTCCCCATTCGGATTTTGTGTATTTCTATTTGGTCCTGAAACTTTGAATATCAGTTGAAATATTTTTGGATAAGTTGCATGCTTGACCATGGTATTCTATTTATTTGCATTTATATCCCTACCAGTCTGCAACATATTTTATTGTTCGAAAATTGCATGAAAGACGATGGATTTTATTAAAGTGTTATAAATGCACCTATACTTCTTGAAAATTAAACTAGATCCCTATATTGCTCATTTATTTCATACTTGTTACTTAATTATTAAAAATATCATTTTTTGTCTAAAAACTATGGGTAAATTATCTTAAGTGCGTGGAACCATATTTTATCATATATATTTTTGTAAGGCGACCAAAATTTTTTTCTTATTCATAAAAAATCAAAAACATTTCATTTTCTATTGTCTAGCATTAACAAATCCATAAGAATTGGAAAAGGTTTTTAAAAATTCCAAAAAATCCTTCCTATCTTTCTAACTATATTTTTTTGACCAAGTATTTTACCAAAATAATTAAAACTCCTTAAAATTGTAAAACATAGAAAACTTTATGAAATTTTAAAAATTCACAGAAAAGTCACAATAACATTCTTCAAGTTTCTGATTTATTATTATATAGTATTAAGCCCATTTCAAGTTCATGGATTTTTTATTTTATTTATTTTATATATTTTCTTATTTAAAAACACATAAAAATTCTTAAAGACTACACAAAAATTACAAAAAATAGAGAAAAATTAATAAAACCCAAAATATTTTATTTTAAAATTTTATTTTATTTGATATGTCTTACGAATCTAAAAACATCTCTTTCTATTTTTTTTCTTTATAGAATATTTAATATATCTATATATTAGCCAATATTTTATTTCTCAAATTCAAATTAAAAATAATAATTTGCAATGTTAAAAACATAAAACGACATATAAATTAAAACCGACAAAAATATTTAAAAATTAACAATACAAAAAATTCCCTAAGTAGTGTATTCACTTTTGCTCTAACTCGTGTGTTTCTTTGTGGTCTGTCCCCGACTATTTGTCTATTATAAACATATTTGGAGGGTATAATAAATTTTAGCTGGCCTCTTTATATTTCTTAGTCATCATTGTTGGTTCATTATTGATCTATTTTCTTGAATTGAGTACCGAGAGCCGAGAGAGGGTCAATACAATGATTGTTGGATGTGAGTTGTCAGACACCACAGACTCCTCCAAGATTGAATGTTTGCTACATCGACGAAAGAATCTCATCACGTAGTAAATAAATTCTTTATTTACATTCTTCAATTGGTATCAGGGCCTTATTTTTGAGGATTTGGATTGCATCCAAGTTTAATAAACAACTGACTAGATTATCTCCATTATTGGTTACATTGTCTTGCGACATTTTTGGCGATTCGAATGATTCAGTGACTTTCAAAGTTGCTACTATCCTCCCATATTTGAAACTTGGTTTGGATATATATATATATGAGGTATAGAAGGTCTGGTCTCATTTTCATAATATGCACCAATTGTTAGTGACATTTGGGAGAAGATTCAAATGTTAAAAATATTGTAGAGTCCAATTTCAAACAAAGACGTTAGAAAGAATATATTGAGTTTTTAGCTACTATTTTTAGATCACATAACATTATAAAATACTTATTAATAATCATAAATTAAGTCTTCGATAAGTACAAAACTATTTGACATGATTCTGATCGTGTGGCATTGAGAAATTGTATTTCTCCACAGAAGGAGTTGGAAGAGGACACGATTTTTTTAAATGACATGATTCTCATATCTTGGTTCTAAAAAAAGAAGTAAATATAATTGAAATATTGGCATCAGGAATTAGACATAATTTTTTGTAATTATTTGAGGTCGCAACTAATTTGATCTCCATGTTATATGATGTCTTTTAATTTGAAGTGGGATGGTCACAACTTGCAAATTCAAATCCGAAATCATTGTTAGTTTATTTTGAAAATATGAAAAAAGTTATATTGTCCTTTTTTATTTCATATTTTTTTGGATTATTTATAAACTTGAATGCTTATAATGCAATGAAAAAATTGTGGAATTAATTTGATTGATTTCACGAATTGTCTAGATTATTGCACTAGACATCTTTTGCAATTGAAATTGTTTTGATTCAAAGAAGTGTCTAGGTGGTTGCACTAGATATTTTAAAATTAAAAAAAGAGTTTTTGAATAAAGAAGTATCAACATTGTTGCACTAGATATTTTAAGAAATTAAAAAGAGTTTCAAAATTCCTAAAATTTCAGAGATTTACTATATAGTATCATACAAGGTCGAAAGATCGATAAAATCTCCTTAGTACATTTTGTATCCATTGTTTTGTCTTGAATGGATTTGGTAAAGGTGTGTAGGTCGTGAAATGGGTTACTTAATTGCCACCTTGCGTTGCATTTGCAGTGGAAGCACTCCCTGTTGGTGTTATCTATTCGACATGGCTAGATCCGTTTGAAGGAAAGGTAGCATGAAAAGTCATGACGTACTTTAACAATTAAAATTGGGACTTTAAATTGTATTAAGTATGGGTGTGATTCTATATGGTAGCATCCAGTGCATAAAAGAGCAAACCCTAGATGGGACCACTTAAATGTCATTATTTTAATTTGATTAAAACTAAGACAATAGGAATGTGCCCTAACTATATCCCTCAGATTAATCATGATAATATGATTTACAATTATTAATCATTAATTTAATAATGATTGGACTTATATGATGAAATCCATGGTCCCCATTATTGCCAAGAACTTCATCACCACAAGTGTATTTTTGGAGATGCTCATGCGTAGTCATGACTCTAGAATACAAATAGCCATGGAATTAGGTTCTTCATTTCTCCAAAGAGACGGGCCATATGTATAGTTACCCCAATATTATTTCCCATATTATTGAGGTGGAATTGGATTACACATAGTGTAAATTGATATCCGTCCATTGATGTTGGTTTAAAAAATAACATGCTAACTCCATATGTGTTTGGGGTGTGGGTGTTGAAGACCGAACTAAGAAGACCAGTTGGACTTGTAAGGTGGAAAGAGTTCCTACTTCTTTCATTGTTGTTGCATTTTCTCATATTATTGAGGTGCAAGAAAAATGGAAAGGAGACTCATATGTTGTAATGAGTCCATTTGTTAGCACGCCTCATGCTTTGAAAGCTTATAAGGGAAAGCATTACAAAGTACAAAAAAATACGAGAATACTTGATTTAAAATATTAAATTATTTAATTTCCATAATCAAGATATTAAAGTGTATTCTATTTTCCTTTTATTTAAGATGAAATCACTCAACCCATTTACAATCTGTTGAAGGTCAATAAGTTGACATGTCCAAACTATTCAGACTAGATCCATAATTTAGAACTCTGACTTGAGATAGAACACATAGCATATGTGCTCTTGATTGTAAAGTATGAGAACCCTCAGACAAGGGATGCTTTTAAGTTCAAAAAGAAGTGGGACAAGGATCACTTGATCGCTCATTGCTACGTTCTTTGATCATTGTTTAATGTTCTTAAGAAGTAATTCATAGACATTGAAATTGCTCATGACATCCTCCTGACTCTTAAGGAGATGTACGGAGATGTGAACCACACTCTTTCTATATTAAGATCCTCTGTAGACATTATGAAGAAAGAATTCTCGTCTAGAAGTGCAATGGTTGCACAGGTTAAAGGGAAGCACGAGAGGAAGCTTGGATCTCAAAAGGGTCTGATTCAATAAAAGAGGAAAGGTCAAACTATTGATCAATCTTCTAATGCTTCATTATATCTGGCATCCCTAGAGATGGATGTCTAGCATTAATGCAATAATACAGGATTCTAGAAGAGCAACCATCAAGAATATCTAAAGTCCTTAGAGAAGAATAATTATAACACTAACAAATAAAAAATATGTACTCATCATTGAAACCTACTTACTCGTAGGACGAGAAGTAAGTTGGATTGTTGATTCTAGTGCTTCTGTACATGTAGGCAATCAGTTGAATATGTTTCAAGATATCAGAAATCTTGGTGATGAGGAGATGGTCATCCAGATAGGATCCATTGCAACTATTGTAGCGATCGCCATTGGAACCTGTCTATCATTATCTAGTTGGAGAGTCTTAGATATTAGAGATTGTCTCTATGTACCGGATGTTAGAAGGAACTTACTACTTGGATCGAAGCTAGTTAAAGGTGGATATACTTTCCTTTTCTGTAGTAAACTTATCACTAATAATTATGGTAATTTTATAACAGATGGTTCTCTAACACTAGGTGGACCTATGAATTGAACATACATGAATGTGTCATGAATAGTAATACTAAAATGGATTTTAAAACCACTAAATGATAAAGGGAGGATGGAGATCATTTAACTATTATCTGGCGTCAAGAACTTGGACATGTGTTTATCGATAGGATCAATAGAAAGAAATATGATAGACCTTTGAATTTTCTAGAATTATGTGATTTACCAACTTATGAACATTATATTCATGGAAAAATGTTTAGGGCACACGTATCTAGGAAAAGTGAATGATGTGAAGGTATATTGGACTTGATACGCACTGATGTATGCGGTACCTTTTGTATTGTGACTCGAAATGGACATAAATTTAACATTACATTTATTAATAACAATGAAGAAAGTAAATAAAGAATTATTTACTACACATCACAGAAATGTGGAATATTTAGCAAATAGTTTGCCAAAACAATGTTAGTTCATCGTATGAACTAGAGAATATATCACATCGATTTGTACATCTAGAAACCATTGTAGAAAGGAAATAATTTCCATTATAATTTCTAATATTTGTGACGAATATTAGAGTAGATCAGGGTTAACTTTGAAGCGTGAGTTTCTATGAAAGGAACCTATCGAATAAAGTCTAGTCTGCAGACTTGTCTCTCGTGGGCACATAGATGAGTCACATTGCTTCCCACAAACCTGGATGTCGAATAGAGCAACAAGAAGAGAGTTGTAAGAGTTGAAGACTCTCGAGGCTCTTTCTCTCTCAAGGGGTACGAAATTATGAAGAATATTTAGATCTTAGAATTGTTGTCAAAAGAGAGGGCATATCCCTCTTTTTATACTTGTTGTACATGTCCAACATGTACCATGGTGGCCATTGGATTTTTAGTCAATGGCTAAGAGCAAGTTCTAATTCAATAAGGATCATATCTTTTTTATACCCATATTAATTAATTAAAATAAATTAAGAAACAACTTTAGAGTCCTAATTTAATAAGAACTCACCAACATGGTGGACCATGTATACTTAGTATAGACGCCCACTACCTTCCATAAATGGAAGTTGTTGTTGAAAATTTTAGTTAATAATATAATTCACTATATAATCACGTTATCAACATTGGAGAAATTATGAAATTAACCCTCAAAGCCGATGAATCATATTCATGGTCCTAAAATTAAATGTAAATCCATTTGCATCTTGAAAATTAATGTGAATCAAACTTAGACAATATCGTACCTTGGAAAAATTATGTAAATCATATTTAGATGAATATCTATATGAATCGCATCCATATAAATATTAATTATTTTGAATCACTATTTACACTAACTAATGAGTTATACTTTTGAATCATATTCATAAAATTGTCCTTATCAGTAATATGTAATAATGAAAATTATCATTAATAGGTATGAGTCCTAATCCAATTAGGACTCATGAGATAAATATGTAGATACATGGAGATAATGTCGGGGAGATCACTATCCATGTATAGTGACTTTAAATGTGGATAACCATCCATTTTCAGGGTTTAAACATTTTTGCAAAAATAGGTTACCAACGAATGTTGAGCTTGAGCTGTAACACTTTACACTCTCAATGATCTCAACGAAATGCATCACACAATGCATGAGTTGTACAAAGTGTTGCTGAACTGAATTTAACTCCCTAGACCATTTCCAATCATAGTTCAAACCTTTTGATGCAATGAAATGAACTCATAGAGCTTGTATATTTCCATTTCCATTACCATTTCTATTTCCACCATTTGGACATTGAAATTGGAATTAGAATGGAAATTGGATTCAAATGAATTGTGATTTAATCCAATTAAATCACAAATCATCTATCTAAATAGAGCAACTAAAATCCATCATACTTTATCACTTCTTCGATACGGAAGTGTCATGGGACATGATCCCTTACAGCAACAAAAGTAACCCTGAGTATCCAAATATCCATCCATCCTTCGCACTAGAAGACTGATAAATCTGAAGTTTAAACCCCTAGTTTGACTATCTTCCTCGGAATATATCAATAGATTTCACATCTGATAGCATGCGATAATATTAATCATATCCATTCCAAAGGCATATATTAATATCTTGAATTCATGTCTTATTTCATAAATAATACGATAATGCATGGAATTCATGTTGACGTAAAAATATATCATGAGTGAGTTCTGTATTCTGGTTAATCAAATATGAACATGTATGATTATTTTGAGAGATCATACATCTCATACGAATTCATATGCATACCAACGTGCTGATATATGGACCTTGGCTAGGTCTCCAACCTATTGGTCTATCAAATTTGTATATTCAGGCATATAGATGCATATCTTTCTCAAGTCAAAGGATGTAAGCCTGATCGTGATGGTTACAATTCAAGTCTTAGTTTATCTCGACATCATCAAGTCAACTCTTTGACTTGATTATTCCAACACTTTCGAATCTCCTTTCCTACGTAGAGAACCTACATCAAGAAGTCGGTTGGAAATCAATCTTTAGTGATAGATTGCCATCTCTATCTCAGACTAGAGAACTATATATAATATCACATGTTTGAAGTCAGTTGTGTCCTCCCTACTGCATGGTATTCAATATGGCCATGGTATATAACCCTAATTGTACAAAGGGACCTTAATAATAAAGTGCATTTATTCAATTATTCATTTAATTTCATATGTACATGACAAGACAATAACTTTTATTGCATTAATGGGTCGCAAAGGTCTTACATGTCAAACAGTCCCACTATCATGTTGGACATGTGAGCCCACGGTGAGCCATTATTCAATAAACGTTATTGCAATTCATTCCTGATATGAAATGAAAAGTAATTAATTTGCATGACATGTCCCTTAGTACAATTAGGTTTTTGTACCATGACAATCTTAATAATCATACAACTATTGATTAAAATGTTGAATCATAGAGGACAATTCTTAGATGATATATAACAAGTAAGAATGAGGACTCATCAAGCACCATCAAATGATTGTTAAGAGAGGATCTCCATCGTACAAAGAATATGCCAATCTTTTCTCTAAAGGCTGATATCTAACCAAACTCTTGATGCATGTCCTCAACCGAAGAATATAGATTCATAGGTGATAGGTAAGTTAGTCAAAGAGTTTACTTAACGAGATTGAGATAACCAAGACACATGTGGTATATTGTCACAACATAGGCACGCATCCTTTGACTTGAGACAGATATGTTACTATATGTTTGAGTATGTACATTTGGCATACTGATAGGTTGATGATCTCATCAAGGTCTATACACCGATGAGCTGGTGTGCATACAAGGCTTTATGAATAATACAATCTCTCAAAGGGATCATACAGGTTCATTACTGAATCGGAAGACATGAGCTCACTCATGAGATATTGGGATCAATTTCTGTGCATGGTCATCTCGCTTTGGAAGCTTGACTAAATTTGTAGGTTTGATATATGCTTTTGAAAAGTATATGATCAATATCTAGGTATGATATATGCTTTTAGAAAATGTATAATAGATAGCACCTCCTAATGATCGAAGGAGAAACTTAATGATAAAACACTGAAGGGGATTGATTCTAGGTCTTCCAGTATGTAGGATGTATAGTTATTAGGAATACTGGAGGGTGATGTGATTGTAGATGATTGTATAACCGTGACACTTCCATTCCAAGGGAGTGATGAAACATGTTTGACTTTTAGTGACTCCTCTCAATAGAGAAGCAATCTGATCTTAGTCCAAATGTTGGACATTGATCCGAATATGATTCAGATGTAATGAGAATATTATATTTACGGCTTTAATTTAATCAAATATCTTTGGGAGGTCCTCCTGATGTGGATTTGAGATATGATCTCAATATCCAAGTTACTGTACATGGAACATACAATCACCTTGTGCTTATCTCCAAGTACCCACACAGAAAGCCCATTATTACCGAAAGAGTTCGAGAATATTTCCATTGTTCATAAAGTTTCTAAGCATTGAGGAAAATTTATTATTAAATACGATTTAATTATTATGATTAATATGAGTGTGATCCATATTGTTTGGACATATGAGAATGGACATCCAATATAATTGAATATGATTTAATTATCAGGGATATGGATTTTATGGATATCACTATTAATATTAATAACAAATATTATAAATGTAAGTTATAAGAGAGTGATAATCGTAATTGGTATTTATGAATTAAATGTTGATGTGAATTGGATTCACATTGGATTAATAGTTGTAAATGCAATTTACATTCTGTTTTGGATGTGTAAATATGATTTACATTCTTACAATGGAATGATTGAAATTGTCACAAAATAATTTGGAATTATTTTGGTTAATAATTATGCAATAAAATTGTTGTAAATGTGGAATTTTTTTTTGGAAAATAGTATCTCAACATTATATGGAATGAGGGTCTCTCTCTTCCAATTAATTATCTCTTTGTTGGTGTTGGTTATTAAAATACAACAAAATCATGGCCATTGATTGAAAGAACAAATCAATTTCAACCATTTGATTTGTGTGCACATGGATTGGGATCCATGAACATCCAAAATATTATAAATAGAAGGGTATCCCTAGCCTTTTATTGTGAACAACATAAGATACAACAACTCTGTCCCTCTCTCATGGTCGTCTACACTTTCTCTCTCTCTCTCTCTCTCAATAATTCGACTGTCCGTATTATTGACCTAGAGATCCCCGTATCCACCACATCGTTGTTATGCTGTCAGATCGCCTACTCAGAGATTTCAGTCTTCTTTAGTGCACCTTGCCCATGAAAGATACCTCGGATTTCATGAGATGAAATCAAAGATTCGCTGCTCAGCCATCAACTTTGATTACGGGAAGAATGGGATTCATCATCGTGCCCACAAGTGCGATCTACATCGGATCGGACTTGAGACACGTGAATCTCTTACTTTAGAGATTAACGATCGCAACAATGCTTCAAAAGGTATTCCTTGAAATTTTTTGTGATCTTGATGAAATGTTTTGAAAAGTGTTCTCAAAACATGTAGCTTCATCTGTTTAAATTTTTTTTAAATTCTGATGTCCCGAGCTACTAGTATGACTGGTCGCTCCTGATCGCATACAATGGGATCACCATGCTTTCGTGATGCACTTAGTGTTTTCTCCATAACCTTCAAGTGGTTTCAGAACCATAGATCGAAGGTTTCGGATATGATCCATAAACCTAGGACACAAATGGATCGTTTTGGTGTGAAAATTTTCATCTCATTTTGTTCCCCTAATCTTGTTTTGTGAGATTTTTCTGCCCATTTTCTGCCCATTTAAACACCTTAAAATGTGAGTTTATCACTGTATTGCGTTCACCATCTTATAAAAAAAACTTAGGACTTGAGTTTGCATGATTTCGAATCTGTTTGCTCAATTTATGATCGTTTTAGTAGAAATGTGTCCACTATTATGGGAATTGTTTTTTAGAACTTAATCAAGAGATAACTACGGTCTTAAAATGCATATAAATTTTTTTTATCACTAGAATTCCATTGCAAATAAAATTTTCAATTCAAAGAAATTTAGTTTGCTTGATTTGGAGTTTATTTTCTCAAGATTTGTAAGTTTTGGTAAACATGTGTCATTGTTGGAAACTTAACAAATCTGAACAAGAATCTTGTGATTGTCATTCAATTAATTTATGGAAATTAATGGTTTATCTTATGAAAAAATTTGTTTTTGAACATTTGTGAAATGTTTAATAAAGATAATTATTTTGAATGACCATAACAAATAAGATGGGATAATTGATCTTGATCGAATTGGTTACAATGACTCTTTCTAACAAACTTTGTTTCTTAAATAGGATTGGAGATTTGTTTAACAAATATCCTCATAATATTTATCAAAATAGTTTAGAGAAATATTATATTGTATAACTTTGGTCGGGAGGCTGAATATCATCTCAAATACAAAATGATCAGATCACATTATCCTGACCTTAGGTGGATATAGTATCTTGTCGAGTATCGTTGGGGTAGCAGGTTGCTCTGTGAGCGGCCTATCTCACATCCTATGCGTACTGACCAAGACAGCAAGTAAGGAAAGGATAATGCTTGAAATGATAATGATGTATTTTTATAATTATTAAAATTTGAATAATATGTACTTTGGGATTATACCATCCTTCAAGTAACAATCAATATTATGTGTGGATACTGACTAAATTATACAATAATTATCACAATATATATTTACATGCTAGAAATGATCATTGATTTAATATGATTGAATTAATTATCCAATAATTATCATAATCTATATTATATCTAGATTAGATTTGCCTTGGAAGAATTAATCATAAGAATATGATTCATTATGATTAATTGAAATTTGAACATGATATGGAGGATCACATAAATGTCATCCATGATCTCCCATCATGGCGAAGGGTTCTATCTCCAAGGATTATATGATGGAGACACTTGTCCAAAGTGACAACTCCTGCATATAGGCACACATGGATTGGGTTCTTTGCTTCTCGAAAGAGTAACATCGTATGCATAGTGACCCAAATATCGGTTCCTCATATTATTAGGGCGATAGTGGATTGTTCATAGAAAGTTCTATTCAAATTGATGGTTGGTTCAATTAATGATGGGTAAACAATGCTTTAGGGGTGGTGGGCCTGTATATTAAAGACTGAATTGGGAAATGCGAGTTGGACTTACAATGTGGAATGAGTTCCAGCTTCTTTTTATCCAAACTACAATTTCTCATATTATTCGGATGTAACAAAGGTAAGAAATGAAATCATGATCTTGCTTGAGATATAATGGTAGTATGTCTCTTACTTCGAAAGTAAATAAGGGAATGAACTTTTATAGTTGATAAGGCAAGAAAACTTTCATATAACCTTAATCTAAGTAAAAATATGTATTTATGCATATATTTCTTATTTCATATAACCTACATTAAACCCGCTCTAAATTATACTCAGTAATAACCAGTAAATTATCATGGATTGGATCCATGATCAAGATATTGTACTTGCAGTTGGACACATAGTGTAGGTGGTTGCAATATGCAAGTTTCCTAATAATAATGAGGAATAACAATTATGTAAACAATAGGACAATAACCTTGAATTTGTATGTCTCTATAAACTTGATCTCTCATCGAATGTGCTTTGGATGTATCATGTCGATGATGACCATAATTATAAAAAATCCTTATAAAACCTAAGAAGATGTTTAGGCATACATATGTGCTCTCAATATTTAATAATGAATGACATGGTTCACTGCATTATGTAGAACGGTGGCTCCATAAGAGATGATGTACTTAAAATTATTGAGTACATGCCTGAACCAATGGTTTTGAGATGCATGTAGATATGATTAGTGTCATCATTCTACTATCAATTCTCAAGTCTCTCGTGAAGCTTCATAATATTCATATTGTATGAACTAAATGATTCTTTTATAAATGTTGAAATATTCTTATATTGAAATCTTTTGAGTTCAACATAAGAGATCCTTTGTCTTAAGCAAAGGTTTTTTATAGATGAAGGAACTACAGTGGAAGTATGGGTCTGACCCATGTCAGAAGAAAAGTCAAAGAGTTGACTATACTTGTGTGACGTCGATACATATAACATACAAAGAGTTAGATGAATGCCAATACTCTGACAAGTTGATGTATTGATAGTGTAACTGTCTAGACTATCTAGGATCCTTAGAGATGGACTCGGATAGGCATCAATATATTATCATTGCATTGACTTTCTTATTAGATAAGATTAAAGTCTAATAATCGTATCTCAATCTTCTAATAACACTGGCAATTGGTTGCATATGTTATAGAAGACTTAGGTTTAATAGTCATCTAAATGGATGTCGATGCAATTGTTACAACAATCTTCATTGGATAGATAGACTACATATTTTTAGTGGGAGAGCCCTTAGTCTTAGAGAATGTCACTATGACCAAGATATTAGAATGCATTCATTGTTCATTTCTAAATGTTGGAAATAAACATGCATTTTGGAATAGACCTATCATAAAGAGGCATGATGGATATATTTTAGATACTAATCTAACATCTAGAGGACTCTACTAAATTAGAAAATTGATGAATGGTTCCATAACATTTCTTAATACTGAAAATTTAAACCTTAAAAGATCAATGGGAGGATGAAGATCATTTGACAATGATCTAGCATCAATCCATGGACATATGTCTATTCATGAGATCAATAGACTAGAAGAGATGAGGCTTTAGACTGTCTGAAATTTCAAATCTTATATACTTGTGAATATTGTAACGATTGTGGACAACGATGAACATACAAGTGGTGTACTCCAGAAAACCGAAAGGCATACAAGTCTTTGTACATGATGAAATGAAGTGGAAGAGTAGTGATGCATCCTGTACAAAGTAGATCATATCAACTTGGGTCGTAGTGAATTATCTGATGTGCATGTAAATACCGATCCCTGGCAGAACAAGTAGAGCTACCTCTATAAGTGAACTCTGTATGTGGCCAATGTCTCTCTACTGAAATACGTGTCTCTGGAGTCGGGCTATAGAAGATGTCTATTTGTCTAATCATCACACCATCCAACTCTCTACGTTGAATAGACTGTGTGATCTGTGAAATATAATTAACTAACTCTCGTGCCGGAATATGTGTACTCTCAATCTGTGATACTGAGATGTTTAATGCAACTGACTGCTCATCTGGTTCTGATGTGAACTCTGTATCTATATGTGAACAATCATCTGAAGAACTACGTACCATGTCATCTACCCTATCCTCCTGTAGGATATCATGGGTATCAAAATAAACGCTCTCAAGACTAAGAGATTGTGTCTCATCTATGTGCTGACAATCATCTACAAGACTGATGTCCTCTGACGCAAATGACAATACTGATCTGGGACTACTACATCCTCTCGCCATCTCAATGTGTATTTCTCCACTGTCTGTGTGGAATGATACTCTCCCAGCATCATAGTCGACGAGTGCTCTTGCTGTGTGCAAGAAGGGTCTCCCATGAATGATTGGAATAAGGTGTAACTACATAGGGCACGTCATATCTAGGTTAGAAAAGTTCACTGCAAACTGTAAGCCCTGAACGGTCACGATAATGTTCCTCAACACACATAGAGGTCTCTTTACATATCGACCTGCAAAATGAAATATCCTTCGTGATTTGTAAAGAGTACCTAGCTTGAGCATATCAAGCAAGAAGATGGAAGTAAATTAATCGAGGAACCATTATCTAAGAGAGTACAATGGAATGCGTCATCTGCAATCCGGCATGTGACATAGTGAGCTCCAGAATCTCTCTTCTTCTTAGGTACCTTGTTCTGAATAGCACATGGAGTTTCCTTGGTCAATACATGTTTCTCAACTCAAGATCTCTTTTTCCTACGTGTTATGCATTTGTTCCTCAACTGACTCTTGAGCATAGGAAAATGATCCAAGGCAACGGGAAGTGGAATCTTCAAAAAATATGATCTTTCAATAGACGATCATTCTTTGCAGTGACAACATTATTTTTGGATTTTTTTTCTTTCCTTTTCCATACAAAGCATCAGGAAAAGGAACAATCTCATGACCAATAAAATTCTCTTCAATCAAATCGGGATCAGCATGTACATTGAGAATTTCAGAAGTATGTACAAAACTCTCTAGAATGGGAGAAGAAACATTTACTTCAAGAGTGTCTGCATGGTTTGGCGTGGTATTGTCGTCTGATTCGCCAATGTCCATGTCAACTATCTCAGCATCGCTCCTTTCTCTCTCATCATCAGGATAGACATCTCGTTGATCCTCGTCATCATGGTGGTCCTTCTCCTCAGCATCAAGATGTGTAACATGTATTGGCTCTTGCTCCTCATCATGTGCTCTCTTCTCTACTCTATCTGGTGCTCATGGTGATCTACCGCTCCTAACATGAATGAAGTTAGATAAAAACTCAGGAAAAGAGATCATACATGTATTGGTATCTACCTGATCTGGGTGCCTCCTTTTGTTATTCAGGTTCATCTGAGGCTGGGCTTGGAGAGTGGTCTTGAGCGCGGTTAACTCATCCAGACGATGGTCAACCCGCTCCATATCTTCCTTGTTTGCAATTTGAAGCATGCACAACATGTCCAAGATATGATTCAGTACGAGAGCCTGTGAAGATATATCAGACTCAGTGTGGTGATACTAACTGTCTATTCTCTCCTGCTTAGGAGTGTGTTGTTGCGGTGTGTACAGATGAGATCTTTGTGGTGTGTACGAAGACTGCTGATGTGGTGGAAACGATGTGGTTGTGAATGTGTAGCTGTGTACTGAAAAGAATGTGGTCTCTGATATGTGTGTTGGTGAGACTGTTGTGGCGTGTAATGCTGGCGGTGTTGGGATTGTGGACATCCATGCTGCGGATGACTGTACTGCTATTGGTGTACTCTCTGAGGATTAAAGTGTGATGAAGGATGAATCGAAGAGTACCATATTATCTCAAGAGTGGCCTTAGAATCAAATCAACATCTCCAAGGCTGGTGATCTGGCTCGAATCAGCATTGGACGGATCCTCATGCCAATCAATCTGCGGAGTTTCAGTAGGCTACACCGGCTCGCTCTGAACAAAGTGAATCTGACAAGTGGGAGGAGCGGGTAAAGATCTCCGAACAGACTGAGAAGTAGAAGAGGGACGGGATTGCTAGTACTAAAGCTGTAAATCCGTCACCTTCTTTGTCAAATCGCTCAACTGCTGAGGAAGTGATTAGGGTTTCTCCAACTCTTGCAGCGATTGCAAATCCTGAACTTGCTTTAGAATTACGTCGACTAATGTCAGCTTCTCACTAATAAATCCCATGCTGGACTGTGATTCAGACTCTGAAACATTTGACACCTTCTGATGCTCTCGGTGGTGTGGTGGTTTTGGGCCCTTCGGGAATGCCCGATTAGAATCAACAACTCGTGAGTTCTCTGCCATCCCCTCAAAGATAGACCAGACAGACTTGGCATCCCTATTCAGATAATTTTCGCCACATGCGACGCTTACTAGGTCTTGAACATCCGGCTTGAGCACTCCAAAATAATTTTGTACTAGCATCGTTAACGGTATCGCTTGATGTGGGCATCTCTCAGTAAGATCCTTGAATCGATCCCATGCCTCATGGAATGATTCATTGGGTAACGGTGTAAAATTGGAGATCTAACTAATCATCGTGTTTGTCCATCCTAGAGGAAAATATTTACACAGGAATGTGGACTTCAGATCGTCCCATGTAGAGATTTCCCTCCCCAAATGACTCAACGAGTAGAGTGCCTTATCTACTGAGGCAAAG
The DNA here is from genome assembly GCA_037367405.1 of Ottelia alismoides. NCBI lineage: Eukaryota > Viridiplantae > Streptophyta > Magnoliopsida > Alismatales > Hydrocharitaceae > Ottelia > Ottelia alismoides. Next base: position 52,824 of record JAZKJV010003178.1, read on the forward strand.
GGGGAGGTCTTGAAGCGAGTAGCCTCCTGCGTAACTCCTGCATAGCTAGTCGTACCACAAATCATCTCGAACTGCTACAAAAAGGTAAATGACTCCTCTGTAGCATTTCGTAATACTTGGGAAGCAAAGAAATAAAGGACGATCACAGCTCGTATGACCCTTGATTCGGTGGTAACCAAATCCAATGGTGTAACATCCTAGCTCCTGGATCATACTCATCTCGTAATGTTGCGAGAACCACAACAGGCAGTGGTGGATTCCCAGCTCCTGCTCTTAGTGCATCTATATCAGTTGTCAGTTCATCCTGGACTCTACACTAGTCTATGATCAGTAAACTCACCTGTTGTAGTGTATCAAGAATCCTCGTAGTAATATCTGATGTTGGATTAGGTCTATCATCTGTGTTTCTCTCCCCAGTCGATCAGTCCTCAGCTGGTCGATCCTCAACTGGTCCCTTCCCTCTAGCCATAGTCATTGAATCCTCTAGGAAGGAAAAAGTCTCATAAGAACTCAGTGAAAAATGTGTAGGAGAAATAGTTGAAAATTTCAGGCGTGGGTCAGCCTCAACAGAAGGGCTGGGAGGCAAAGGAGTCTGGGTCCGACTCTCCTCATGAATAGGTGGGATCAACTTGGGAAGAGGGTCATCTTGAGTCTGTGAAGACGTATGACGGACGGTGGATAATCGAAAGCTCACGGAGTCGGAGCGCAAAATCCGTCGAGTCGTCATCTTCGATGTGAAAAGGATATCGGGAGAGAGAATGATTATAAGTCAAAGAACATGAGTGTGAAGGCGTATAAGACGTGGTATAACTCACACCTCGCATACAAACACAATGCAAACCCAAAACTCACCAACACAACCCGATGATGACTGTAAAGGCTCGGTCGTTTATCTTTTCAGTTTTAGGGTTATTTGGCAAACATGTCTTTTCACAGATTAACGTGAATTTATAGGTGCTCGAAATTTCCCCAAAATACTATCCAGAGTTCTTACAAGAAATCACCTACCTCAGCCAGTATGGGAGTAAGTATGGACCGTTTCTGGCTACTCGTGTTACTTGAGGACCGTGTTATTGTGTGTCCTCTAAACCTCCCACATTGCTAAGGAAACTCAGACCGTTTCTAGCTACCTAAGTGTCCCCACTGAAGATTAAGTGAATAAGTGTACGAACTAGGTAGTAACCCAAAAGAGGTTTGGACTTTGTCTCTACCTTATGTGTCGTCCCTCACTCACAGATCTGGAGTATACCTGCAATTCATGTGTTGGGGATTCTTTCCCAAAATAAGTGAATCCTTTACGTTTAATTTTAGGTCAAATAATGTAAGCAGTCTCGATTTTAGTTTTCAGTTATCTCTTTTTTGGATATTTTTAAATAAATATCGAACAATTTTATTTCTTTTTATTTCTATCCTAAATAAGCATGCACCTAGGTTGCGAGTCCTAAAACTAGCTAAGAAGGTGCAATCAGAGAGAAAAAAATCGAATAAACCTAATCAAGCACCTAGTCTCGAAATAGCCGTCGAAAATTTGTTAAGAAATTGTTATGCAAGAAAAGACACGGTGGGTAATCTGCTCCCCCATGTTTACGACACTCGATGAAACAGACCTCGAGAAAGAGAGGGAGGAAGGTACAAGTTGGAATGTCCTTACGTGGCCCCTTCTAAGAAAATAGAAAAACAGGCAAATGCCCTTCTTTCTTTAACACAATAAAAAAATGTAAAACAATAATGTCAACTCATTATGCCCTCTGCAACCGACTCATAGAAAAAGAGTTAGTCTCTGCACTCTCAACTGATTTGGCTTCCGAAGAAGCCGGTTGATCTTGCAGGCCTTGCAAATCTCGTTAGCAAAATACACACAAAAACTGTAAAAAAAAGAACACGAAAATCGTAAAAATGATGAAAACTATAAAAGTTGTAAAAAATGTAAAAGCATAAAATAAATCAAAATAAAATCAAAGAAAATCAAAAAAATCGTAAAAAATTTAAGAAGATAAAAAAATCACGTAATAAAGTCAAAAACAAAAGTATAGCTAACGCCTCCCTAGCAAGGATGTCATTTTGATAACTAGGGTTTTGGGAGCTATAATAAAATTATCGTTGTAGAAAATCGCTCAGAAATAAAACCCTAATTGATCAAACAAAAATTCGATAAAATAGGAGAGAGATAAAAAGAATGAAATGAGTTTCTCTCATATTTTATCTTTAAACTAATTATTTATCAAGGTATGTTTCCTTAGGTCGAACTCAAGGAGGCAGAATAGAAATACTACGACTTTTGAGAAAAGAAGAGAAATTTCATGATTTTTATTTCTTCTCAAAAAATGCAAGAAAGGAGCTCAAAATTGACACACATTTAGAAAAATCGAATCACGAAAAATATGCGATGAAAATCCATGCAAGAAACCTCGCTAGGGTAGTTCTGTAACTACCCTAGAGAAATCGATGGAAAATAATGTCAAAAAGAGGTCTAAATGTATCATACAGTATAAGGTTAGAATAGCAAAATATACAAAATAATATGTTACAAAAAGGTCCTTGTCCAGGGACTAAATTGAAAAGAAAATAATTGTATTGCATTTAGATCCCTTCTCGGACACCTAAACGCAATTCTGGAAACTTTTGGAGCGGCCTTGAAATTCCGGAGCTTCCTGGGGTTGATTATGCAATTGTCCTATCGATTGACATGAATAGCCGAGATTATATCGTGAAGCGTGATCTGAGCCATGGGATTTGGACACAAGGCAGTTCTTCCCTCTTCTGACGCAAGTGGCGGCGATGCTTCTTCTCCGAATTATCGTCGGTGACTAGTTGAGGGTTCTAACCTCCAGTTGGGCAAGAGGGGTGACTCCTTTACCCCTCGAGCTCGCCTGCAGTTGAGATGATGACGAGGATGGCGGATTTGGTTGGAAGATGTCGACGAGGAGGCTCCTGTGCGTGACGCTCGACTGAAGTTGTGTGATCACTTCTTGATTATTTGTTAAAGGAAAAGCACCAAATGTTAAAGTTGATGCTCCAGACGTGTGGGTGAACCTACAAGGGAAGATTGGGATGCTCAATTCACCTAAGAATCGACCAAGAATGTAATAGATTTGTAGATTATAATATGTTTCCAGAATATTGTAAATGGAATGAAATTGATGGTGATTTTGAATGAATATGGAATGGATTTCGCATGAAGTGAGAAGAAGAGTGGTCAAGCTATCTAAAAATGTAATAAGCTAAGCTAATCATGGCATGCAGATCGAGTATTTAAATGGAGATAAAAGTTTACCAGGAAATGCAGGGTGTAGGACCCCACTATCATATCTTGACGATGTGGCAAACCAGAGATGTATGCAGCGGTGGAGGCGATGCAAGGCGGACAAACGCCTTGGAACTTCTCCTCCAGCATCTCCTCTTCCACGCAGGGTTTTCCTCGGTCCCTATCACAGTCGGGTTGAGGCGGTGAAACGAGGAAGGTGGATCGACAACCACTGGAACTGGAAGATAGGAAAGTTAGGTTGCAAATGACGATGTTTATAGGATTTTATAGATAAATCTGTAGGGAGTTAGGTAGTGATCGATGGTTGGCGTGGATCTAGGCCACTAGGAGAGGAGATTTGAGGGCTAGGATCGAACGAAGAGGTTAGGACGAATGCAGGATAATTAGGTAAAGATCATCATTGGAACAGAGCAACGACATGGTTCTTGAAGAAGAAGGCCCAGGTAATGACATGTGTCAACACCTGGTTGACTACTATCAAGAAATTCATTAATAAATAAATAAGAAATAATGTTATTTTAAATAGTTCTAACAATAAAAAATGTAAATAATTAAATTATATAAATTATGGTATTATTTATTTTTATATAATAAATAATTTATGAAATATAAATAGTAGATTAATAAATATATATAAATTGTACTTGATAAATAGGTAATTAATTTTTAATTTAAAGCATTAATAAATAGTATACCATTTTTATATTTTATTAATTAATAAGATTATAAATAAAATATTTGTGAATTTTTGTGGATTTTAATAAATTAATTTAAATATATTAATAAATACCGGTATATGATATATAGTTTAATTTTATCTATAAATTCTGTTTTTTGATTTATTTAAAGTAATAAATAAGCTCTAAAAATTCTGAAATAAATCATGGTTAAAACAAATGATCAAGAAAATAACTAAATTATGAAATCATTAAAAAATAAATATTGTAATCAAAATAAAATAAATAGCCCAGAAACCAAGTTGTGATTAGATCCCAAAACCGACTTTTTGCAAACGGACTCCAATTTTAGTGAAATCACATCCATTAATTAGAGAATATTATGTTATTAATTTAAAAGTGAGTAGAGTGAAATTGGAGTTGTATGAGAAAGTTATGATGTTCGGAAGTTGAGAATTTGACAATTTACAAGTTGGATTTCTTGGCATATGTACAAGATAATTTTTTAACTTGTTTTTATATTTTTCTACACATTTTAGAAATAATTAGGAATAGAGTTTGTTAAAAAATACGGTCATATGAATAAATTTAAATCATTGAAGTTTTTATATTTATGGGATAAATAGTAAAGGATGTATAGAGTATATAATTTTTTTTATTGTTTTCTTTCCTTATCTCCCCCTACTTATTCGTTTGTCGACCAATCCATGCTGACTTGGTTTCAAGGGTTAGGTTATAAATATTTCTTTCAGCTAAATTTATTTTATAAGTCATATTGTACATATATGCATATTTACAATCTGCCTTCTTTTTTTTTCTTTATTTGTATTCTTCAATTTATTTACATGTTTTGAATGCATAAAAGTGTATTTTTATTCAAGAGTATGGTTCTGTTAAAAGATGGAAATTAATGAATATTTACATGTATTTGTTAAGGGTTTTAAGACAAAATACAGGCAGAATGTTAATAAATCATGGATTCATCAGTCCTTTCAAACAAATATGAATGATCTTTCGTATTGTTGATCGATCAATCAAGTGACCTTGAGGTCTTTTCTAAGACGTCGTGGTAAAGGTGTGGGACATGCATTTTCTAGTGGATTTTGTAGTCCTTGATATGGATACACCCGCACCCTAACTCCAGACTCTGATCATCCTGGGATGGCCTTTCCTACGCACCTCAGATGCCGTGGTTGACTATGGGTCTTGAAAGATCACCTACAGCTCAGGCAAAAACAGAATCACCATAGACATGATCAGCGAGCCCAAAGACGTAACTGATAAGGATCATGCAGCAGTGTCTGAAGAAGACTGTGACTTCACTGTAGATATCAGAGATACACCACTCTCTTTGAATGATCCATGGACCTAGGAAATCCTCTCTTTAGAGGAGGACCTGAAAAGCAAAGTCAATACAAGCTCCACGGACAATTGGGAGACCGAATCTGATTTACTGATGTAACTTTTTGATTCTAATTATTCACTCTAGCTCGAACACAATGATTTCATTACAGATCCGTTGGGCACATTGTCAGAATCTCAAAAGAACATTAAGGTTAGCAACCCTACAAAAGTGCAGACAGAACATTCTCCAACCAGCATTGTTTCATAAGTGATTGAGAAGCTGGCAAGATCAGAACCAGAACTAAAGCCACTTCCATCATGCCTGAAGTATGCTTTCATTGCGGGTGCAGACAACATGTATCTGGTCATCATGAGCAGTAGGCTGACCCCTAAATAAGAATCTCAACTCCTCGAGGTTCTAGAGAATCCTCAAGGCACTTGATTGGCATGTTTCAGATCTCTGCGGGATAAATCTTACGTTGTACTCACACCACATCTACCTAGAAGAAGATGCCAAGCCATCCTGTGAATTTGAAAGAAGATTGCTTTCGAATTTAAGGGACGTCAACATGAAAGAAATGATAAAATGGTGTGACGCAGGTTTTCATTTATCCCATCCCCGATTCAAAATGGGTGAGCCCGTTGCACGTAGTTCCAAAGAAATACGGGATCACTGTGGTTACACATGATAGAGGAGAGGAGATATCTACCCGAGTACCAACATCATAGCGTGTATGTGTTGACTACCATCATCTTAATGCAGTAACGAAGAAGGATCACTTCCCCTTACCGTTCATTGATCTTGTTTTGGAAAGACTGGCAGGTAAAGAGATCTTCTACTTTCTGGATGGGTACTCCTGGTACAACAAAGTTGCAATCGCCCCTGAAGACCAAGAGAAGACAACCTTCACTTGCCCTTTCGGCACATATGCTTTCAGAAGAATGCCCTTTGGATTGTACAATGCACCAATGACATTCCAGAGATTTATGCATGCAGTTTTTGCCCAGATGGTAGGCAGTTTTCTCGAGGTGTTTATGGATGACTTCTCCATCTATGGTGACAGATTCAATTCTTGTCTTGAGCACCTGGACAGAGTACTTAAGAAATGTCATGAAGTCAATCTGGTATTATCAAGGGAAGAGAGCCACTTCATGGTCACAGAAGGGATTGTGCTCGCTCAAGTCGTTTTCAAATGTGGCATGGAAATAGACCCGACAACGGTGGATGTAATTGCCAATCTTGAGTCACCTTAGATAGTTAAAAATGTGAGGTCATTCCTAGGGCATGTGGGATTCTACAGAAGATTCGTCCATGATTTCAGCCGCATTGCCCGACCTCTTATAGAACTACTATGCAAGGAGACTGAGTTAAATGTGGATCAACAGGTTCTCCTTTCATTCAATCAACAGAATGAGCTAATCACTCAATCTCAAGTCCTAAAGCCTCCGGATTGGTCCCTTCCCTTTGAGATCATGACGGATGCGTCAGATTTTGCAGAAGGAGCATTTTAGGACAAAGGAAAGACAAGGCGCCCTATTCCATTCACTATGCCAACAAAACATTAGATGAAGCTCAGAGAAATTATGCGGTGATAGAGAAAGAATTGATGGTTGTGCTATTTGCCCTTGAGAAGTTCAGATCATATCTGCTTGTATTAAAAGTCACCATCTTCACCGACCACTCTCCTATCAGATACTTACAGCAGAAGAAGGACACCAAACCAAGATTGATCAGACAGATCCTTCTCCTCCAGGAGTTTGATTTGGAGATATGAGACAAGTCTAGAGTTAAGAACGTAGTAGCAGACCTCCTCTCCACAATAGAGTTGCAAGACCCTACACTGAGTAGTGCACCCATCACAGAAACCTTTCCTGATGAGTCAATTCTGGCAGTGGATTTACTCCCTTGGTATGCTGATATTGTTAACTTCCTAGTCTCAGGTATAGTTCCACAAGAATGGATGAAGTTTCGGAAAGATAAATTCTTATCGACGATCAACTTATACTAATGGGAAGATCGTCTATTATTCAGTTAAGGAGCGGAGTGTATTTGGCATAGATGCATTCCTCAGATGGAGCAGCATAGTGTCCTCGAGCATTGTCACTCGCTCAAATCTGTTGGACACCACTCTGGAGACAGAACAGCAGTGGAAGTATTGCAGTATGGCCTCTGGTGGCCTACAAAATTTAAGGATGCAATAGCATTTGTCAAACGACGTATTGACTGTCAGCGATTGAAAGGAACCCTTGCAGCCAAAGTTTCCATGCCCCCAAAGATCATATAGATTGTTGATGTATTCGATGCTTGGGGGATAGATTCCATGGGACCTTTCCCAAACAGTCAAGGATACGAGCATATCCTTCTTGCCTAGATTATGTGAGTCACTGGTTGAAGCTATCCCCGCCCGAGTTGAAGACAACCGTACAGTATGCTACTTTCTTAAAGAAAACATCATTTCGCGGTTCGGGATTCCGAAGATACCTATATCGGATGGAGGTAGTCACTTCATAAATAGAGAGGTCAAGAAGCTAATGAAAGAGTACGACATTGAGCACCGAGTCGCATCTCCTTACCATCCTCATACCAATGGTATGGCAGAATTTATCTAAAGAGAAATCAAGACGATACTTCAGAAGCATGTCAAGACGGATCGGAAAACTTGGTCCCAGCTTTTGGACTCAGTCCTTTTGGCATACTGAACAGGTTACAAGTCTCCGTTTGGCATGTCACCTTACCGCCTTGTGTATGGAAAGCCATGCCACCTGCCAGTGTAACTGATTCATAAATCATTGTGGGTAGTGAATTTATGTAATTTGGACTCACATCAAGGTGGTTAGAAGAGGAAAGAAGATCTGAATAGGCTCCTGGAATTTTGAGACTATGCATATGATAACACATTGATGTACAAGGATAACGTGAAACGCTAGCATGACCGGCACATCAAACGAAAGACCTTCGAAGCTTGGTTGAAAGCGTGGTTAGTAGATGCAAATTTGAAGATCTTCTCGAGCAATTTGAAAAGCAAATGGACAGGGTCGTTTCAAGTTTGATAAGTGCAAGACAATGGAAGCATTACAATATAAGAATTGTCTCCTGACGCACAACCATTTGTTGTCAAGGTCAACTACTGAAGCCTTACCTCGAGTATGACATTTGCTTGGCCGTTGTCGACTCTACCCAAGTGTTGCGCTCCAACGATACATCCATAGCACTGACAACATCAAAAGATTAAGATAATGTAACTCAAAAACTTTTCCTTTAAGCTCTTATCTTTTCTTCTTTTCTTTTTTTTGTTTTCAGCTTTCGCTGTCTATTAAAGAAAATTGAGTGCATGTTTATCACCTCTTTTTGTCAGTCTTCTATACTTAGGATGTACTTTATCCTAAGTATAGGGGGTGTTCACACCGGTTTATTTCATTCTTTGATCCTCTCCCTTGTTTCCTCTTCTTGTCTATACTTCGGGATATCTTACCCTAAGTATAGGGGGAGACAGTCTGAGTACGATTTGTTCATTCCCACCCTTGACCCTCCATGCTTTGTGTACAGTCTGCTATACTTAGGATTCTTTGATCCTATAGGGGGGATGGTCGACTTCTCATTCATTCATTCCTTCATTTGTTATTTCTAGGCTTTTCTATACTCAATATGAGTTATGTCTTCTTCTTTTCTCTTCGATCTATGAGGACATAGCTCAAGCTAAGTATAAGGGGGTCATATATACTATGTATATACTTTAGCCATAACTCATACTTTTTTATTTTAATAAGTATGGATAGAAATATTTCAGTAAGAACTGTACCATGAAATTCACATAATAAAAAGATGCGTATATCTCCTCGGACTCTTTTTGTGTACATAATGAAAAATAAATCAGGCAAAAATACTTTTGCAAAATGTTTGAAAAATAGTTTGAAAATATTTTTAAAAAATCTTTCAAAACTTTTTGAAAAATATTTTGTAAAATGTGTTCAACCTTTATAAAAATGTGTTGTTTGTAAAAGTTTATTTTCTTTGGAAGAAATAAAAATGTTTTGAAAACTATTTACAGACAGTTTGGAAAAATGGTTGTAAAAATATTTTGAAAAATATGTCTATACTATTTGAAAAACCCTTGCAAAATGATTTTCAAATGCGTGTAAATGTTTGTTAAAATTATTTGTAAAAGTTATTTTGGACTAAAGTTTTCTAAAATTATTTGAAAAATCATTTTCAAATAAGTTTGAGGAATATATACATCACACTAAAACTCTTTATTAAACTGTATATTTATACCTATAAAAATAAACAAAATTTTAAACTTGTAAATTATGTAAACTTTTAATTCTTGTAAACAAATAAAAGAGGCATGCCTGTGTAAATAGGTCTACATATTTTATATTTTTTGTGCCAAAAATTGTTTTTATTTGCAAAAAAAACTTTGAAAATTGCATCATTTTTCTGCATTGTACATAGCATTTGCATAGCATTCTCATACTTTCATATTGAGCTTGATGATTGAACTAGTCCTAATAAAGTCGAACATTGGAGCTTGATTGGACCATACTGCACCTAACTTCACAGGAACCTTATAGGAAATAGATTTAAGGCACTTCAGGTCTAATGGGACTTTATTCTTTGAGACTCAGGGCTAAGTTCAAGTCACCTCAACTGACTAACTAGAACTTTTCGATACGCACGCATGACTCTTGTCGGTCGTGACCTAATTTGGACACTTTCACCTTTCACTTGGCTCAACTCATTTGGAGTGTTGATGGGATTGGATTTTCTAGTTTGAGACGTACACGAGTGGAAACATTCATCCTCGTCTAGGGAGGGAAGTGCACCCCAACCCAATCCAGTAGCCATGAGATCTAAAGACAGGAGAGTACAGGTTGCAATAATGCTTCAAAAGAGTGATAATCTTCTGGCTCAAGGGGAAAGCTCCTTATGTAAATGTTGCTGTAAATAGTATTTCAAAAAAAAACTCCAAAAAATGGATAGGCCTGATTGAAAATAAAATGCTTACTGGACTATGTATATATGTTGCATGGTAAATAAGCAAGTTTGAGCATCAAAGTTATACCATGTGAGCCTGCAGTTGGATGACTTGACTACACTGGTCATGCATCTTAGGATAGGTAGCTACACTGGCTACCATCCATTCTTATCTCCACCCCTTCCTCTTGAGCCGGATGCCACTTGAACTTAGAAGGGAATACCTCGCTCCTCGAGGAAAGAGTTGTTGAATTGGGGAATCAATGGGTTGTCGTTCTGGAGAAGTCAGTTCTTTTGTCATTTCAGATGGGGAGAGCCACTATCACTTACATTGTACAAGTCAACATCATAGTCATAAGGGTTTGCGGATGATATAGGCTAGTTCTGACATGGCTATTGAGGTGGTTTGAACATAGTTTTGTGACTCTTGAATGCTGTTGTGTTTTTATTTGGTTCCCGACCAAGTTCCACACACATTCTCATACCAAGGCCTGACCTGAGCTCCAAACATTGATTTTGAAAATACATGTTTAATAATTAAAATCAATTCTATTTATTCTTTCTTTTTCTTTTCTTCTTCATTCTTTTTGTGTAACTATTGCATAAGTGTTTGCTAGGGACTAACAAAGGCAAGTATAGGCAGGTGATGAATCTCCATTTCATCACCTTTATTCTATCAATTTGGCCTTAAAAAGCCTAGCTAATGCATGTAAATAGCATCAATTTGTACAAAATAACATTCAGCATTTAATGCATTTATTGTATACAATATCCTATTTTTAAAGCCAGAATTATAGAATAAAGAGAAGAAAAGAAAAAGAATAAAATATCAAATATATTCTATGACCTAAAACCCCAAGACCAAATCAAGAATTGAGTTGGTCGAAAAGTAATAAAGTAGGGGGAGATAAGGACCAAAAATACAATGAAAACCCAATTTTTTATTCCTCAATAATTCATTTTTGACACCCATTTTAAACTTTATTATTTGTAGATCAAATAAAGAAACTTTTTACATAGAAGTTGTAGATAATAATGTAAATAAAAATACAAAAATGAGTTTTGACAAAAATTATACATTGTGTACTTTTTATGTTGAAAATAAAAAATCAAAATCTCAAACTCACATACCCATATCTTCCAAATAAAAACTCAAAATGTATCAAAATAACCTCTAATTGTATATAACTTTTAATAATCTATTTAATGGATGGTTTCATATTTTTTGGAGTTAAGATGTGAAAGTTATATTTTGGACCCCTCACTGTATAATAGACCCGAATAAAATATTTAATTTATTCATTCCTTATTATTTTTACAATTTTATATTTTTGTAATTTCATAAATATCGTCTATAATTTATGTACATATTAAAAACCAAAATAAAACCATAAGAAAACCATGACATAAAATAAAATACAAAATACATAGAGAAAATACCTATAAGTATACCTATATAATATATACCCCTTTTATTTTAGTATACAAATAACATCACAAAAATATAACAAAAATATACTTATACATCTAAAAAAAAAGTTATAAATATATAAAATAAGAGAATAAATTAATAAAATAAAATATACAAAATAAAAATAATAATATAAATAGTCAAAACATAGAAGAATATACCTATAAATAAACCCCTAAAAATTAACTACTAATAAATAACACCAATAAATAAATAATAATCATCATAAAATATTACATAAAATGATAAACATTTTTTATTTTAAACTCAAAAAATAATAAAATTGCTTAATTTATTTGATTAATTAACTACGAATGGGTATACAGTTCTGTCCTGCAACGAGCACCTGTGGACCAATCACAGGCCTGGGATCGTTGACCTCCAGTCAACTCCCCCTCCAACCCTCTAACTTGATGCGTGAGCCTTTTCCCTCAGTTTCTGCCCTTTTTCCTGGGCGTTTCATCAATCCTTTCCCCTCGACCTCTTCACAAGAAATGATCATTGATCTATCTTCATGCACGCCATAATCATAGAACCCTTGTACATAGCGTCGATTTCTTCCCATTAACCGGTCAATAAGGGTGTGTCCTCATGTCTATAAATAACTCAACCTCGCCTCCTCTTCGATTTTGGTTAACATTGAGAGTCAAGGAGTCCTTGTTCTTGGTCTAGCAGGTCCCCTTGTGGAAGGAGGAGTGTTCGTGCGACCGGGCTGAGCTCCAAGAGGACGGGGGTGTCCCCTGGCAGCCAACTCCGGCCACCTCTGCTCCCTGATCTTCGGCCAGGTAAGAGTTGTGCCATTTCTTCTTCTTAGGTAGCTTTCAGTTCATGCAATTTAATTATGCAATTAGTTTAGTAAGTAACGTAGCAAAATGGGCTGAAAATCTCGATTCATAGTTCATTGGAGCTCCGCTCCCGCGAACATTTCATCCATGTCCGACCGTTATCCGACCCAACAATTACCTCACTCTCTTCCCCCATTGTTTCCTCCTGCCCCGACACACTACGCTCACCCAAATCCATTGTGAATCAAGGGTTTCGTGTCTCCCCTCCTATGCACGTCAGAGACATGCCACCCCGCTCCACTACCCATCTATCCCGCATGCTAAGTAGTTGCGTTAGTTTGCCATCAACTAAGGAACGTTCTTTGCAGGTCTCTCATCAGAGGAACCCCATCTGGCGGGTCTTTGAGGATAGAACAGAGCTCCATCAGTGAAAGTGCCCTATGGCTTGATCAATGAGCCCCTGACATGTTTGGCATTTCCAATCGCCACGGACCAACCGTAGCATGCTCTTGGACATCTCAGATGCGGGATTTGTTGACGGAGCTCCAAGAGGAGACTGATCGAGCAAGCTCCTAGGACACCTTCTTCTCTATTCATCCAGGGACCTTTCGAGCCCTTCTATCTCTGCCTCTACATAGATGTTACAGACGACTTTGGATCATCCAATCGCCTCAACCATCGATGAAGGCCCCAGATCAAATCTCCATCGTCCAAGGCCGAACGGGTATCGCGCGCCCAGTGCACGTCACATGTATTAGTGAAAGCTCCTCAACCATCCGATGGCACGCAGAAATGGAGTAAATAAAAAGTAACGTGTAAATAAAATGGACATTTTTCAAAAAGGACCATATATTCATTATATTTGCATTTGTGTCCTATCTAGTGTAGCTCTCGTGTCGGTCCACGTGAGCTAGGGAAAATTGCATGGACACCCCTACGACTTTGTGTATTTATTTGAAGTCGAATGAAATTAAGTATATGTGTATATTTTTGGGAAAAATTGCATCTAATCCCTTGTTTATTTTAATTGCAATTATGCCCTTATAGTATATGAATTTTAGTGCTTGGATTTCATTTATTAAAAATAGCACCATTAGCTCCTAAAATTCTGAAAAATTAGGGTTACTTGCCTGGTAGCATGCACTTCCATGCCACGAATTTATTTTGCATTTTCGGGCTTTTTAACCATTTATTAAAAATCAAAAGAAGCTTATTTTTGTACTTTCTAGCTTAGAAAATTCCAAAAAAATAAAATGATCTTTAAAAATTCCAAAAAATTATATATGTCTATTTTATTCTATTTTAACTACAGATCAAAAATCACTAAAAATGAAAAAAGAAAACACTTAAAAATTGGAAAACCCCAAAATCCTTCATAAAAATCTAAAAAATCATTAAAAAATTCCAAAAATATGTTTCTCTATTTTATAATTTTCTTTATATAAATATTTATATATTAAAATTGATTTGAGCCATTTTAGACCTTATTTGATATTTTTAATGTTCAAATCAATTTTGGGCGTTTCTTAAATCCCTAATTTGGGATATTTTTTACTTTAAATATATATATTAGCAACAAATTCCATAAAAACTACAAAAACATTAAAAAAATATAAAATCCAAAAACAATTTTTATTTTTTATTTCATATATTTACTAGTATTATAAATTTCTTACTCTTTATGTGTATATATACATAGCCTTATATATCCTATTATGTATATTTAAAATAGAAAGAAATATAGAATTATAATATAAAATAAAAACTAAAAACAAAACAATATATATATAATAAAAAAATAAAAAAATAATTAAAAAAACACAAAAGATATATGTACACACATGATAAATGGCATGGTTGTATATACACACTTTGTTCATAAATAACCATGGGCTACCCATTTTGCTCTCTATCGTTCGACCTCTACATGCTTTCCTTCTATAAATCTTATAGTAGAGAATAATAAATTTTTACTCACTTGTGTTGTTCATTGCTTTTATATTTTTTGTGGGTTATCTTTTGGCTAATAGAGATTTCGTGAGTGGTCACCACAGCGATTGTGTCTCCACCTTGTGTGAGACCTATTTAGACCCTCGCGAAATCTCTATTATCACCCACCGCGTATGTCTCTAGCCTCCAGGCACCGCCACCCGCGGTGCGTCCTCTCCTCGGTATAGGAACTGCTGCATACCCGTGTCCTAATGCTAGACCATCGCGCCTCACATCCCACAAGCAGCGGCTACCCCTGCGCCTTCACCATAGACACTCCTTGCGCCACCGCAGGAAGCCGGGTGCGACCATGCGCCTCACCACTCCGATAACTACGCGTCATGCCCTTCGTTCTCCATCCCCCTACCCCAGGCCGTGAGCACAAGCGCCCCGGACTTCAAACCCACCTCATGTGCCTAGAATGTAAAGATTGGGGTAATTGCAGACATCCCCTCTAATTTCTAGAGTATTCCGCAACAGTCCCGACCATCCAGAGCACACGTGCACATTACATGTTGTTGGGGGGATTTTATGCATAAAGCCGATGTTCTCCTGGAAATTCATGTAGAAGCCCTCACCAACTGATGTTACATGCACGGTATGCACCAACCATAGTGAAATTGCAGAAAGACTCCCACTAGTTTAGGAAATATCCATTAAGTCCCTATGCATCACATGTTTATTTATCTTATTCTATAATTGCCATATAGACTCTTGCATTTGTCCTCCATTTTGAACATTCATTTAGCATCTTTTTGTCATTCTAAATTTCTCATTGTAAAATAACTCATGATCTATCATCGTGAATGCTGAATTTATTTTTATGAGCTGCGAATTATTTAATATATTTTTTTTCGTGAATCATAGTATATTTTGTCCATTGTGTTCTCTTCCATTAATATTAAATAACTTGTTCCCCTAAAAATTCCCTAAAAACCACATTAGATAGATTTTAGTGTGTTCTATATACTATGCCCAAATTTCATCTCATTTGCATGCATAACGAGGTCACAATAAATTCATTGGCGAGTCATGTAATTAATTTTAATAAGTCTGAGATCAATTATTTTTTGGATCTAAAAAATTTCATGGATCCCTCTCGCGTAGACTAATCAAGGATAATTTTATTTCTACGAAATAAATTGCTTTTCTATTTACTAAAATTCATTTTCTCATAATCACCCTGCATTCATATTTAAGTAGGAATTAATTCATTTTGCATTCAAAATCTCCAAAAAATTACAGTAGTTTAATTTTATCACATTTCACATTCTGGCAAATTTGAGGATTTTTGGACTTAATTTGATCATAAATTGCATTTAGTCCCTGAACATCGCCAAAATTACATGTCATTCATTAATTGCATTAAAAAATAAAAAATGCCTCTTTGAAAACCTAATCTCTAGATCGATTAAAAACCAACCTAAGAACACAGTGACCTCCATGAGTTCGACCTTGGGCTAGCTCAAATAAAAAATTGATCGCTCGCTTTAATTAGAAAAATAATTAAATTGCGATTTTATTGATTAATTCAACTTTGCCCAACTACAATGATCAATCTATCATTAATTTTGCATGATTAACCAGGGCATTCTAGGGTTCATCATATGGCATCGTTGTCAAGGAGGCACGGCTTAGGTTAATTTTTAGAAATCTTCATTTTAGATTTTCCAACCCCCGGGTAGTCTAATCCTCGTTTATTCTTGTGCATATTTCCTGCGTATTTTTCTTCATTTATTTATTTATTTTTATTCTCTTTATTTTATTCTATTCTATTCTATTTTATTGAGTCTATCTCTCTGATCAACATCTAATTTTTGTGTAAGGGACTAAACACGATGGGGCAGTCTCTTAAGTGGTTGAACCACACAGGAGCTTCGGAGGCTGGCATTTTTTGGAAAATAGCCGAATGAAGGAATCACATAAATTTCAGATCGAGTCGAGTCATGAGAGAGTGTAGAGTTCTTATGATTTTATTTTCTACATTTTATTTTATTGCAAATTTCCAACGGATTCCATTTGGAATCTCGCGTGTGTACTCAGACTTGAACATTATTTTGTGGTGTGCCGGGCTTGTTTCACTGTCCAATAAGGGTGGGGCCCTACTTGAGTGGCGAAATTAGGATAGGCACCCGTTAGTTTAATTACAAATTTGTATGTGCTAATCGTAGTTTAAGCCACACATCTTGGAAGATTCACATCTTTTGAGATCTTTAATGAGACATATATAGCAACATAATACTTAGCAAATCAAACTCAATTCTTCCCCGCTAATAGTATATTGCTTGGGTAAGGCTTTCTCAATCTGCATGCATTTAGTGTAAATTTAAAAATTCAGTTTTGCATAACGCATGAAGAATGCTGAGAGTCATTGTATTTATACCTTCTTCTAAGCATGCATCATTGATTCATGTTTGTATTCTGATTTCTGACTCCTCCCATGGTTCACAACTTAGGATTTAAAAGGAAATAGGTACTAAACAATAGATGTGTTTTGTGTTCAGATTAAATTTCAAGTGACAACCTAACTTAAAATTGGGACTGAATTGAGCAGGCTAATTAAATAAAATTGGAATATAAAGAACCTAGTTTTAGGGGTGCATAAATCCCTCGTTGTCTGATTTATTTAAAAGTGAGAGAGATAAGACTCTCGGACAGAGCCATGCCAGGATTTTCATATAGACTACTGGTTTAAAAAAATGATTAGCCACTTTTCAGTGAGGATCTACGGGTAGCTGATAAATGGTTTGGATTTCCTTAGCAGAGTGGGAGGTTTAGATGACACCGCGTATAGCTCCATCCTTAAGTAACCGGTAGCCATATTTATACGGTCTGCACTTACTCCTATACTTACTGAAAGTGGGTGCAACTATTCGTAAAATTGGGACAATCTGTAGGGAAATACAGGCATCTAGATGCTCATTAATATTTCAAGACTTGCATTTGTCACCAACTAAAACTAACAAGATAATCCGGTCGAACCTTTACATCCCCCACTTGTAGAGTTGGTAAATTTGGGGCTTGCTCTTGCATTTGTTTTGTGTTTGTCCGTATGCGTTATCCTATGTACTTGCACGTTTTCTACCTCGATCCACTTACATTCATCCATTCCTCTTCAAGATGTCGGGATATTGGTCATTATATCTAGGTCACTCTTTTACCATAATACGATCATCTTCGCCTTTTTATTCCTCCTCATACCCCCATCTAGACCTCAAAATCAGATTTTTGATTGACTTCTCCACTTCTTCGCATTTCTCACCTACTCCATATTCTAGCACTCTGGATCCACTTCCATCTTGGGCTGACTCACCAAATTCTCGAGGGCATGTTGGAATTAAAGAATCATTCAATATGCAAGCCACTGTTGAGACGAATAAATGGCAGAATTGCCTACCCCAACATACTCCATCTCCTCCTCGTATGAACGATGGGACAAGTCAACAAATCACACATACACATCTTGACTTGACCTTAGGGTGAAACTTGGTCGATGAAACAACCCGAATAAAGAGGCCTGCACATCATGATTTTCCAGACTTGATTGACTTTAGTGATCAAGCTTACATTGACCAGTCTTCATACCAGCCACTCAGAGAGCCTATGCGGACAGGGGATTGGACTCTTGAATTCAATCTATGAGCCCCTTCTTTATTAACTCCACCATATGAGGCTCCGACCAATATCTATCAACCGAATGGTCCATACTAGACCCATCGTTACATACCGGAGTCTAGGTATGTTGAGTGTGAGACTTCAATATCTCATAAGTATCCTCTAATTTAGTAAAACTCTCCAATGATTCATCATGAGAATTTTCGGATGATGACATTTCTAGACTTATCAAAAAAAATGAATCATTTGGTAATAAGTTGAGATATGTCACTGAAATATTGCTCAACTTCTACTAGCTTGGGAATGAAAGTAGAAAAGGAGATAAGTGGATTTATTATTGAAAATCAAGAGAACACTAGGGCCCACACAATTTGTACAGCTGGAGTCAACTCTACCTCCTTCTTCTACTAACCACTTTCCCTCTAATCTCGAGTCTGCATTTTCTCCTTCCCTTCCTTCACATATCGAAAACACCAAAAAAATTGAAAATTCCAAAAAGGCCAAAAAACTTGAAAACCAAACAATCACATAAAAATTGAAAATGAAAATGACTTAAAAAATTAGATCCTACCCTTAGGGAAGACATTGTTGGGGAATTGATTCTTGAGTTTCCCTTACTAAATCTCATAGATCACTTCCTCGACCTCAAAATATTTGTGAGGAGTAAAATGATGACCAAGAGGTTGGGCAATAAGAAGACAAGAACTGAGAGACATCTAGTATCTATGGACACCTCCTTGGTGATGGGGAGAAAGACCAAAAGCCATGGAATGAAGTGGTTGCCTAGGGTTGAATGTGAAATGAAAGACACTCATTGATAAATATCCTCCCGACCTCCGTGTTTGACAAGCTTAAACTCGGTCCAATTAGGAAATTGAGAAAGATCATTCAACTGGTTGATCAATCTATAAAAAGGTTGAGAGGAACTATTTCAGTCATCATTACTTTCTAATGTGCTCTACTCTAGGTAGACTTCACAGTCATTGACATTAATTATCGATGAGAGTTTACCTAGTTTCCGATTGTTCTTGGGAAGTCATTATTAGCCTTAGCTAATGCGACTATAGATTGCGAGGCTCGAGAAATTGATTTTACAACATTGGGAGCACTTTGACCTCACCCATTCTTTAACACACTCTACTCTAAGGTAACATACAAAGTTGTTGACAGTCGTGACCATCGATAGGTAGATGAGTCCCACCTCTCTGCTACACATGAGATACCGACTATCAAGTCGACCATTGGTTTAGAGACTCCCCGCACATCCATTATACACGCTGCTTCCATAACCACCATTATGTCAGCTTCATTAAAGTTTCACAGCCCGAAGCTGTCATTGAGTCGGACACAACTTCTGCTGATTGTCTTAACCATTTTTATGATCCGACATCCATGACTAATAATGACAAGTCAACTGAGATCACTAGCACCATCTCGAGACGTGTGTTGACCCTTCAAGAATATTTTAATCTATATGAAGATTCATCTGATGACGGACCCATTGTCAGCACCACATCATATCCCAGACCTGCAACAAAAGACACAACCAAGACCGAATTGACCCCTACCCCAAAAACATGGTTGCTCCATCCTCGAGCTATCTAGTGAAAGGAAGTTGAGAATTGATTCCTCGAGGCATTCCTTTGAACCCCTCAAGGTGTGTCACTCTCATCTCCCTCTCAATGCTTCGGCTCCAGATGAGGTGATTTATATGAGTGAGCTCAGCTCGGCTGTTCTTAAACTTTATTTGAGCAATTAGATATATGTCGACCCTCGTTGGACGGAGACGGTTTGTGATGGCGCGAGGAGGCGGTGCGGCTTGGTTGTGTCGAGGAGGTTGGCACATTGGAGGAGTCTGGCTGCATGAGTGCCTAGATGTTCTCGAGGAAGATGGTCATCATCGAGGAGGTTAACCGCTGGCCGTGCGAAGGAGCAGCCTGCGTGAAGAGAGAACACATCCAGGAGAGAGAGAGATTGGCGTAAGGGAGAGGAGTGCATGAGAAGGGAATTATGTAGGGGGATAAATGGAATTGGCATGAGAGACCTTGATGGTTTCCTCCTCCCTTCTTATAGTTGCAATATGTGGCTTATTGTGTACCTACACATAAAGACAAAAGTTAATGCATGCATGGAAATTATGGGGAAGGGTTTTGCATGGCAAAGGGAGGGAGTATGGGGAAGGTGTATGTATGGGGATGCTCCATAAGTGGGAAGTAAATAGAGTTTGAGTGGCTCAACACATGGGAAATAGAATGAGATTTTAACACAAAACTCCCTCTCCTTTTCTTTCCAACAAAAAATGTTAAGTAAATGCAAGGCCAACAATGTGTTGTTTGTTGATTAAATTCAATGTTATAAATATAATCCCAATGCAGTTTTATTTTCTCTCTTACTACATATGATTTGTTTAGTTTATCTAGATAATTATATAAGTTGTATTTTGGTGATTATCATGGATGATTATAAATCTGAGTATTCAACATGATCTCACGATATTAATCCATAAATAAAATGTAAATAGGGATTTTCAACAACATTTTATTCGGATATATAACCATGATCTGTTAATTTATTTTGTGATTTAATTGATTTCGTGTAATTAAGATGGTTTTCTCCATTGCTTGTATCTAATAAATAACTTGTGAATTGTGCGCAATTTAAAATTATATCTTATGAATCGCTAAATGCATGTATTACTTTCGATCTGTTGTAGAACGGGCATTTAGCTTCTCATACAGAACCGAGATGAATCTCACTAACGAGGTTCTCATCTTTAGTTTATAACCTGGGAAGTCCAGGGTCGAACATATGAGACGATCAATATATTGCTTAAAAATAAAGATCAAATATTTTAGATGGTAATTTTTAGATAAATTATATTGAGTAGATGAACAAAACATTTTTCCAAACATCTATATTATATGTAAACAAGGAAGTACAAACAACATGAATATAACAACCACCTTTAAAATAATTCTACAAATAACCTGGGTAACTCATAAAAATACACTAAATTAATTGCTTATAATATTGACTGGGTAGTATGCGGAATTCATTTCAAAACTTAGTCCAACATGAGTTAATAAACCTCTTTTAAATGACTTAATGGTTTTAGTCAACACGTAAATGATGCAATGACCTAATAATAATTAGATTTATTTTAACAATAGATCATTAAAGATTTAAGTGCTTTATGGGTTCAAATGTTCACGTAGAGAATTTTTTTCAACCAAGTTTCATGAATTAATCAATCCCTTTAAATGTTAAACAATAAATGCATGAATTTAAAACAAAATAATTCACAAAACTTTCTACAAGATAGATTGTTAAACAAGCTTTAAAACAAGAACAAAATCACTTTATTTGGATTTCAAGGTAGAAAGATATTCAACAATGAATCGAGGGGTATAAATGTAATAAAAACTCTATGTTTTATTGCAAACCAGGACAGACATGGACTAAGTTATAAATACAATAAGCTGCAAGGGCTTATATGCAAATTACACGCAACGGAAGGACTTCTCTGCAAATTGGGAAAAGGCAGGACGGACGCTGCAATTTACCTAGTCACAAGCGTAAAACATGTGACAAAGCTAGGTTCAATTGAGGAGGCTCGGGCTACGCGTCCGCTCCTAGCGCTTCACTGGCGGTTAGGAATTAGGTCTGGTCTGAGTTTCGGTTCCAGAGCTAAGGTCTAAAATGTTGCTTTGGATAGCAACGTGGTAGATCTGGGACCGTAGAATCTCACCCAAATCAGGGAGAACAACGGTATATGCTCCTCTAGTTCTCAGCTCCTCCTTACACGGCGGAGACGTGGATGGGCTCCAACTAAGGCTACTCTGCTCCTTTGTTATCCTCTTTGCTATCAGAAGGTCCTAAAACCTTCGTGGACTATCGGCGATGATTATCGTTGCTCAAAGAAGGTACGAAGATGCTCGAAGAATCCTGTCGAAGAAGTATCACATGAGAGGAAAGAGGAGATCATTGCTAGGTTCCTATCTCCGACTAATGAAGCCTTTGGATGTCCTGCAAGGTTAGTAAAGATAGAACAAACCTTTGCGAGTATTTTGAGGGCTAAAGTGAATGGAAAGGAGGGCAATTCGAAGATGGAAGATTAAGCCCTAATGGGTGTCTCCTTCACGTAGAAGCAGACGATGGCATGAAATGATCACAAAGACGAAGCAATGATGATATAAACTTGAGGATTACACGTGAATTATAATTCGAAGGGTGACTTTATGGTGCATTCTGATAGTGGTTTAAATAAGTAAGATAACCGTCCTAAATATGTGTATATTAATAAAACCCACTATTGGAATTTTCTCCTGAAATTAGAGGTTGAAGATGATGTGAATTGGGTTGAATCTTGAGCCGGAATATGATACTTAAGGCTTCGTAGTCTTCGCTTGAAGTTCCTGGCTATGTAACTAAGCTCAAAAAACCTTGTGATCAAGTTGTAACTTGGCAACGAATCCAAGGTTCTCACCGGAGCTCACACGCTATCTTCGCTCAATCTTGATCTCTATCTCTGTCATAGGAGAGTTAGATGGCTAAGGGAAAGCTCTCGCAATGGCTGACAACCTGAAAAAATGGTGGGGAATGGTTATTTAAAGAAGGTACGGTGGAGGTTCGAGATAGTTTAAACCATCAGGCATGTGCTCCATGGTGGTATCTGGCGGTTTTGGAGGTTGTCGCGAAGGAGTGGGTAGTTAGGGGAAGAGGCTGCAAATGGAGGTTGGTCGTATGATAACTGGAGGTGGTTGGCAAAAATGGCAGAAGTTGCCATGAAATGAAGGGTTACGTCATTTCTAAGAATAGGTTGGAGGTTGAAGACACCCAGGGACCGTGGGATCTTAGAATCCGACGGTCGAGAATGAGGCGCGGAAAGATAGCCTAGATTGGATCTGATCGAAGAGATCAGATGGTCCAGCCTTAGGCGCTAAGGAACGGTTATGATGCTCAGATGAAATGATGATAAGGTCAATAGAAGATACAAGTGGCAAGCCAGGAGTGGGCCACATGGTGCGCTCTGGAAGCGCCATGTGCCCCAATAGAAATTGAAGAAATTCAATAAATCAAAGATAATTTGGAAAGAATTAGTTAGAAATCGTATTAGAAATAATGGTAAACATAAAAGTTGTAGATCTCAATGAGATCTACAACTTTCATGTAGAAGTCAAAGAGAGCAGAGGTCATATGTACATAGTTAAAAATTAAATACGAATAAAAACTATATAAAACAATTTTCTTTATTTTTTATTTTTCTAATTTTTTTGTATTTTTATTTTGTTTTATATTATTTTATTTATGCAAAATATTACTCTACTTTTTATTTGATTTTTAAAAAGGAAATAAATACATAAAATACTATAGAAAATTAATTAATAATTAGTGTTAAATATATACAACACAATAACTAGTAATTAGTGTTAATTAGCCAATAAATCTTGTATTTAACTTAAGTAGAGGAGATAAATATAATTTATTAAGCTGATAAATCTGGGATTTCTCACCCCTTATACTTAATCTAAGCTCATCTTTGAGCTAATAAAGAAAGAATTTGTTAGAAAGTTAGTTTAATTAGTGAGTTCCCTGACAAGTGGAAGTGAAAATACATGGCTTGATTTGACTTAGGACACTAGGGTTTAGAAATCCTAAAACTCTAAGCTGATCCAAGTATTAATCAAAAGGAATTCAACTCTTCTAATTGTCAGACTCTCAATGTATACATAAATATAAGGAATATGACTTAGTGTGAACTACATCATGAGAGTAGAGTCAAGATATCACCGAAAATCCTGATCTCAGAAGCTCTCCTAAGGCCCAACCCTCAACTCTAGGGAACAAATCTAGTCTTGCCTCAATCCACCTTCTCTTTAGTTTATCAGACTTTAAAAAGATAGATGGGGGCCAGATTATGGAGGATACAGGGTTGTGTTATTATTTTCTCTTCCTATCATTGGAACAGGGTTCTCTCAAGTGCTAATATGCAACACAGTTTTCATTTTGATTTTTTCCAATCAGTGTGTCCATCTAGAGTTGTTAGAGTCGGTTGCACTTGTTTTCCTGGGAATACACACAGTTGTGCCTTTTTTTAGTATCTAATATACCTTCTACACCTAGACTTGTAGCATTTACGATGTAGAGCCCTTTTTTGGTGCTAGCCTGACTCCTGGTCCTAATAGCGGTGATCCAAATGGACATTTTACAATCGTTGGGAGCGCTTGCCTATGGTGGTAGCTCTTTGATATTTGTCTTTGAATGGTGAGAGCCTTTCTTTCATCATTTCTTTCTTCTTTTTCTTTACTTTAGGCTAGCTCCACTGCATTTACCAAAAGATTAGCGCATACTGATCAACTTATATAATTAATTTCATCACACCCTGGCACTTTAGGTTTGATAAAGAGATAGCATGAGAACAAATCCCATACTAGCTAAGATGCTGACACTCAGGTTTCGTGAAGCTATCAATAATCTTATCCCATCCTCGAGCACCACATAGATCAAGTCCAAACTAAACTTCCAATCCCAATTTCCTTAGTGAGACTTTGACTCATCTCAATCATAATTGTAGTCGTGCATGTATGTGGTAATCAAATTCTTTTAAGGGATATTAATCATGGGATATATCATGCATATCTTCGAACTAAGAAAGTGTGAATTTTTAAGTCCAAGACCCTAATGATTAATACATGATAACTCTAAGTCTAAGGACTCCTTAAACCAAGTATTACAAAACCTCTCAAGCCTTGAGTGCATAGTGAAAATGTTAGAGAAGAATCATTAATTAATAAGTCAATCTTTTTGTGATGATTTTTTTAAATGTTAAAGTGTTAAACTCATTTACACCCTTATCTTTGAAAAAATATTTTTGAAATTTTTTTGCAAACATTATCACATATGTATAGATTTTTCCAAACATTCTACAAAGATTTTCAAAACAAGTAAAATACCATTTTTCAAACCTAAATAAACATTTTTCCAAACAATGTCACATAATTATGTAGATTTTTAAAATATTATACAAATAATTTTTCAAACATGTCACACCGTATTTTCGCAAACTATGTAAAACATTTCTGAAAACCATGTCAAATATAGATATATAATTTTCAAAATTTAATTTCAAAATATTTTGTACAAAAATCAATTCAAAAATGTAATACAATATCCATAACCTCAATAGTTGAAAATTTTTAAAAATGTGAGATATGGCTAAAGTATATATGCAATATATACGGTAGACCACCTATACTTACCTTTTGCTATGTTCTCGTGGCACAAAAGTGATATGAAGCCATAGATCAACTAAACATAACAGAATGTACAAAAACTAAGGTTGAGAATAAAACAAGTCTAAGAATGAGAAAGAAGGATTTAGAAGAAGATTTACAAGGAAGGGTTCCCCCCCCTACACTTAGGTTTTTGAAGAACCTAAGTGAAGAGATAGAAATGACTGCAAAGGAGGGATCCATGCAGAAGTAAGGCATGAATATGGGTAAATCCCCCCTATACTTAGGTTGTACATAGCCTAAGTGTAGGCATGATAAAGAATAAGGTCAGAAAGAATCTGTAGATGTTGAATCTTGTGATATGAATCTGTCCTGGTGCTCATGCCTTTTCTGAGAGATCGAGAACTCCATCAATAGGCATGAAGTCGATCATCTCTACGGGAGTTAACCTTTCTTTGTATTCTACAAAATGCTTAAGTAACTGCCCATTAACCAAAAAGGAAGGTGCATTCTCTAAAAGCTTTGAGATCTCTATACTACCATTCTCATGCACTTCCTTAACAATGAAAGGACCCTCCACTTTGATTTAAGTTTCCCATGGAAAATCTTTAACTTTGCATTAAACAACCATACCTTCTGTCTAGCAACAAAGTTTTTGCATCTAATGTGCAAATCATGCCAGTTTTTAACTTTGTCCTTATAGATCATGTTGTTGTCATATGCTTGGTTGCGGATTTCCACTAGTTCATTTAAGTCAAGGTCTCTACACAATTTTCCTAAGTGACAGCTTCAAATTATTTTCATTATTGCCCATTCAGATTTGTACACTAACTCAGCAGGAAAATGGCATGGTTGCCATAAATTATCCTAAAAGGTGAAGTGCCAAGCAGTGTCTTATTAGCCGTTCTGTAAGCCCACAGAACTTAGTCCAACAACTGAGACTAGTTCTTCCTATCTGGACAGACTAACTTCTGAAGAAAATGCTTCACCTCCCTATTTGAAAACTCTGCCATGTCGTTCGATTAGGGTGGGAAGGACTAGTTACTATATGCTTAAATTTATAGTCCTTGGCTAGTGATCTCATCAATCCATTCTCAAAGCGGCTACCCTCATCAGAGATCAACATCTTATGTACCCTGAACCTTGAAATAATATAATCCTTGATAAATTTGCATACAACCTTTCCATCTGCAGCTCGGGTTGGGATGGCCTCCACCCATCCTGAAAAGTAATTAACCGCTAACAAGATATACTCAAAACCTTGGCTATTATGGAAAGGCCCAATGAAATATATGCCACAAGCATCAAAAACATCACAAAAATTACGGGTTGCATGGGCATCTCATCTCTAGAACCAATAGTCCCTCCCATTCTCTGACAAATAGGGCACGACCGCACAAAAT
Source organism: Ottelia alismoides (assembly GCA_037367405.1). NCBI lineage: Eukaryota > Viridiplantae > Streptophyta > Magnoliopsida > Alismatales > Hydrocharitaceae > Ottelia > Ottelia alismoides. The sequence goes on from JAZKJV010003178.1 coordinate 79,580, forward strand.
CAGCTGCATCTCTAAACAAGGTTGGCCAAAAGAAACCACATTGTATTACCTTGTGAGCGGTTCTCTTTCCTGAGTGGTGTACTCCAGCTTCAAGTGAATGAAAATATGTGAGGACACTCAAGTATTCCTCCTGAGGAATACACCTTCTTCAGACACAATCCGACCCTTCGAAGAAAAGGAACTGATCCTCCCAATGGTATTTTCTTCAATTCGACTTAAGTCGATCTATACTGCTCCTAGTCCAACCAGGAGGAACTTGCTTGGAGACAAGGAATGTAACCATGTTGGCATACCTTGGAAGTGAATCTATAACACAATAGACTCATCTAAAAAGTTCTCTCAAATAGGCTCAGAATCAGGAGAATCCTTTAGTTCAATCCTTGAAAGATGATCAACCACCACATTCTTGACTCCAGGTTTATCCTTTATATCCAAATCAAATTCTTGGAGTAACAATATCACCTAAGAAGAAGTGCCTTCGCATCCTTCTTTTCCATGAGATACCTAATGGCTGAATAATCTGTATAAACTGTGACTTTGGATCTTAAAATCACAAACCTTAACTTCTCTAATGCCCAAACTACTGCAAGCATTTCTTTTTCGGTCACTGTGTAATTTCTCTGTGATGAATCCAAAACTTTTCTTGCATAGTGAATAGCAAACTGAATCCGATCTCGTCGTTGCCCCAATACAGCTCCTATAGCAAAATCCGATGCATCAGTCATAATCTCAAAGGGAAGAGACTAATCAGGAGCCTGCAGAATCGGTGAGTCGCATATCTTCTTTTTAATAAGCTTAAAGCTTGTGATCGACAAAGAAATCAGTATCTTTTCCTTAGAGCTCAGTTAGTGGTCGGGCAATTTTAGAAAAATATTGAATAAATCATCTGTAAAATACAACATGCCCCAAGAATGATCTCGCTAACTTGATGTTGGTTGGTCAATCAAGTTTCTTGATCGCATCCACCTTACCAGGATCGACCTTCAATCCCTTTTTGGAGATGACATGCCCCAACACAATCCCTCCTTGACCATGAAATGACTCTTTTTCCATGAGAGTGCCAGATTCACCTCTCTACACCTCTGAAGAACTCAGTCCAAGTACGCTAAACAAGAATGAAATGAATCACCATGGACCGAAAAATCGTCCATGAAGACCTCAAGGAAATCCCCAAACATCTCTGCTAACACAACAATCATGCACCGCTGAAAAGTTTCTGAGGCATTGCATAGCCCAAAAGGTATGCGTTTGAATGAATATGCATTGAAAGGACATGTAAAGATGGTCTATTCCTGGTCTTCATGGGCGATTGATACTTGATTGTAGCCTGAGTACCCATCAAGAAAATAGAAGAATTCTTTCCCCGCTAATCTCTCCAAAATTTGATCAATAAAAAGCATGGGAAAGTGATCTTTCTTGGTCTCAGCATTCAAGCACCTATAATTGACACAGACACACCACGACGTGGGTACTCGTGCTGCAATCTCAACTCCTTATTCATTGGTCACCATATGAACTCCTGATTTCTTCGTAACAACATGTAAATGTGCCACCCATTTCGAGTGAGATAGGGTAAATAAAGCCCGCTCCACACCATTTCTCTATTTCTTTCTTAACTACTTCCCATAGATTTGGATTAATCCTCCTTTGAAACTCACAAGAAGGTCTAGTATTTTCCTCAACAAAAATGTGGTGAGAACAGAATGCGGGGTTTATACCCACGAGATCCAACACAGTCCAACCTATATCATTAGGTTCTTTTCTAGCACTTCTAACAACTTAACTTCCTTCTCTATAGTCAACCTAAAACTAATGATGACAAGAAACTTATTCTTTGGTCCCGTAAGGAATGTGTACTTGGGTGTAGGAGGTAGTGGTTTCAACTCTAGCAAGGATGAATCATCAGGTATATCAGGCTGAACTACCATTGAATCTGGATCTGTGCTGCATAGTAGAGATGACTCAACTATAGTGATGTCCACCAATTGTACTAGAAAATAGGGAGTCGAATTGCCAAACATATATGGTAATTCAACCAAAGCCGCGTCCGACTCAACATCTAATTCCCTTGATTGTTTTAAAGGAAGGGGAACATGAAAGTACAAAGGGACTTCTGAATTATCAAGGGAATAGGAGGATGCATACATAAAGAACTCCGGTAATGTATCAGTAACTACTATGTGTACATTGTCTTCTCCAGATGAGAGTATCTCATTCTGTATTGCTAGGTTTTGTGCCCAAATCCCAACTGTATTGACTACATCGTAGCCTGCCTCGGAGAATGAAGAGAAATCTGTGCATGACTCAGACTCAGGTCGATGCCATTTTATCTGCTTCATCTGTAGTTCCACTACTCCTCCTGGAGAACAGACTTCATCATCCATGTCTGATAATCAAATGATACTCCAGCGGTTCTAAGGAATGGTCGCCCAAGGATAATTTGTGAATCTCTCTAATGATGAGGAATATCCATTTCAAGGACCATGAAGTCCACCTTATAATTTTGTCCCTCAATAAAAATAATGACGTTCTTGATCTCACCCTTAGCTTTTTTATTGATTTATCTACAAACTGAAGTATTGCTCTGGATTTGCGTAAAGGACCCAACTTCAGTTTCTCATATAAGGCAAAGGGTAATAAATTGACGAAGAGCCATTATCCAGGAGAGTGTGTGCAAATGCTATCTCATCGATATGACTTACCACATAATGTTCACCAAAGTCTCTCTTCTTCTGTGGCAATTTCAGGTTCTTGAGATAAAAAGTAGTGGCAACCGAAACAATATGTGTCTTGATGTAACTCTGCTAACTCTGCTTGGTTTGCATCTCACCTTCAGATATTTCTGAAATGCAGGGTGACTAGCCACATACTCATCAAATAGTACTTTTACCATAATATTATCTCTACCAAATCATGCCATATCTGGATCATCTTTCTGAATCTTATTAATGATGTGCTTTCCTACCATAAGAGCACAAGGGAAAGGGATAGGTAGAGAATGAAGTGAAGACTCATATTCATAAACAAAAACATGCTCATTATGATCATTAGAAACTGAGTTTATCAAACATGAATTTCTTACAAATGGAATAATAATTGAGTTGTCTACTTTAGGACAGGGAATGTCTACTGAGTGTGCATTCTCCTTGTCTGAAGGCATAAGGTCGTTCATAGACCTTGAATCTGATGTGTGATGCTCTGCTCTTGTACTCCTCCTAATCTTCTTCTGTAAGTACTTTCTCTCTAGTGAAGATGTCTAGCATCATCATCCTATGAAATCTCCTCAAGCTGAGCTTCAGAGTCGGTCCTATGCATGCCCTTATCCCTATCAAGTACGGCCACAGTCCATCTGCTCTTGAGAGACATATTATGAACATAATCAAACAGAGAGATCTCGTGCTTAGATTTGTGAAAATCTGAATATTATTCCTGATCCATAGGAAGATGCTGATGTGTCTTATTCGGGATATTGGGATTGGCATGAACCTGGCTTAAAATGGATGTAGAGCGAATATTGCGTTCATCATTCAAATGAGATAGACAGTTGAGATCGACTCTCAAATCCTAAATATTGTTTATGTAGGAACGCAACTCATCCAATATTTGTTGCTGAAAATCTACTGAACCTGATGATGAATGTTACTATTGGGAAAAGGAAAGATATGAAGAATGTGAATACTGGCACTGATGGCCATAAGAATGCTATTGATTTGTATGATTTTGAAATTGTGGACCCTGTTGTCCTACCTGATTTGTCTGCTGACGCCCGAACTGTTGTTGTTGCCTTGATGTTTGATAAGGAATGGCTCCATAGCTTGTTGATGCTATAAGAGGTGTAGGAGTAAATGATGTGTTGTAGAATGCTTGGGGACGTTGATAGGAGAATCGATCCCCAGAACCTCCCTATATGGCAGGGTCATTAGTGTACCATACACCATTTACCTCCCATACCTAGGAAGGCTCCTCAGCAATAGTCTCTACAGACGGTGGCTGCTGCTGACAAGGATGGGCTAAAGGCTGCTCCTCAGCCCATGGTTGTAATGGCCCTGACACCTGCTGCTCCTGAATGTGATGAACACGGTATACGGGAGCAGCAGATGCAGTCACGTCAGGTACCCTCATCTTGGATACCTTCTCAGAAAGTTCTGCCATCTATTTAGGTAGTTTAGACAAATTACTATCTAACTCATTCATCCGTTTATCTATCCTTTTGACCACCGTAAGTTTATCTGCTATTAAAACCATGTTAAAAGAGTCTATTGTAGCCTTCATTCCTCCACCGGATAAGAGTGGATTGGGGGTCTCTAACTGAGCTCTCCTAGCGGTTTGTCCTCTTTTTGTTTCAGTCATTTTCTCAAACACCTTCCAGATGATGTTCGCTCCTCGTGAAGTATAGCTGCCTCCAAAAGCAGCACTCACCAAACCCTGCACCTCAGCGTGTAGACCACAATATACTGACTGCACCAGGATTGTAGGCTCAAAGCCATGACAAGGACACTTCTGTAAAAGGTCTTTGGATCTCTCCCATGAATCATAGAAAGCTTCGGTAGGAAGTTGGGAGAAACTTGTGATGCGTTAACGCATCAAATTTGTTCTAATCAAAGGGTAGAACATCTTTAGGAATACGTCCTTTAACTGGGCAAAAGTGGCGACATCTACCCCCAAGTTCTTCATCCAATAATCAGCCTTATCCTTCAACGCTAATGGCAGGGCTTTTAGCCTTATGTAGTCCTGGGTAACCCTATGATGCCTAAGGTTAGAACAAACCAGCTCAAAGTCCCTAAGCAATACATAAGGTTCCTTGTGAGCATTCCCATGAATATGTGGCAAAAACTAAGGAATTGTGGCTTCAACTCATATTCTACTTCAGGATCAGCTAGGCTCAACCAATTTCTCATCTGAAACTGCCCAGGATTATAAGCCGCATCCATAGGTCTATCATTACCCATATGTAACTGGCCAAGTTTTGCTCTCATAAGTGCTTGATTTTGCTCAGATTCAGCTAACCTAGCCAATACTGCAAGCAATGGGTCTTCTCGCTCTTCTTCCTCCACAAACCCATTATGTTTTTTAGGAGGCATCTTGAATGTGTCTTCGTCACCTTCATCAAACAAGGGAATAGAGTGAGATCTAGACAAAGATAAATAAATCAAATCGATCTCACCAAGGCAATGATCTTCCACAGTTAGTAAAGAAGAAAGAAAGGGGTTGGTCAGGATGTGACCTACCCCAAGGAGTGAATCATGATACAATGGTTCAAAAAGAGGATTATTTTCAGAGTGGGTTAGTCCAGCTTAGAAAGAAGTAGGAAGAGGTTGGACTGGTGAAGATGTAATATTTGGGTGGTTCAGTGAAAGGCTCGCAACGTTCGAGCAAATATCCAACAAATTATCCATCTTCGATTTCAAGAAGTAAGGAATTTCGAGCATGCTAGATTTCAAGTGAACTTAATTCTACTAGGAACGTGAATGAGCAGAGTGATTCAAACAAAGTAATGAATACAAACCCTGGTTAGTTCACCAACTCAACACTGATGGCCGAGATGATGGCCTTATTATCTTGTCAAATTTAATTGGTGATTGAATACAAATCTTGTACGAGTTATGAGTTGTTAGGAACCTAAATTTCCTTACAAACAATCTTGATTCCTATGACTAGTTGCATCCACTCTCAGCTAGTATAGAGGTAAGTCAGATCGCATAAATACGGCTACCCGTTTACTTGAGGACCGGGCCTTGCATGGTGTCCTCTAAACCCTCCACTCTACTAAGGAAATCTGGACCGTTTACCAGCTACCCGTAGATCCTCACTGAGGAGAGAATAACCATTTTTATAGAACTAGTAGTTCATACGAAAATTCGTGGCATGGATCTATCCTAAGGTCGTCCCTCTCTCACTTGAAATGTACCTACAATAAATGAGGGTTTTACTTCCCATAAAACCAAGTTGATTTTATTCCAATTTTTAGGTCAACTTGCATCAATTCAGTCCCAATTTTAAGTGATTTGGTTATCGCTTGAATTTAAGTGACCACAATCATCGCCTAATGTACAATCCCTTTTCCTTTAACCTTAAGTTGGTAAAACTGAGGTAAAAATCGGAAAACAGAATGCAATCGAAAATCAATGATGCATGCAGTCATTTAGAGATACTTACAATGACTCCCAACCCTCTCCATGTGGATACAGAACGGAATTTTTAAATATAACTATATGATGCAAATTGAGAAATCGCACCTAAGCAATAGTTCTATTAGCGATAAAGAAATCAGTTTATTTGACTAAGTAAAACTTAAGTTACGTGCATCTATAAATCTCCTAAGATTTTTTTTCGCAATTGTGAATCTTATAAGATCTGTGTCATGTGTAGTAAGTTATGAAATATATCAAGCACTGAAATGACCTTCGATCTTTCTATTTGACGTAAACTTGAATTTTAAATATCACTCAAGTCGATAACCACTCCCGACACAACCACACATAAGAATAAATAAAGTTTTAAGAGGCCTTTGTTTACAAACACGAGATCTCAATCGAGAACTACTGTAAGTAGCAATGGAATATATTTTAACTTGACTACTAATCTCTCAACTTAATTATACGTCTTGTGGCTCTCCAGCAAGTTGCTCCAAGCTCCTTACCTCCGTGATATTATCAGCTCCATGGGTCTATCACAAACAATATAGTTTTTTTAGAAAAATCAGGAGAGATTAGAAAAATAATTTAAAAGACACAACATAGGAAAACAAGCTCAGAAATAATTAAACCAAAAACTACTGAATAAATATTTTCTCTTAAAAAAATATCACAAAATATGATGCATCCCCGGCAACGTGCCATCTGATGAATCGCTAAATGGATGTATTAGTTTCTATCTATTGTAGTATGTGCATTTAGCTTCTCATACAGAACAAAGATGAATCTCAGTGACAAGGTTCTCGGCTTTAGTTTATAACCTGGGAAGTCCAGGGTCGAACACACGGATGCAAGCAATTTATTAGTTAAAATTAAAGATCAAATATTTTAGATAGTAATTTGTAAATTAATTATATTGAGCAGATGCATAAAACATTTTTCCAAACATATATATATAATATGCAAACAAGGAAGCAAAAACAACATGAATATAACAATCACCTTTAAAAGAATTCTACAAATAATTTAGGTAACTCGTGAAAATACCCTGAATTAGGTGCTTATAATATTGACCAGGCAGTATGTAGAATTCGTTTCAAAACTGTGTCCAACATGAGTTAACAAAACTCTTTTAGATTATTTAATGGTTTAGTAGCTTGTAAATGATGTAAGGACATAATAATAACTAGATTTAATTTAAAAATAGATCATTAAATATTTAAGTGCTTTATGGGTCCAAATGTTCACGTAGAGTATTTTTTTGACCAAGTTTCGTGAATTAATCAAGCCTATTAAATATTAAAAAATTAATGCATGAATTTTACATCAAAGTCATTCAGAAAATTGTCATAAAATAGATTGTTAAATAAGCTTTAAAATAAGATGAAAATCACTTTATTTGGATTTCAGGGTAGAAAGTTATTCAATAATGAATCTAGGTGTATAAATGTAACAAAAATTTCAAGTTTTATTACAAATCAGGACAGATAGGGACTAAATTGTAAATATAATAAGTTGCAAGGGCTAATATGCAAATTATACACAACAGAAGGACTTATCCGTAAATCTAGAAAAGGCAAGACAGACGCTACAATTTACCCAGTCATATGTGTAAAACACGTAACCAAGCTAGGTTCGGTTGAGGATGCTCGGGCTACGCGTCCGCTCCTAGCGCTTCACTGATGGTTAGGAATTAGGTCCAGACTGAGGTTCGGTTCTAGACCTGAGTTCTGAACCATTGCTTTGGACATCAACGTGGCTGATCTAGGACCGTTGGATCTCATCCAAATCGGGGATGTATCTGCTTCTCTAGTTCTTCAGCTCCACCACGCACGACGGAGGTGTGACTGGGCTCTGGCTAAGGCTACTCTGCTCCTATGTTATCCTTCTTGCTATCAGAAGGTCTTTGTGGAGTGTCGGCGATGATTATTGTTGCTCAGAGAAGGTACGAAGATGCCTGAAGAGTTTTGTCGATGAAGTATCACCTGAGAGGAAATATGAGATCGGAGCTAGGTTCCTATCTCTGACCAGTGAAACCTTTGGATGTCCTGCATGGTTAGTAAAGATAGAACAAACCTCTACGAGTATTCTAAGGACTAAAGTGAATGGAATGGAGGGCTATTCGAATATGGAATATTAAGCCCTAATGGGCATCTCCTTTATGCAGAAGCAGACAATGGCATGGAATACTCACAGAGACGAAGCAATGATGAGACAAACTGGAAGATTACACATGAATTGTGGTTCTAAGAATGACTTGATGGTATATTCTGATAGTGGTTTAAATAAGTAAAATAATTTTGATAAATATGTAAGTAATAATAAAACCCACGATCGGAATATTCTACTGAAATCGGAGGCTGAAGTTGATGTGAATTGTGTTAAATCTTGAGCTGGAATACGAAACTTAGATCTTCGCAGTATTTTCTTGAAGTTCCTGGCTATGGAACTAAGCTCGAACAACCTTGTGATCAAGATATAACTTGATGACAAAGCCAAGGTTCTCTCCATAGCTCACAACCTATCTTCGCTCAATCTTGATCTCCATCTCTATCATAGGAGAGGATAGATGTCTAAGGGAAAGCTCTCGCAAGGGTGGACAGCCTGAAAAAATAGTGGCGAATGGTTATTTAAAGAAGGTACATTGGAGGTTGCAAGGAGGTTCAAGATAGTTTCAACCATCACGCATGTGTTCCATGGTGGTTTGCGGTGGTTCTGTAGGTTGTCACGAATGAGACAGTATTTAGGGGAAGAGGCTGTCAATAGAGGTTGGTCGGATGATAATTGGTGGTGGTTGGCGAAAATGGCAGAAGTTGCCATGAAACGAAGGGCTAAGTCATTTGGAATAAGAGGTTGGAGGTTGAAGACACCCAAGGACCGTTGGATCATAGAATCCGACTGACCAGAATGAGTCATAGAAAGATGTCCTAGATTGGATCTGATCAAAGAGATCAGACGGTCCAGACTTAGGCACTAAGGAACGGTTATGATGCTCAGATGAAATGATCGTACGGTCAATAGAAGACATAAGTGGCATGCCAGGAGTGGGTTGCGTGGTGCACTTTGGAAGCGCCATATGGCCCAATAGAAATTGAAGAAAATCAATAAATCAAAGATAATTAAGAAATAATTAGTTATAAATTGAATTAAAAAAACAGTAAACATGAAAGATGTAGATCTCGATGAGATCTACAATTTTCATGTAGAAGTCAAAGAGAGCAGAGGTCGTTTGTACATAGTTAAAAATTAAATACGAATAAAAACTATATAAAACAATTTTCTTTATTTTTTTTGCTTATTTTTTTGTATTTTTTTTGTTTTATATTAGTTTATTTATTGAGATCTACAACTTTCATGTAGAAGTCAAAGAGAGCAGAGGTCATTTGTACATAGTTAAAAATTAAAAATGAATAAAAACTGTATAAAACAATTTTCTTTATTTTTTTTGCTTATTTTTTTGTATTTTTATTTTGTTTTATATTAGTTTATTTTTTGAGAATATTACTCTAGTTTTTATTTGATTTTTGAATAGTAAATAAATACATAAAATACTACAACATATTAACAAATAATTAGTGTTAAATACTTACAACACAATAACTAGTAATTAGTGTTAATTAGCCAATAAATCTTGTATTTAACTTAAGTAAAGGAGATAAATATAATCTATTAAGCTGATAAATCTAGGATTTTTCAATATGTCATATATTAAGGTTGTTCTTCACATAATGTGATCATATTATATCAATATATAATGTAATCATCACACCCCCATACTTAAATCTTTCTAGTCTCGAGCAAGAATATGATAAATAATAATGAAGGACGAGGAAAATAATCAAGATGATCTAGGTGAGGGTTTGCAACAGACGCAACCACAAAGTCTTGAGTTTTCAGCACCCAACCACACCAATACACAAACTTTAGTAGAGTCGACCCATGGGTTAATGATTTGTTCGAATTATCGAGCTTGACTTGAGTTTGTAGCTTTAACAGTCTTTTAGTTCCGACAAAATCTTGTGATTTTAGACAGTTGATCAAGTTAGCTCATCCCCAATCAACAAGTATTCTCTTTTACCTTTAGTGGATATAAACAATGTTCATGATGTTTTAGCTTTCGTGAGTCTAGAGAATGAGACAACAGCACAATCTATCAAGTTATCAAATGATTCCCTATGCATATAGTCCCAGTCCTTACCTGAGTTCAGGCATAGTCTCTTTTCATCCAAGTATGTCAACATAAAAATACGGCATAATTCATATGGAGAATGGGACTTAATTTTTGGTGTTTTCTGCAAACTGCTTTGGCGTGTTGCTCTCAATTTTTCCTTTTGCAGAACATAACCCTCGGCCTCTTTGGGCCTTTTTTAAGAAATTAGATAGCATCATTGGGTTGCTACCATGGCTTGTTGGTGGAGTAGGGTTATTTGGTGATCTTCTAACGTTGCTTTGCTTTGCTTTGCACATTTTTTCATGAGTGGTGGTATTTGGTATTCGTATGTATTGTGATATGCCTTTTTGTGGTGTTTTTACTTTGGATTTGGTGTTAAGGTAGTATCAGTTTAATATTGACTTCGAAGGCACGATACTGGCTTATTTTCTTACACACTTAGACTAGAGAGATTATGTTGCTCCTGATTCAAGTTCCTTCATTTACCATAGACAAGGTTCAGGCATTGGCACAACCAAGAAGACAAATCCTCACCTAAACTAGATTGTAACTATATCTCGTAAAATAAATGCACTCAAGCTAAGTGGAATGTGCAGTTCTTTAAATATCCAATGAAGAGTTTAAGAGTGCTACTAGGTGCTTAGTGATCTAGTCAGATACAAAAGTTCATTCACCAGTAGAGTTAGTGGAACTGAGAGAATAAAGTCCACATGGACCTGAAGAAAGTTTAAAAACTCATGCCTAGTAAAATTATGATGGAATTAAGTGGGTTAGATTCAACTCAGCTTCAGTCTATGATTTATGCAAAGAAGAGTTGATTTCTCAAAATAGAATAAAAAATGAAGGGTGGACAAATTTTTGGTGGTTTTTCAAAATATTTTTGATGTTTTTTTGAAAAAATATTTTGAGGAGAATTTCGCAAATTTTTATTTGATTTTTTTGTAGTATAAACAATTTTTGAAAAGTATGCAATTTTGAAAAGTATGCAGACACCCCCCATGCTTATCAGAAACCATTTCCTAATGGTGAAGTCAATAAATCAGAGAACCAACAAATTAGGTGAGTGATGTGAAAATGTATTTTTTTGTGTTTGTTGTTTTTTTTCACTTTTTTTGAAGTATGGAGATGTACCCCCATACTTATGTAATGTATTGCAATAAAAATAAACATGTGAAAAATAATAAGAAAAGACACCTATGAGGAGAGACTTACGAGAATGCATGATTTAACACCTCATCTCGGCAATGTGTACTTCTTACTGCTCCTGTGGAAGGTATGTTGCACAAACATGTCTGTGTCCAGAGGGTTCAACAACGGGTTTCAATCTTTGACCATTGACTCTGAATGTGGATTTAGTATTTAGGTCAGATATTTCTATTGAACCATTGTCAAAAACTTGGGTTAAAATGTATGGTCCTTTCCATTTTCATCTCAGTTTCCTGGAAATAGTTTTAATTTTCATAAAATAGTCACTTTTTGATTCTCTTGAAATGTTTTCCTTGAAATATTGGCATCATGCCATATTTTGATTTTCTCCTTGTAGTTCAAGTTGTTATCATAGGCTTGTGATTGTAATTCTACCAAGTCAGCCAAATCTAGTAATCTTCTTTTTCCAGCCTCATCATAATCTAATCGACAATTCTTTATTGCCCAGATTGACTTATGGTGGATCTCAACAGGTAAATGACATGGTTTTCCATATACTAGATGATATGGGCTCATTTGTGCGAAAGGTTGTACGGTAGGCTCAAAGAGCAGATGACAAGTGTTGGGACCAGTCTTTATGATCAAATTGGACAATTTTCTGGAGTATGGTTTTAATTTCTCAATTTGAAAGTTCGACCATTCCATTGGTTTGTGGGTGATAGTCAGTCGACACGATGTTCAACTCCATTCTTTTTAAGTAGCTTTTTCACCGATGTATTCAGAAAGTGGGTTCCACCATCACTAATGACCACCTTAGGTAATACAAATCGATAGAAGAGGATGGTCAGGAATTTGACGACAATTGCACCATCAACATCACGAGTGGGAATGTCTTCAACCCAATAGGAGACGTAGTCAACGACAAGGAGGATGTATTGGTAGTCGTGTGATGTGGTGAAAGGTCCCATGAAGTCTATGCCATAAGTGTCAAAACTTTCGACTACATGTACTGGTTGGAGGGGCATCATGTTGCGTCGGGTCATTATTCCATTGATTTGATAGGTGGGACAGGCTTGAGAGAAATGATGAGCATCCTTAAATAATGAAGGCCAATAGAAATCACATTGTAGTACTTTAGCGGTTGTACGCTTCCTCGAATGGTTTCCTCTACACCACGAGGTGTGGTAGTGAGATAGGACACTATAAACTTCAGATTCAGATATACAACATCTCCATATCAAATCAGTGCCCTCTTTGAAGAGTAGAGGGTCATCCCAGTGATAGTATCAGACTTGGGATTTAGTTTCGTCTTTCTAATGTCTTGGCCAGTCATCAGGTAATGTGGAAGTTATGAGGTAATTGACGATGTCCGCTTACCAAGGGAGTTGAGAGATAGACATTATATTCTTGTCTGGGAAATTTTTAGAAATTGGGACCATGTTATTGATTGATGAAGGTGACGAAGGAAGCCTCGATAAGTGACCGTCTATGACATTCTTTTCTCCGGCTTTGTCTCGGATTTCCAAGATGAATTCTTGGAGGAATAATACCCACCTAATGAGTCTAGGCTTGGCATCTTTTTTTTGTAAAGATGTATTTCACAGTAGAATGGTCTGTGTAAATTATGATGTGGGACCCTAAGATGTAAGATCGAAATTTTTCTAGTGAAAACACAACAGCCAGCAATTCTTTCTCAATCACAGTATAATTCCTTTGGGTGTCTTCAGGTGTATTGTTGGCATAGTGGATGGCATAATACTTTCCATCCTTCCTTTGTCCCAAAACTATCCCAACAACATAATAAGAAGCATCACACATGATTTCAAATTCAAGGGTCCAATCTGGGTGATGTAATATGGGTGCCTCAGTGATGATTTTTCTAATAAGAGTATAAGGCTCGAATGCATCCTCGGTGAAAGTAAAATCTTGGTCCATCTCAAGTATTTTGGCGAGTGTGTCGGCAATTTTTGAGAAATCCTTGATAAATCGTCAGCAGAAACTGACGTAACCTAAAAAGGATCGAACTCCTTTCATATTAACAGGTGGGCCTAGGTGGGTGATGGTCTCAATTTTTGAAGGATCCACTTTTATCCCTTTCGTTGATACGATGTGCCCCAGCACAATCCTTGTCTCACCATGAAATGTGATTTTCCAAAGATAATATCAAGTTTACTTCAATGCATTTTTCTAGGAATCTATCCAAAAATTCAAGTGTGTCCTCAAAGGAGTCTCTGAAAATTGAAAAATCATCCATAAATCTTCCATAAAATCACCTATCATATCAGCAAAGATTCCCATCATATGCCTTTGAAAAGTTGCTAGAGCATTACATAATCTGAATGTCATGCGTCGAAGTGCATAAGTCCCAAAAGGACATGTAAAGTGGTTTTATCTTTACTACTAGAGCTATGGCTACTTGGTTATATCCGGAATATCCATCCAAAAAGTAAAAGAATTCTTTTCCGGCTAGTCTATCAATGATTTGGTCAATAAATGGTAGTGGAAAGTGGTCTTGTCGTGTAGTCTTATTAATTTTTCCATAATCGACATAGACTATCCAAGATGCTTCTACTCGAGTAGGTATGTCCTCTCCTTTTTTATTTTTTACAATTTCTAATCCAGCTTTCTTGGGGACGACTTGCAGAGGATTGACCTAAGGACTATCAGCTATTGGATAAATGATACCGGCACTCAACCACTTGTATATTTCATTCTTCACAACCTCTCGTAGATTAGAATTTACTCGTCTTTGCATTTCTCGAGAGGGTTTACTGTCATTCTCCAAGTAAATGTAGTGTACAGAATGTCGGGCTTATTACTTTCAAATCAGTTATTTTCCATCCAATACCTTGAGAATTCCTCTTCAAAACTTCCATGACTTGTCTTTCCTGAGTGTGATCTAGGTTGGCATTAATGATGACCGGTAGACTGTGTGCATCATCAAGGAAAGCACACTTCAGATCTTGTGGTAAGGGTTTTGGTTCGACGATGGGGGTTGGTGCGGTCAGAGGGGTAGTTTCTTATGATGTATTTATCGATGAAATAGTCTCAAATGGTGGCTCCACCATGGTCATGATCATGGCTGAAGTCAATGCAAGTTCAGTGTCCAGTGTGTCCCAAGCTTCATCTAACTCAATAAAATTTCATGACCAGTGAGAGGGCATGGTGGATTATCAAGTGTAGAGTTCAGATTATATGTGGCAATTTGATGAGACATATCCTTGTAAGTGGAGTGAGAGGTGTTCAAACTAACCTCTAGAGGGTCTTTTAAAAGATGGATAGGGCCAAAATCATTTTGAATGTCATGTACAACACAGTTCTCTATCCAACCATAGTCTTCATTCTCAGAATAAATGGATGCTGGAATGAGAAGATCAACAGAGATGATCTTGGCATTGATATTAAATTGCACTTTCTCATCTTCATAATCAAAGTTTACCTTAGTAGTGTCTAAGAACGGTCGTCCAAGTATGATAGGTGTTTCACTCAGTGTATTGACTTGGTCCATATCCATCACAACAAAATCTACTTGGAATTAGTGTCCTTGAACCGTGACTATGACATCCTCAAGTAGTCCTTTTGGTGTCTTGTCTTCACAGAATGGTCATCCATTTGTAAAATTATAGAGATAGGTTTCAGTTTCCCTAAGTCAAAGTGCTCCAAAATAGCAGTAGGGAGGAGGTTAATTGAGGCACATTATCCAACAATATGCGCTCGAAGGTCAACTCACCAATTGTGCATTTTACTAGAGGTACTCCTGGTTTTTTCTTCTTTGTGGGTAGGAATTGGGAAATCGCATTGGATGCTGCTTGAGGGAGCACATATTTTTCAATGTTTTTCTGATTTTTCTTATTCTTTCCCTTTGATTTCCACTTTGGTGTGAATTTATCCTTCAAAAAGCGGGAGAAGGCTGGGACTTGTTCAAGGATTTTTAAGTGTGGAATCTCAATGATAATGTTTGAAAATAATTTTTCCGACTCAAGGTCTATGGTGGATTATTTGGTGTTTTTCTTGTGAAGAGCTTCAGGAAAGGGGATGGTTATAGTTTGCAAGGATGAAGGAGGAGGGGTGGAGGTCTCAATTGGTTCTTCTATGTCATCTTCATCTTCACTTTGATTCTCAGAAACATGTGTTGCGTAAGCAGATGCGGTTTTCCCATTTCGAAGGGTCACAACATTGGTCGATCGGTTGGAATGGGTTGGGATTTTAAAATTCACCCTATTTACAGCTGCTTGTTGTGTAGTCCCTTGGGTTGAATTGCTAGTTTTATGGTGTGCAGCGGAAAATCCTTGATTTTGCTTTTGTAACCCTGGAGGCGAAGTGAAAGACCCGACAGGTGGTGGAGTGTGAAAAGATCCAGATGATGTAGCTTTGTTGGTGTTAGGAATGGGCAGGGGTTGAGGTGAAAATGTTGGAATGTAAGATGGATTTTAGTAAATTACCGAGCATTTTCAGCATTGGCTCGTTGTTGTGCATGGTTTGCTAGTTGTTATGCTGCAGCAAGTTGTTGAATAGCATGGGTTAGAGCATCAAAATTCACAACTGAGGGAGGTTGAGTCAATGGAGGTCCCATTTGTTGTTTGGTTTGATCATGTTTTTGAAAATGGTAATTGTGTTGTCCATTCCACCCAGTATTCTATTGTTCTCTCCATCCTGAGTTTTGGGTGTTTGAGAATGATCCTCATTGATTTCTTTGTATCCAATTAATAGTATCATTTCTTGGTCATAAGTAAATGGTATATGGCCAAAGTCCTAAACGTTAGTATTAGAAGTAACCCCGTATATGTTGTTTGGGACTTTATTCGGAGCCAAGTTACCAACTGCTCGGGAAATGAGATCCATTTATTTGGAGAGGGTTTCCCATTATCATGATTTTGCTTGGACGAGTCACTGGTGGATCTCTCTTGATCGACTACATTGACTGGTCTCATGTGTCCACTATATTGTTCAATGGAGGAGATATTCACTAAATTATCTTCCATATTTTATAATAAAGTCCACACAAAATGTTCATCATAGGTAATATAATTCCCGTCACATGAGTTGTCGATAACTCTCTTGAATGATGTGTCTATGCCATCATAAAATATTTGAACCAATTTCCATTTAGGGATTGCATAATGAGGGCATTTCCTCTATAATTCTTTAAAACACTCCCATACTTCGTGGATGGGTTCTTTGTTCTTTGGGTGAAGGATGATATGATCTATCTCAGGGCATTTGTCTTTCCTATTGGGAAGTATTTCTTGATGAATGCCTCACTTAAGGCATCCCAAGACATGAGAGGGGTTCCATAATTTCGGAGCCATTGGAGTGATCGTTCCTTTAGAGAGAAGGTGAAGGCTTTCATGTAAATGTATTCCCTTTATACCTATGGGATGCTCGGTATCATAGGCAGATCGAAGTGTCTTTGTATGTGTCGGATTCACTCTTATTTCCATAGTATTTTTGTATCAAGGAAAGAGATGTTGGCTTTATCTCAAAGTTTCCTACCTCAGGTGGAACTCAGACCCAATGGACTAAATCTTCCACATGGTCATAAATGTGTACTTATGGGCGGTGGTCGGATGAGAGTAGCTATGGTGTGGCGGATCGTTGCATTTTCTTCACTCAACAGTTGTACTTGTTGTAAAATGAGGTCCACGAGATTGGGTCGATTTTCTTCTCCCATGTCTCCTAGGTCAGGTAAATCCTTACACTTCCCACTTGAACAAGATGGGTTGGATTTTGTCTGGTAGATCAGGTCATAGTCTAACGGTTCTTGCAGGTGATTTTTTAGAGATCTATGACCAAGCATACACAGCACAAACGCAAAACAATTTGTTGATTCACAAACTCTCAGGCCTTTCGACCAACAACAAGGAGGGCGAAACTACTAGCCCAATCAGGCCCATCACTAGCAGCCTTCGCACCATGGATACACATGGAGGCAAAACAACTATCAATAGTCCGGATACCACCAACACTACCAGTAGCCCACTTCTTCATATCATCATTACTCCTCCCTACCCTACAAGAAATACCCTTCTCTTCCTCCTCCTCAATATTCTCAAGGATACCAGCAACAACCCCCGCCCTTACCATTAGACAGTCTGTCCTAACTCATAAAGAACATGGCTTAGATGGGCCAGAAGATTTACGATCTAACAACCACGAAAACTACCATTTCGCCCTTGGTTAAAGCAAATACAAATAACTTCATCGCAAGGAGCATGTAGTTTGCAGTGTTCATTCTGATTCATTTAGAAATATAATGTTTTATCTAATTCTGTAACTCCTAAGGAGTAGTAGGAAACTCAAGCCGTCTACAACTGCAAAGGAAAGAGCAAATATTCTGAAGGCAATTCTTTAGCCAATCCAGCTGATGGGGCTAGGGATTTTAAGAATGATGGAGCACCTAAACAAGAAATACAAAAAATAAAGAAAATACAAAATACAAAAGGACAACAACAACTAATGTGAAGTCGTGCAAGTGATGGACAAGCCAACCTCAACAGTTTAACGAGCACCAGCTAACGGAGCCATGCCTGTACATTTTTTTGGTCCACAAGATGTAGATGATTTTGATGATTTTTTCCATCTACCTCTACACAATGATATGGATAAACATTTACAAAATAATGTTTCTTCAGATGTAAATATTCATTTTCCACAAGCAACCAGTGCTAACATAGTAAAATGAAAAATGTTTTGTCTAATCCTGGAATGGTACAAATATTTCAAAATCTTATTCTTGAAATGCCTTTGTTGAAAGCCATGGAGTACATACTAAGAGGACATAAAAGAGGAATGTAAAACAAAGTGTCTGAACAAAGGAAAGAGACAAAGAAAACCATAGATACAAAATACAAAAAGGCAACAACAACTAAGGTGAAGTCGTGCAACTGATGGACAAGCCAACCTCAACAGTTTAACGAGCACCAGCTGACGGAGCCATGCTTGTACATTTTTTGGTCCACAAGATGTAGATGATTTTGATGATTTTTTCCATCTACCTCTACACAATGATATGGATAAACATTTACAAAATAATGTTTCTTCAGATGTAAATATTCATTTTCCACAAGCAATCAATGCTAAAATAGTAAAATGAAAAATGTTTTGTCTAATCATGGAATTGTACAAATATTTCAAAATCTTATTCTTGAAATGCCTTTGTTGAAAGCCATGGAGTAAATGCTAAGAGGACATAAAGAGGCATGTAAAACAAAGTGTCTAAACAAAGGAAAGAGACAAAGAAAACCATAGATACACATTTTGACCATGGCTATTGTCAATGCCATCATCCTTCTCCGGAGAAAACAGAAACATATGAGAGCACCACTCGTCAGATGCCATATTTTCATCCAAGAGTTCAAGCGCACACTACTCGATAGTGGACCGTCGATCAATTTATTGCCTTCTTCCCAGCTAAAGGAATTTGGTGTAGGACCGCTCAAACCCAGGAAGATGATTCTGCTATTTGCATATAGATCTTCCAAGAAGCCCAGGGGCATGTTCGAGGATGTCATGGTTATAGTTTAAGGGATGCAATTCCCTGTGGATTTCATTGTCCTGGATATGGACACTTATGCACCTCTGCTCCACACTCCGATCATCCTCAATCGGTCGTTCCTTCGAACCGCTGTAGTAATGATTGACTAAAGCACCAGAGAGATTACATTCTGCTCCAACAGAGATAAAGTTTTGATTGAGATGGTCGTTGAATCGAAACCAACATAGGTGGCATTTGTATTGAGAGTGCTTGAACTGTATGGCCAAGAATACTGTGATTTTTTGCTGAAATCAGAGACACCAATCTCACCCCTAAGGAAAGCCTGGAAAGCGCAGTCGAATTTACCAATGTCTTTGATGATGAGATGTTCATTGATGGTTATGTTGAGATTTCTAAACAACCATCCTCATATGAGCAAGATGAATTCATTATAGATATGTGTGATATTTCGATTTCTGATTGCACAATGGTGGAAAACCACTAGTCGAAAGAGTTGACACTGGTTACAGTTACTGAAGTCACCACCAAGACGACTCCTTCTTCCCTAGAGCTCAAGCCTCTTCCCTCCAACACTAAGTATGCATTCCTTGTGGGTGAGCAAGACATGCATCCGATCATTATTAATTTACCTTTGACCGAAGAATAAGAATCTTGTCTACTTGAATTTCTTGAATGAAACCACAAGTTAATCGGTTGGAATATTACGGATCTCGTGGGATAAATCCTTCACTCTATTTGGTTCACATTTATCTAGAAGAAGATAGCAAGCCCTCCCCAGAATTTCAGAGAAGAATGAATCCAAATCTACGGGAGGTGGTTATGAAAGAGATTATCGAATGGCATGATGCGGGTTTTGTCTATCCCATCTCTGACAACACACGTGTGAGTCCCCTACACGTAGTACCCAAGAAATCCAGGATACCAGTCACCAATGATAACGGAGAGGAGATTCTAACCCGAGTACCGACCTCAAGGATACAGTTGTGTGGATTACATACATTTGAATCTTGTTACCAAGAAGGACCATTTTCCACTGCCCTTCATTGACCAGATAGTTGAAAGACTGGCCATGAAGGAATACTTTGCTTCTTTGACTGCTACTCCGGGTACAATCAAGTCACCATTTCACTAGAAGATCAGGAGAATACTATCTTCATCTATCCATTCGTGACATATGCCGTTAGAAGAATACCCTTTGGATTGTGCAACACACTAGCCACATTCCAAATGTGCATGTTGGCCATGTTTGTTGATATGGTAGATAGTTTTCTCGAAGTTTTCATGGATGACTTCTTGGTTTACAGTGATAGCTTTGACTAGTGTCTGGAATATTTAGACCGAGTTTTGAAAAGATGTTGTGAGGTGAACCTTGTACTTTCATGGGAGAAGAGTCACTTCATGGTGACTAAGGGAATTGTACTGGGTCACGTCATCTCCAAGCGTGACATGGAGGTTGACCCAACTAAGGTGGATGTTATTTCAAAACATGTGACACCCACAAATCTCAAGCCATTCTGGTCATTTTTTGGACATGTTGGTTTCTATCAAAGATTCATTATGGAATTTAGTAAGATTGCCCAACCGATGAATGAGCTACTTGGAAATGAGGTTGATTTTGTGGTCGATGACCAAGTCCTCCAATCCTTCAATATGTTGAAGGAACTGATCACACATGCACCTATCCTCCAGCTGCCCGATTGGTCTCTACCCTTTGAGATCAAGACAAATGCATCATATTTCACAATCGATGTTGTGTTAGGACAATGACGAGATGGGATACCACTTGCAATCAAATATGCTAATAGAACATTAGATGAAGCCTATAAGAATTATACAGTGACTGAGAAAGAGTTGCTAGTCGTATTGTTTAACCTAGAAAAGTTTAGATCACATCTTCTCGGATCTAAGGTTATAATTTACACTAACCACTTTGCCATCACGTACAGATCAAGAAAGATGCCAAGCCTCATCTAATTTGATGGATTCTTCTACTCCAAGAATTTTACTTGGAAATCCATGATAAACCATGCGTCAAAAATATTGTGGCAGATCACCTTTCCAGAATAGTCGAAGTTGAGACTCCTCAGAAAAATTCCATTCTTATTACATAGACCTTTACAGATGAGGAAATCTTGTTTGTTGCCTCTCTCCCCTTGTATGCGGACATCGTCAACTATCTTATCTCTATGAAGTTGTTGTCGGAATGGCCGAAGATCAAAGTTGAAAAATTCTTGCCCAACATTCACTTTTACTAGTAGGATGATTTACATCTATTCAGAGAGGATGTATATTGCATCGGGAGAAGGTGCATTCCTCAAGAGGAAGTCAAAGGTGTCCTAGACCACTATCATAAGATTGAAATCGGAGGACACCATTCTGGAAAGAGGGTGGCAATGAAAGTACTCCAATGTGGCCTTTGGTGGCCAACTTTATTCAAGGATGCAACTGATTATGTAAAGAAATGTATTGACTGTCAGAGAATGAAACATTAGTATGCGAGATACAATGCCTCTGAAATACATCCAGATCTCCGACATCATCGATGCATGGGGCATTGACATTATGGGCATGTTCCATAATAGTCAGGGCTTTCAATACATCATGTTGGCCATCGATTATGTTAGTAGATTGTACCTCATATGTGGTTATCTTTTCAATTTTAGATTTAGTTGCTCAACAAATGTTGTTGGAGAATTATAGGCCTAGATGAAGAGGTGTTTGTGGAAGATTGTAAAAAATCGATGTTCTCATCTGGCTAGGGGATCCAGGATGGGTACTGAGATCAATGATTTGTTCTTCCCACAATAACTCGTGCCCATCTCGTCAAGAAGTTACGATTTCTCTCTGCAATCCCACATGACACTAAGGATTTTTGTATCTATCCAAGGGTTTTATGTACACGGGAATTTGTGTCAAAAACTACGGTGCTTTCAAACAATCATTCAATTTCATTCGTTTTTGCTAGGATCACTGCAGTGATATTACAAGCTTATCTTTTTATTTGATTAAAACACAATTTTGGTGGACTTTGAATTAGATTATCAGAGGGAGAAGACCACGGAGATGATGTTATCGAGAACTCTTTTTTATTTTTTTCGGTTTAATCCGGAGTGCAAACAAATGAAAAAAAATAAAATGCTTAAGTGAAGAGAATACTCACAGTGCCTGCACTTCTGACACTATTTCCGTAATGATTTGTCTTGTCCTGTTGATGGCGAGCGATACGAGAAGGAGGGGGAAATTAGATTACATAAATTTTCTATTTAGAAAAATTACAAGTTTGTTACAACAGCATAATTAAAATGCATGAATCTTCATCCTTTTTTTCTTTTTCGGAGTTTAAGTACTTGAAATAAAAAATACACAGATTAGAATATCAAAAATAAGTAAAAAAAATGAAGGAAAAAATGCAAATGTTGCCTAGTCCCCGGCAACAACGCCAAAATGTTGATGAGATTTTATGAGGTTTAAGAAGTTGATTTTACTATATCGTTGTTATCCCACGAAAAATGGTAATCAAACAAATAAAGTTACAACATGCAAACTCGCATTTTTGTTCTTCTTTCAAACTTGATTCAGATTTTAATCTATTGCAATGAAAGAAAAATTATGAGAAAATGTGATCTATGGTGAAAATACTTCCTAGAACTTTGAGTAAGCTAATGCGGGTATGAGTGCAACTAAGTAAGCAAGTGGGGGATGAATCGCAATTTAATATGGAAAAATGAGAGCCACTTGTAATTTTTCAAAGAGCATAATAGAATATAAACTTACAATGTATATATTAAAGAGAACTTAGAGTTGAGAATAGCTTACAAAAATAAGAATGCTTACAAGTTCAACTTAAACAAAATACTAATGTAATAAAAATGCAAGGTGAGTTTATAACATGAAAGTTGTTTTCTTCCAAATTCAACTTACATAAAATAACTTAAAGGAATAAAAATTCAAGATGTAAATAAAGATGGGAAAGAAGTATTCTCTATCCAAATCCTGGAATGAAGACGATGGCGACGACGGCGGAGACGGTTTGCAAAGGCGCGAGGAGGGGGTGCAGCTTGGTTGCGTCGAGGAGGTTGGCGCACTGGAGGAATTTGGCTGCATGAGTGGCTGGATGTGCGCGAGGAAGATGGTCAGCGTTGAGGAGGTTGGTCACTGGCTGTGCAAAGGAGTATCTCACTCAAAGAGAGAGCACGTCAGGGAGAGAGTGATTTTCGTGAAGGAGAGGAAGTGCGTGAGAAGGGACTTGCGTAGGGGGAGAAATGGTATTGGCACGAGAGAGCTTGATGGTTTCCTCCTCCCTTCTTATAGTTGCAATAGGTGGCTTATTACGTACATACACATAAAGACAAAAGTTAATGCATGCATGGAAATTATGAAGAAGGGTTTTGCATGGGAAAGTGGGGGAGTATGGGGAAGATGTACATAGGGGGAGGTTCCATGCATTCGAAGTAAATAGAGTTTGAGTGGCTCAACACATGGGAAATAGAATGGGATTTTGACACAAAACTCCCTCCCCTTTTCTTTCTAACAAAAATGTTAAGGAAATGTAGGGCCAACAATGTGTTGCTTGTTGATTAAATTCAATGATATAGATATAATCCCAATGCTATTTTATTTTCTCTCTTACTACATATGATTTGTTTAGTTTATATAGATAATTATTTAAGTTGTATTTTGGTGATTGTCATGGATGATTATAAATCTTAGTATTCAACATGATCTCACGATATTAATCCATAAATATTATGTAAATTGGGATTTTCGACAACACTTTATCCGGATATATAATCATGATCTGTCAATTTTTGCGGTGATTTAATTGATTATGTGTAATAAAGATGATTTTCTCCACTGCGTGTATGGAATAAATAACATGTTAATTGTCCGCAATTGGAGACTATATGTCATATATTAAGGTTGTTCTTCACATAATTTGATGATATAATATCAATAAATAATGTAATCATCATATACTTTACCCATAGCTCGTACATTCGTGTATCTTTGTATATAGTATGCAATAATTAAAGGATAGGCAATTTTTTTGTAAAAAAACTGTTTAAAATACATGTACAATTGTGTAGTATGTATAATTTGAAAAAAATTGTAAAATTCTTTTAAATAATACTTTTGTAAAATTGGTTGTAAAATAGGAGGTATATCAAAAAAAATGAAAAAACATTACTAAAATAAATAAATATAGGATTCTTATTTACTCTTGCATATCATCCTTGCATTCAAAAATATGTATTGCACTTCATCTATATTGCATGTCATCTACATCTCATCTACATATCTAGCATATGTGAAGTGAAAAGTTAATGAGTTCTGAACCAAGTTATGGATAGATGTCGAGGATGGATTTGATTTTACCTTAATCTGTCTAATTTCAGAGAAACCTTAGAAGAACTGGAGTTAATATTTTCAGGTCGAGTGACTTAATTCTGTGAGTCACCAAGTCTATATTCACATGTCATCTTGATTGGTCTAAATAGAATATTTCACACACATGCACGATTCTTTAGATAGTGACCTAACTTGGACAAGCACCATGCACGTAGCTCTTCATTGTTGAGGTGGTGAGGAGGTAGAATCCTTTAGCTTGGAGTAGCACACGGGTGGAACCATCCGTCCTCCTCTAGGGAGGGTAGTGCATCTCAACATAGTCTAGTGGCGTCGAGACGTCTAATGATGGGATGTTGTGAGTTGTAATAATGCTTCAAAAAGGGATATTCTACTGGCTCAAGAAGAAAAACTCCTTATGTACATATTGCACCTTGTATATAGTCACAAAAAAAAGAAAGAAAAAAGAGGAAGAAAAGAGAACTCCGAAAAATTGGATTGGTCTGATAGAAAAAATAATGCATATAGGAGTGTGTATATTTGCAAGGTATATGCTTCAAAGTCTTATACCAAAAAAGCCTGCAGCTGGAGACATGACTACACTGGTCAAGCTCCACAGATATGTGACTACACTGGTCAAAAATCTATTCTTTTCTCTACCCCCTCTTCTTGAGCTGGTTGTACTTGAAGTTAGAAGGGAATACCCCGCTCCTTGAGGAAAGAGTTGCTAGACCAGAGAATTAGAGTTACCATGTTAAAGGAGGTTGTTTCTTTGCCACTTTTGATGTGGAGAGCTATATTTCACTTTCATAGTACAAGTAAGATTCATATTCATTAGAATTTGTGTATGAGAATTTGTTCTTACCTGACTGTTTAGGCGACTTGAATAGAGACTTGTAGAACTTAAAGGCTGTTAGGTCTTAAATTCGATTACCAATAAGGCTTCGCCACATTATTAATCCAAAGGCCTAGTAAAGCTCTATTTTCACCTTATTTTCATGACCTTAGCATGGAACCTAAAATCATTTCACTTTTGCATTTCATTTTAGTTGCTCAGGGACAAGTAAGGTTTAAGTGTAGGGGGTTGATGAATCTATGATTCATCACTTTAAAAGTTGAAAATAGAGCTTTGTTCTCGAGTAATTAGCTGGATATCTCCACTTATATTACATAATTATCATTCATGCATGTATAAATAATATGTGCATTTTAGCATTCATATTTACATAAATAAGAAGCCTGGAATTATGTTACATATTCACATGTATAATAGCTAACTTCACCTATGTGTATCTATTTTATACTAACTCCAAATCCAATAAAATCAACTCTATAGTAAATATATTACTAACACTAATAAAGGGAAAATATCAAAAATAGTAACTTGTAAAATTTTCCAAATAAATCCAAAACCTAATTATCAGATAGATGAACTAAAATCACATATCTCTCTCATAGAGTGACTGATTTAGGTCTACTCACTTTTAAAGTAATATACTTTCAAAGACCTTCAAAACAAAATCAAGTTCATAAAAATCAGAGTCATATGTGAAAGTTGGGTTTTAGACCCTATTGTATATTGTATATATTGACCAAATTTCCCTTTATTTTGTCCTTTTATTTTCTTATTTATTAAAAATCCAAAAAATAGATTAAGTTATAAATATTCATTTCATATTTTATCTAATTTTATTTTGATTTTTTTCTTATTTCAAAATTATAAAAAAATCTGCAAAATAAAAAAATATTGTATTTTATACGTCTAAAGTACCCCCAAAAATGCTTTTTGTGCAAATGATTTCATTTGGTTTTCGGTTCTTCACAAAAGCTGTAGATCTCGTCGAGACGAGCAATTTCGTGTTGACCACTTTTTGATTTGACCGCTTTGTTATTTCTTTTTTATTTTATATTAATTTAATTTTCGATTTCTCGGGAGCCTCCACATGTCAATCCCATTTTTATTTATAGTTTTAATTATTTATATTACATTATTATTTATTTATTTTATCTTTATTTATTATTATAATTATTATAATTATTATTTATTTTCTTTTATTTACCTTTATTTTGATTATTTTAATTATTTAATTATTATTGTAATTTTTTACTTTTTTTTATTTAGTTTGAATTTATCTAATTAAAATAAAGAAATTACCCACCATGTGGTCGCGCCCCCGCTCGCCACGTAGCGCCTTCCTCCCTCTCTCTTCTCTCTTTCTCTCTCCTCCCTCAATTCTCTCTCCCTCCCTCTCTCTTCGTCTCTCTTCAAATCTCCCTGTAGACCAGTGCATGTCTCATGCACGACCCAACCCCATGCGTACCCCTGTCTTTGTCTCTATCTTTCTCCTCTCTCATGTTCTCCACTACCCCGCGCCTCATGCGTGTAACATAGGCGAACCCAACTCCCCTCGCTTCTCTCCTCTCCCTCCTTGCACACTCCTGCATAAGACTCGAATGCCCACGGTAATCGATGCCCGCACCTGCGGGGTCGCCCATCACCAACACCTCCACCCTCACGCCTTGCGGCACACGACCTCTCACGAGCACCTCCCCCTTGATCTTTCATCCTCGTGCACCCTACGTTACCGCCTTGACCGTGTCGCAACCACCTCTCCTCACCCATTCTGCTCCTCCTTCAACTGCTAGTATAACCTCATCTCCATCCATGTCATAAACTATTCGTCGATGGAGAGCTAGAGGGACCCGCTCGCTCCTGCTTGCAGGTGACAGCTGCAACCCGGACTTGGAAATCGACGACGACTTGATCATCTCTTGCCGACAAGATCTATCGAGGCTCATCCTCATTTGTTTCAACCACTGACGTGGTTGTTGAGATTTGGAGCTCACAACTAGAGCTCCTCGAGGCGAAGACCGGCCAAGGAGCCTCGCTGTCCCAGGCTACCCCTCCGATGAATCCGTCTTCTCCGTTGTACTTCTTCTTTCATTTGCTTTTTTCTTTCTTCCTCTGCAACCACGAATCCTCGATCACCTCGATATTCTCTGTTCACTACCGCGTAGTCTAGCCACCCTCAACTTCCCCAATATCAACCTTCATCACTACATTAACTTCGCCCCGTGTGCTGCCTTCGCCTTCGGTCACTTCGCCCATTGATAAACACGAAATTCACGGGAGCCTAAATTGGTGTCTCACACAAGGCGGAGACAACCGTCGCTGTGGCGACTCTCAAATGAATCTCATATTTAATCAACAATTAACCCACACTATAGATCAAACAATTAGAAATAAATGTGGAGTTAAAATTTATTTTTAACTCTGCATAAAAGATGTATAGCAAGCAAGTATGTAGAGAGTTCGAACACAGGGAGCAAACAGGGCAGATGCACAAGTGTGTGAGAGTGAAAGTGAAGTGATGTCTACACTATGCAAGCAAATATTTTTTTGGGTTTGTAATTTTTTTTATTTCTAATTTTGTATTTTGATTTTTAGTTTTCTAATTTTTATAATTTGATATTTTATATTTTTCTATTTTCTTTTTTTAATATTGGAATGTAATAAAAGGGGTGATAAAATATTTATAAAAATATGCAAAAATAGTCAAAATGTCGGAAATAAAATCTTTTTGGTGTTTTTATGATTTTCTACTATTTTTGTGATTTTTGGGTATTTTTTAAAATATTTTCGATATTTTTAAACACTGAAATAAAGCAAAACAGGGAATTAGCTAATGGCTGGGGATAAAATGGGAATCAAAAATATCAAACAACCAACAAAATTTTCCAAATAATTTTAAAATAAAGTAGATAAAATGGGAATCTACAGAACCTAAGTTTGCAATTTCTAGAGTTTTCTATAATTTTCTAGATTTTTTTGAAGTTTTTAGGTATTTTCAAATTTTTAAGGTTTTTCTTTTGCAATTTTTTGTGATTTTTGTATTGACACTAAAATAGGTTGAAATAGACAGTAGGGAATTTTTTTGGAATTTTTTTGGAATTTTTCGAGGTATTTTAATATATGTTTTTGATATTTTCTAAGCTAGACAGTAGATAAAAAGCATGTTTTTGATTTTTAATAAATATGAAAATGCAATAAAATCAAAAACTAAAATTAAGGCGTTAAAGAACAAGCAACAGAAGCTTAACTTGAATTTTTGAGAATTTTTCGAATCAAAATGGTGCCCTAAATAAATAGATCAAGCAAGCAAAAATGTCACAGCCTGGTAGGGGTATAAGTGCAAATATACAAAAGTCCAGGGGCATCCAAGCAAATTTTCCACAAAAAATTACACTTAATATTTAATTTCAAGGACCAAATACAAATTCTTAAACCCGCAGGGGTGTCGGCGTAAAATATCCACCAGGGCGCGTGACTTGCACGCGCCTGGCGAGGACTGAAATGTAATTTCAACAAAGCCCGAAGGTATACACGCAATTTTCCCAAAAGTTTTACATTTAAACTACAATTTCTGGTACTTAAACGAAATAACCAAAGGGTTGAGGGCCTCATTGCAAAATGCCAACACCTCACGTAAACAGGTCACGTGAGGTGACGTGGCGGAGGACCTACGTGTAAATAAAATAAGTGCGAGGGCCTATTTGCAAATTTTACAAAACTTTTACACTACAGACGAAAGTTTGTGGACTAAATAGCAAATACAAAATGTGCGGGGTTAAAGTAGCAAAATACCCCTTGCGCGCACGATCCAACGGCGGAGACTAGGCCACTTATCCACGTGGCGAGCGACGGACGGCCGATGACGCTTCGACGATGCACGGTTGGGATTAGATCTTCCTCGAACGATCGGACGGTCAAGGCGATGGAGGATCGGACAGCTGCTGTGCAATCTGGGGCTTCTCCACGATCCGACGGTGGAGAGGCAAGGACCAAGAACCGCGAGGAACGCCGGCGAGGGTGAGCTTCGCCGCGCTAGGTCTCCGTCCTCCGGTGGCGGTTGGGCATCAAAATGGACGTGGAGACTCCTAGAGGTCTCCTCTTCCTCCTGGGGGCGTCAAAATACCACAGCGAAGGTCGGGGTGCTCGCGGGAGGCCGGCGGAGCTGGAGGGCTTCGCGAGCTCCGGCGAGGCTCCAAAATTGCCTCCAGGCGCGAGTCAAAGCGCATTGACCTGCAAAAATGGTTAGGAGGTCCAGGGAAAACTGCCTGGACCTCAAGATGGTGGCGGCGAGGCGTAACGCGACTTGGGGGTGGTTGGCCGGAGTTGCGCTTCAGCCAAGATGAACGATCGGTTAATTCGAGCGATGAACCTTAAGTATTTTTGAGGGTTTTTAATCCTAAAACTAACAGGAACAAAATGCGAGTGAAAAATAAGAGGAAGGGGGCCCTCAATGGCCGGAGCCAGAGGAAGTGAGATACCTCGACCGTCGGAGTTAGGGGAGGTGGTGGAGACGCCTCCGACCTCGTACACGTTGGCTGAAGGGACCACGGTGGAGCTGTCACCTCCAAGAATCCACAGAGAATAAGAGAGGCAATGAGGGGTGGACCGAAGGGACTCAAAATCGAATTCAAGGTCGGGGCTCCATTTTATGCAGTTTGACTAAGTGACTCTGACGCCCCAAAGACCAAGGCGCATTGGGCAGCACACTAATCCAATCCTCAAGATGAACATAGGGCGAGTAAGCTTGATAATCGAGGAGAAAAAGTTGTGAAGATTCCATCATGGAATGGTGCAAGATGTGACCTGGAAAAATCGACCAAAATGAGGTCAAATGCACTCTGACAGACGCACATGGGTGGGAGGCAGACAGTTGACCGGAGTCAAGAAAGACCGCCCCCTGGTTGGTCCACGTGGACGAACCAGGAAAAACCCTGAGAAAATAGTTTATTAATTCATTTAAAAATAGAAAAAGGCTGAATTAAATTATGATTATTAAATAAAAAATATTTGTAATTTTATGTAGTATTTTATTCTGATTTTTATTATTTTTAGGAGGTATAATTTTATAAGTTCCCTTTTAAGCCCTTTGTAGGTATAATACCTATATATTTTATTCCTTCGTTTTATTTTATGTATTTCAATTTTATTATTTCTTATTTAGTATTTTATAAAATCATAAAATACTTTTATACACACAAATATATTTTGTTTTATTTTTCTGATATGTTTTGTATATTTAATAAAATAAAAGTATGTGTTGTATAGGTATACATATAGGTATTGTATCTATGTATCTAATATACAAGTATTTTTATTTTGTATTTGATTTAGGTTTTTATTCTGATTTTAATGTACATAATTATTATAAGTAATATTTACATAATTATAAAAATATAAAAATATAAAAATAATTACTAAATAATAAATTGAATATTTTAATCAGTATGATTGTACAATGTGGGTCCAAAACTCAACTTTCAAACCGTAGCTCCGCCAAATGCGAAACCACCACCATTAAATAGCTTATTTTATTCTATATACAATTAAAGGTGAGTTTGTTGCATTTGGAGTTTTCATTTGTGAGATACAGGTCTGGGAAGTTGGGATTATGGATTTTTATTCAGACCATAACTTTTTATCTGTATATTATTTTTCAGTGAAAGCAATTTTGTATTTTTCTTTATAAAATTATCTACAACTTTCATGTATAAAGTTTCTTTATTTGATATATACAAAGTGGAACCAAAAAAGATTCTCAAAATGAATAAAGAATGAATAGAATATATTGTATTCTGGCCCTTATCTCCCCCTACTTTATTCCTTGTCGACCTATTCATCAAGATGCCTAGGTCTCGAGGTTTGGGTCATAAAATATTTACAATATTTTATTCTTTTTCTTTTCTTTTATTTATTCTATAATTTTGGCTTTAATTACAGTATTTTATACATTAATTACAGGTACATGCATGAATGCTAAGATGCTATATTTAATGCTATTTACAGGCATTTGTTAGGGTTTTTGGTGCCAAAATGAAGGAATAAAGATGATAAAATGTGGATTCATCATCCCCCTATACTTTACCTTTGCTAGTCCCTAGCAAACATTGATGCAATAAGTGCAAAAATAAAAAGAAAGAAAAGAAAAAGAAGAACTTGGATTTTATTTGATTATCAAACTTGTCTTCACAAAATCAAAGTTTGGAGCTTAAGTCGGACCTTTGGAGTTTTAGTGCGGGCGGAACCTTAATGCGACCCGAATTTGAAATCCAACAGTCCCTGAGAATCTCAAAACTCTGTCCAAGTCCCCTCAATAGCCATGTCAGAAATATTTCAATTCATACGCAAACTCTTACGACTATGAGTCTTACTCGTACAGTGTAAGTGATGGTGGCTCTCCTCAACTAGAATGACAAAGAGACTGACTTCTCCAGTACGACAACCCAATAATTCCCCAATCCAATTACTCCATCCTCGAGGAGCGGGGTATCCCTTCTAAGTTCAAGTGGCAACCAGCTCAAGAGGAGGGGGTGGAAGAGAAGAATGGACAGTAGCCGGTGTAGCTACCTATCCTGGGATGCAAGACCAGTGTAGTCAAGTCATCCTGCTGCAGGCTCACATATTTGACTTTGGAACTCAAGCTTGCTTATTGTCTTTACAACATTTGTACATACTTTGCAGGCTTTTTATTTCTGTACATGCCTGACTCTTTTTTTTCTTTTTTTCTTTTTTTTCTTTTTTTTTTTGAAATACTATTCACAACAGCATTTACATAAGGAGTTTTTCTCTCGAGCCAGTAGACTATCCCTCTTTTGAAGTTTTATCGCAACCCACATCCTCCTGTCTTTAGACTTCCTCATCACTAGACGGGTTGGGGTGCACTTCCCTCCCTTGAGGAGGACAAATGTTTCCACTTGTGTGCGTGTCATACCGGCAAATCCAATCCCCTCACCACTCCAACTGAGTTGAGCCACGTGAAAGGTGCAGGTGTCCAAGTTAGGTCATTATCAACAAGAATCGTGTGTGTGCTCCGAAATACTCTACTTAGGAAGACAAGAATCCATTGAACTAACTCCCGTGATCCTCAAAGAATTAAGTCAGCTAGACCTGAAGTACTTCAAACCCAGATCCTATAAGGTTCTTGTTATTAGGTAGATTTTAAGGTCCAATCAAGCTCCAATCTCTAGATTTTACATAGACTTGTTCAACTATCAACTCAATCCGAAAAATGCTCATGCTATGCAAATGATATGCAGAATGCAGAAAATATTTTTGTGATGCATATGCAGATGCATTTTTTTGTATTTTTCAAAAAGATTTTTCAAATGTTTTTGGATTTTACTTTTGCAAATGTTTTTGGGATTTTTTTTGAAAATAAAAAGATTTTGGATGAAAAATAAGTGAAGACTATGTACACGGGAGTGCTTCTTATAATTACAAGAAGTGGATTTTAAGAATTTACAAGGGTAAGTGATCAATTTTATAAGTACATAGTGGATTTTGGTGAGATGTAGGTATTCCTCAAACTTATTTGACACAAGCTTTTCAAACAATCTTTGAAAACTATTGTCCAAAATAGTTTTTACAAACATTTTACAAACATGTACACACATTTGAAAATCATTTTGCAAAGGTTTTTCAAAACAGTATATATAGATTTTTCAAAATAATTTTGCAACCATTTTTCAAACCATTTGCACATCATTTTTCAAACATTTTATTTCACAAAAAGAAAATAAATTTTTACAAACCACACAATTTTACAAAGGTTGAAAACATGTAACAAAATGTTTTCAAAATAGTTTTCAATAGATTTTCACAGAGATTTTCAAACTATTTTTCAAACATTTTGCAAAAAAACATTTTCACCTGATTTTTTAATCAGTAATTACAAAAAGACTTTGAGGAACAAAACACCTTTTTATTAGGGATTTTAATGAATTTTAAAGAATTATTAGCCATATTATTAGAAAAATACGAAAGTACGAGTTATGGCTAAAGTATATACATCGTATATACGACCCCCCTATACTTAGCTTGAGTTATGTCCTCATAGATCGGAGAGAAAAGAGAAGACATAACTCGTACTAAGTATAGGCAACTCTAAAGAATAAATAAATGAACCAATGAACGAATAAGAAGTTGACCGTCCCCCTATACTTAGGATCAAATAATCCTAAGTATAGTAGATTGTACACAACGTAGGGAGGGTCAAGGGTGGGAATGAACAGATCGTAGTCAGATTGTCTCCTCCTATACTTAGGGTAAAATATCCCTAAGTATAGACAAAAAGAGGAGACAATGGAGAGGATCGAAAAGAATAGAAGAAACTCGGGGTGCACCCCCCCCCCCTATACTTAGGACAAAGTGCGTCCTAAGTATGGAAAACTGTCTACAAGGGCGGCACCTTTTTGATAGATAAAGAAGATAGAAAAGGAAAAGAAGAAAAGAAGAAAAGAAGAAAATAAATCAACAGATGAAAGAGTGATATGAACAGATAGATCTGTACAGTGGAAGATGGAATTGATCACCATGTATGAGATGCAGATGATGTGAGTCAAAGAACACATCTCATACCAGCAGAATGGGGGCAACGTCGATGGTCGGCGGATCATGATCTAGATAAAGCATCAAGCGTTGACCATTGACGCGGAAGGTAGAGGAAGATGAAGATATGGATATGTCGATGCTGCCATTGTCATGTACCTTCCTGACCACATATGGACCTTTCCACTTGCTCTGTAGTTTCCTGGGAATAATTTCAGTCTGGAATCAAACAACCATACTCTCTGATCTGGCTCAAACTGTTTATGGCTGATATGGGAATCGTGCCATGTTTTCACTTTCTCCTTGTACTGTAGGCTGTTGGAAAAGGTTGTATCTCTCAGTTATTCTAGGGCTGCCAACTCTGCTCTTCTCTGTTCTCCTATGATCTCGGGATCTAGCAGTAACTCAGTGACTGCCCAAAAGGATTTATGCTTGATCTCCACTAGCAAATGGCACAGCTTGCCATAGACGAGTCGAAAGGGAGATGTCCCCAATGGATTCTTGAAAGAAGTCCGATAGGCCCACAAGACCGAGTCCAAAAGTTCTGACCAATCCTTTCGGTCTGGGCGGACAATTT
Organism: Ottelia alismoides; assembly: GCA_037367405.1. Taxonomy (NCBI): domain Eukaryota; kingdom Viridiplantae; phylum Streptophyta; class Magnoliopsida; order Alismatales; family Hydrocharitaceae; genus Ottelia; species Ottelia alismoides. Next base: position 113,846 of record JAZKJV010003178.1, read on the forward strand.
TCTGCAAGATTGTTTTTATCTCCTGGTTCGATACTTCGGCAAGACCATTAGTCTGAGGGTGATATGGTGTGGCAACCCGATGGTCAATGCCGAACTCGTCTGCAAGGATCCTAACCTTGTCATTGATGAAGTGAGACCACCCGTCTGAAATCAAGACTCTTGGTACCCCGAACCGTGAAATGATATTTTTCCTCAAAAATTTGCATACGGTTTTAGCATCTGCGGCTCGGGCAAGGATGGCCTCAACCCATCGACTGACATAATCTATAGCGAGCAAAATATGCTCGAATCCCTGACTCTTAGGAAATGGGCCCATGAAATCAATCCCCCATGCATCAAAAACCTCACAGAAGTGAATGGGTTGCATGGGCATCATGTCTCTCTGTCCGCAGGTTCCCATTTTCTGACAGTCAGTACATTTCTTCACGAACTCATCAGAATCCTTGAAGAGAGTAGGCCACCATAGGCCGGATTGAAGCACCTTTTGTGCTGTTCTTTTTCCAGAATGGTGTCCTCCTGCCTCAAGCTTGTGGTAGTATGTGAGGACGCTATGATGCTCTTCTTGAGGAATGCACCTCCTCCAGATGTTGTCCCTGGTGCAATGGCCACTTGATTGTATCCGGAGTACCCGTCAAAAAAACAATAATGACTCTTCCCAGCTAGCCGTTCGATAATCTGATCAATGAAGGGTAGCGGGAAGTGATCCTTCTTGGTGGCCTCATTCAATCGTCTGTAGTCCACACAGACCCTCCAAGAAGTGGGTACTCGGGTAGCGATCTCCTCTCCAGAATCATTGACAACTGTAGTGATACCCGTCTTCTTGGGTACCACATGTAATGGACTTACCCACTTGGAGTCGAAGATGGGGTAGATAAAATCGGCGCTCCACCACTTCGAAATTTCTTTCATGACAACGTCTCAAAGATTCGGGTTCAACCGTCATTGGAACTCACGCGACGACCTAGCGTCATCTTCGAGATAGATGTGATGAGAGCATAGAGCCGGACTAATCCCCTGGAGATCAGCTATACTCCAACCTATAGCCTTGCGGTTTCTTTCAAGAACCTCCATCAGACGAGATTCTTGTTCTCCAGTCAAACCTGATGAGATGATGACTGGGTGCATATCTGGCTCACCTGCAAGGAATCTATACTTCAGCGACTGCGGCAGAGGTTTCAGTTCTAGACAACTGGGAGGTGGCAGATCTAGCTTCTGGTATGTCTTTGTGAAGGCAACCAGGTCTGCATGTGAGAACTCTCACTCTGCATGAATCTCTGACCAGGGCGGCCCGCTGAATCATCAATAAACTGCACTGGCTTGTACTCTGTCATGGTTGTTGGCTCAGAAGGAAACAGACACGGCAAATAGTCATCGAAATCATCCCAATCAATGTCTGAATCCGAGGTACCAGAAGATGATGAGCAAGAATGAAAATCATCAGCACCACTCATCCCAACACTGTCAGCCTCAGGTGTATCCTCATTCAGGGGTGTGCTCTCCCGGCTCTCGACTGCCATAAGCTTTAGATATAGTGAATCTGTAGGCAAGGCGAGGGTCGGTGCTATAGGATCTGTCCAGTTGGATTCATCATCTGTCATCACAAAATCTCACTCCTGGTGGATGTCTAGCTCTTCCTCTGTCATCTGCGTTGCTTTGCTGGACTGCTCTGAGCATTCGAGTTCTCTAGCTCTGGTTTCTTCAATCGTCTCTATTTGTATGGTTTCACCCTCTACGCAAAAACATACCCTCCCACAATCATGATCGGTCACCGCCTTGGCTGTGGCCAAGAATGGACGTCCGAGTATGATGGGGGCATCAGTTATCGACTCAGGGATCTCCATGTCCAACACAACGAAGTCCACGGGGAATTTCAGTCCCTGAATGGTAACGACCACGTCTTTCAATAACCCCTTCGGCCTCTTAGTCGACCTATCAGCAAACTGAAGGACTGTCCTGCTCCTAAGAAGAGGATCAAACTCGAATCGGTCGAGTAAGGCTATCGGAAGAAGGTTGATTGAAGAGCCGCTGTCTAACAGAGTACAATCAAACTGCTGCTCCTGAATCTCGCATCTGACATAGGGAGCTCCTGCATCTGGTCTCTTGGCTGGCAATTTGTTCTGAATGGTGCAGCAAGTGGAATGAGTGAGCACATGGATCTGATCTCTGTGGTTCCTCCTCTTCTTGCGGACGCTGGTCTTCTCTTTCAGGTTCTTTTTGAAGAGGGGGATGTGCTCAAGTGCTTCCTGTAGAGTCAGTTGAATATGGAATATGTCTATCATCTGATTGCTGAACTCTACCTGCTGATCTTTTTTTAGATTTTCTCTTTTATTCCCCTTCGCCCGGCGGAGTGCCTCAGGGAAGGGGATGGTAGGGGCCTCCTCAGATGGAGGACTAGGAAGAGGTCCCTGTGCCTGTGGAGGAGGAGAATCCATACAATCATCATCATGCAACACATATGGATCCGCAATGTGAACAGAAACCTTTCCTTTATTCATATTTTTGTTTTTCTTTTTGTTACCACAGTCCATAGATACAAAAGGTGGTAACATCACAGAGGGAGACTCAATAAAAGTAGATGTGGTGGCTTCAGTACCACCACCGGCACCTGTCTTCGCGGCATCAGCACCGCGCTCTAGCTCAGCATCCAAAATGGTGGCATCAGCACCATCGTCTGCATCTGGTATCACGACGGCTTCAGTACCGTCGTCTGGATCTCCATCATTGGTGGCCTCAGCACCACTGTCTTCAACATCATCATTAGCGGCATCAGCACCGCTACTCTACTCCTCTGGCGCTCCTGGTTCAGCTGGTGGTTGTCGCTCAGAAGAGGTGCCGCCGGCTGGCATCCTACCGCTCCTAGTAGTCACAAAATCAACATTATACAAAGAATAAGACATGTCACTCAAATAGTCACTAGGAGAGGTATCCTCTGTAAACTCTACCTGCTCAGACTTCCTTTACAGATTGTTCGGGTTAGGTTCAATCTGAGCGGGTATGGTGGCCTTGCCTTTGATTATTTCCCTCATCTCCTACCGAAATTCATCCATTTCTTGCCTGAAGGATGCTCGCTGTTCGGAGAGCAAGCGGGCAAGATCATCGAGAGCTGGGTTCTCAAAAACTAGGGCTTGAGAACCGGATGGGTTCCCTTGCGGGAAATGAGGCTGCTGCTGTGGTTGCTGGTATGGATAGTTCTGGGTCTGCTAGGAATAAGATTGATGAGGCTGCTGACGCTGCCTCCACTGTTGTCCCTGATAGGCGAGATGAGGACCACTCTGGTATTGTTGCTGATGGGCGTATTAGGGCTGCTGTTGCTGTTGTTGCTGGCTGCTCTGCTGTCCTTGAGCTGGATTTTGCTGCTGGGATGAGGAGCCACCGTTGCCCCGACGGAATCCTGGGTGATCACGACGAATCCCAGGCTGAGGGTAGCGGTCGTACCAAATCCCATTGACTTCCATCAATGGTTCCTTCTCAAAGGAGGGTGGAGGAAGAACTGCCAGTGGCTGCTCCGGCTGGTAAACCACCATCTGAGTGTCTTGAGATGGCGGTTGCGCTGGGTAGTACTGTAGTAGTGGAACCGGCTCTGCCTGGATATGGTTGACCTGGCGGTATGAGGTAGAGGGTTGGTTGGAACTGCTACTGATGGGGTCAGCTCGTGACCTAGGAGGTTGCTGTGAAGAAGTCTGTGCCTCCTGGACCCAAAGGATCTGCGTCTTCAGGTCATTCATTGTCTTGGCAATTTGGTCCATCTGGACCATGCCTTGCATATGTTTCTTCTCGAGGATCTCGAGACGGTCCAGCTTCTCACTAATGATGCCCATGTCAGCTGCGGCTGATTCAGCTTGGGCTGCGGCTGCCAACGATGTGTTAGGACCGGCATCGATGCGGGCGATCCTCTGGAATGATCCCGCTCCTTGCGGGGGCTTCTGTTGTGTGTAAATACGGGCTTGGGCCATCACAGTTGAATTCTCTGCCATGCCCTCGTAGATGGCCCAAACGTCGTCTTCACCTTTGGAAAAATACGACCCACCGCAAGAGGCGTTCACTAGCCCCTGCAGCTCCGGTGTCAGCCCACAGAAGAAACTCTGATCCAGATTGGGCTTGGAGATATCATGATGTGGACACCGGTCAATGAGCTCTCTGAATCGATCCCAAGCTTCATGAAACTATTCATTAGGGATCATGACAAAATTACTGATCATTGCTCTGGCTGCATTAGTCCGGCCGAGAGGGTAGTACTTCTTCAAATACGCGCTCCGGAAATCTGCCCAAGTATCGATGAATCGCCCCAACTATTTGAGACAATATGCGGCTCTGTCAACCAAGGAGAATGGGAAGGCGATCATCTTGATCGTGTCCTCGGTCATCAGCCTATCATGGATCGTGCTGCATATCATCTCAAATTCTTGGAGGTGAAGGTGTGGCTCTTCGGTCGGCAACCCATGGAATTTGGGTAGAAGCTGAATGGTATGGGGCCGAAGCTCGAAATCTCCATGGATAGTCGAAAGTCTGATCCAACGATAAGTGAGGGATGCTGCCGGATTATGCAATTCCCTCATGATAGTCTGTGGCGGTCTCTCAGCGTCGGGATCACTTCCTCTTGCATCAGGTCCACCTTCTCCACCACCACCGCCACCTCCCCCAGGTCAGTTCTCTCTCATATGTGCTATTTCTCTCATGAGATCACCCATGAAGGTACCCTGGTCACGATTCTGCCTCTGCATGGTCTCCAGGGATGCTAGAAGTGAATTGTTGATGGCGGCTTGATCAATAAAGTATGGAGGATGCTCATGGTCATCTGGATGCTCGCCTCTGTCAGCCATCTCGGGATTCTTTGAAAAAGCAAAAGAGGTCATCTCAGGTGTTGTCGAATGCCCAGAACTCTATGATGCAGTAAATTCTGACACTCTTGGACTGATGGAAGGAGAATGAGAAGGGTGGTCGAGGAGGAATAGGGTGGAGGTAAACTCAGGCTCGGAGAGCGGACTCTCCGAGGTCGTCCTAGATGAGTGAGGAGGAGTGCTGGATAGCGGTGCTGACAAAGTCGGCCTAAGAGATCTCCGTCCCATCATCTTGATTATTGGGAAGAGAAGGGTGAATGCAGAAGAAGAAAGAAGAAGGGAGAAGCAAAATTACGCACAATTGTGCTATGTTTTTTATCTTGACCTAAATAGAACTAGCAATCAAACACAAAACAGGGGTGAGTTCACCAACTCAACACATGAAGCCGTGAAGGTTCGGCTTTTATCGTGTCGGTTTTAGCTTGAATTCAGGAATTAATCTTTTCACGAGTCCTTAGAGCGCTACGCCTAAAGGAGAGAGAGTACTGCCGGAAAAATATTCCCGTACTTGTCCTCCTCCTGTGTAACCTGTAGCTTGCACTTTTCAAGGTCCTTGTAACCCTTCCTGGATCCCTACTCAGCCAAAGAATAAGAGGGAGGAAGCCGATAGGCGAAACCGATACTTCGGATCTCGCTCGCAACAGAATCACCCGTGAGTGTGCAAGATCCTACTCGGACGCAGACGGTGAGACAGACACACCCGTGAAGGCGTGGCCTATGCTCGGTACTTCGGACAAGGTCGGTGCTCACACAATAGTGAGTCACCAATGGCGACCAAGCCCTACTCGCCTACGTACGATAGTAGCGCCAATACTTCGAAAATCCTGGCGATACACAAGGCAACCACAAGCTGGGATTTGGGCTCTATTCCTTACGAAGCACTCTGCTCACATGGAAGGAGACCTTCCCATGCAACCTGAATACAAGTGTGGGTGTTGCTCTCCCCAATCAATGAATCCAATTACCGATTTTATTTTTCGTCAAGGTTTTCTTAGCAGTCCCTTTTTTAGTTTTTTTGGTGTTATCGCTTCTTTTGAGTTGATTCAAACAAGCACCTAACGGTTTTTGTATTTTCTTTGATCCTACTTTGTCCAAAGACAGAGGGAGAATAGAGTCGGAAAAGCCAATGCAATTCGACACCAAGGTGGAAATCTCACCTTTGTGCCTAAATGATGGATGCAAAGTAAGAAGACTTACAGCGAATCCCAGCTCTCTCCATGCGGGATGCAAAGCAGAAATTTATAAACCTAAACTACATGCCGGTATGCAATGCGGAAATCGTCCTAAGGTAGGCAACTTCTAGCGTTAAGAACCATGAGTCAATCACCGATCTCCAATCCTAAGGTCCGGTCTAGGCTCACCCCTCCTTCTCTCGACACATCGAGTTTAGGAGAAGCGCTTGGCGGGATGAGCTCGCGGCGCGGCGGATCAAAGAGAAGTGAATTGACTGTTTAATTAAACTAAGTCCAACTACGAGCTATAGGTGTATGCAATGGTTTTTAGTGTGTTTGGACCTAATTTAATCGAACAAGCAAGGCCTACAACTAAGGGCTCAATCCATAAAAGAGATGAAAATGAAAACAAAACCGGAAAATGACAATGGGAAACGCGATAAAAGCCGCGGTGAGCCCCCGGGTGAACAAACACCCGGAAATTAGGCCCGGAAGTCTGAGTGTCCAAGTCCATGTATTATTACAAATTAATAAATCTCTCTCTCAAAATAAAAATGCAACTAATCTAAGCACTCTCTCTCTCTCTCCTCCTGCTCTCTCCTACCGGCTTGGCTTAAGAAAAGTCGGCTCCGCCTCACGTGGTTGCTTCGGATCCCCTAGGCGATCCTCCTCGCTCCGCGGTCCCTCGTAAGAAGACAAAAAGAGATGGTCAGAAAAGCTCAACAGTATATATCAAAATCAAAAGAGAGATGAAATGAGGCAATGGTAGACAAACAACACAATCAAACAAAATAATGAACTACTCGCTGTTACTCCCCGGCAACGGCGCCATTTGATAAACATGAAATTCACGGGAATCTAAATTGGTGTCTCACACAAGGCGGAGACAACCGTCGTTGTGGCGACTCTCAAATGAATCTCGTATTTAATCAACAATTAGCCCACACTATAGATCAAATAATTAGAAATAAATGTGGAGTTAAAATTTATTTTTAACTCTGCACAAAAGATGTATAGCAAGCAAGTATGCAGAGAGTTCGAACATAGGGAGCAAACATAGCAGATGCACAAGTGTGTGTGTGAGTGAATGTGAAGCGATGTCTACACTATGCAAGTAAATATTTTTGTGGGTTTTTAATTATTTTTTTTACTTTCTAATTTTGTATTTTGATTTTTAATTTTCTAATTTTTATAATTTTATATTTTATATTTTTCTATTTCCTTTTTTTAATATTGGAATGTAATAAAAGGGGTGATAAAATATTTATAAAAATATGCAAAAATAGTCAAAAATTTAGAAATAAAATCTTTTTGGTGTTTTTATGATTTTCTACTATTTTTGTTATTTTTGGGTATTTTTCAAAATATTTTCGGTATTTTTAAATACTAAAATAAAGCAAAACAGAGAATTAGCTACTAGCTGGGGGTAAAATGGGAATTAAAAATATCAAACAACCACCAAAATTTTCCAAATAATTTTAAAATAAAGTAGATAAAATGGGGAATCTACAGAACGTTAGTTAGCCATTTTTAGAGTTTTCTCTTATTTTCTAGATTTTTTTGAAGTTTTTAGGTATTTTCAAATTTTTAAGGTTTTTCTTTTGAAATTTTTAGTGATTTTTGGGCTGACACTAAAATAGTTGAAATAGATAGTAGGGGTTTTTTTTGGAATTTTTCGAGGTATTTTAATATTTTTTTGGTATTTTCTAAGCTAGACAATAGATAAAAAGCATGTTTTTGATTTTTAATAAATATGAAAATGCAATAAAATCAAAAACCAAAATTAGGGTGTTAAAGATCAAGCACACAGGAGCTTAACTTGAATTTTTTAGAATTTTTCGAATCAAAATGGTGCCCTAAATAAATAGATCAAGCAAGCAAAAATATCACAGCCTGGCAGGGGTATAAGTGCAAATATACAAAAGTCCAGGGGCATCCAAGCAAATTTTCCACAAATAATTACACTTAATATTTAATTTCAAGGACCAAATACAAATTCTTAAACCCACAGGGGTGTCGGCGTAAAATGTCCACCAGGGCACGTAACTTGCACGCGCCTGGCGAGGACTGAAATGTAATTTCAACAAAGCCCGAAGGTATACATGCAATTTTCCCAAAATTTTTACATTTAAACTAAGATTTCTGGTACTTAAATGAAATAACTAAAGGGCCGAGGGCCTCGTTGCAAAATGCCCACATCTCACGTGAACAAGTCACGTGAGGTGACGTGGCGGAGGACCTATGTCTAAATAAAAAAAGTGTGAGGGCCTATTTGCAAATTTTACAAAACTTTTACACTACAGACGAAGGTTTGTGGACTAAATAGTACATACAAAATGCGCGGGGTTAAACTTTTACACTACAGACGAAGGTTTTTGTTTTATTTTTCTGATATGTTTTGTATATTTAATAAAATAAAAGTATGTGTTGTATAGGTATACATATAGGTATTGTATCTATGTATCTAATATACAAGTATTTTTATTTTGTATTTGATTTAGGTTTTTATTCTGATTTTAATGTACATAATTATTATAAGTAATATTTACATAATTATAAAAATATAAAAATATAAAAATAATTAATAAATAATAAATTGAATATTTTAATCAGTACGATTGTACAATGTGGGTCCAAAACTCAACTTTCAAACCGTAGCTCCGCCAAATGAGAAACCACCACCATTAAATAGCTTATTTTATTCTATATACAATTAAAGGTGAGTTTTCTGCATTTGGAGTTTTCATTTGTGAGATACAGGTCTGGGAAGTTAGGATTCTGGATTTTTATTCAGACCATAACTTTTTATCTGTATATTATTTTTCAGTGAAAGCAATTTTGTATTTTTCTTTATAAAATTATCTACAACTTTCATGTACGAAGTTTCTTTATTTGATGTATACAAAGTGGAACCAAAAATGAGTCCCAAAATGAATAAAGAATGAATAGAATATATTGTATTTTGGCCCTTATCTCCCCCTACTTTATTCCTTGTCGACCTATTCATCAAGATGCCTAGGTCTCGGGGTTTGGGTCATAAAATATTTACAATATTTTATTCTTTTTCTTTTCTTTTATTTATTCTATAATTTTGGCTTTAATTACAGTATTTTATACACTAATTACATGTACATGCATGAATGCTAAGATGCTATATTTAATGCTATTTACAGGCATTTGCTAGGGTTTTTGGTGCCAAAATGATAGAATAAAGATGATGAAATGTGGATTCATCACCCATGATGCAACTTTGCCTTCCTCCCTCTACATCGACACTGCATCTTCAACTACAAGGCCCAACCAACCTTGACATCACCTACAAGCCCGTTTCACCGCGTGAGGAGTCGTCCCTCTCCTTCCACCTTTCGACAACCATCTCCATCTCCATTGCGTGCCCCGCCTTCGCATGGGCTTCGCTGCAGGGCACCTCCTTGTAACCTCCACCTTGCCTTACTCATCCTTCATGAAATTGTGCCTCCATCCCACAGGTCTGCCCCGTGCCATGCAAGCAGTTGTGTAGCTTCACGCCACCGACTTCCTCCACGAGCAACCGCAGTCTCCACTGCGACCAATTGCGCGCGTCTCAAGCCTCTAGGAGTCGCCACCTACAATGTGACCTCTCCTCGGTGCAGTAGCTGCCGCATACCCGCACCCCAATGCCAGACTGTCGCGCCTCACATCTCACAAGCATTGGCTCCCCCCCCAACCTTCTCCATCAACACTCCTTGCACCACTGTAGTAAGCCAAGAGCGGCTGTGTACCTTACCATCCGATATTTGCATGTCATGCCCTTCGTTCTCCAAACATCTACCCTAGGTCATGAGCACAGGTGACCCAGACTTCAAACCCACCTCACGTGCTTAGCACATGAGGGTTGGGGTAATTGTAGGCAACCCCTTCGATTTTCAGAGTATTCCGCCACAGTCCCCACCAGCTAGAGCACACATGTACATCACGTGTTGTTGGGGGATTTTATGCATAAAGCCCATGTTCTCCTAGATATTCATGCATAAGCTCTCGCCACTTGACGTCCCATGTACGACATGCACCCACCATGGATAAATTGCAGAAAGACTCCCGCGGATTTAGGTAATTTCCATTAATTCCCTATGCATCACATGTTCATTTATTTTATTCTTGAATTTTCATATAGACCCCTACATTTGTCTTGCAATTTGAACATTCATTTAGAATCTTTTTGCCATTCTAAAAATTTCTCATTATAGAATAACTCATAATCTATCATTGTGAATGTTGAATATATTTTTAGAATTATTTTGTAGATTCATCTAGGATAATTTTATTTCTACAAAATAAATTAGTTTTTTATTTATTAAAATTAATTTGCTCAAAATCACCCCGCATTCATAATTAATTCAGAATTAATTCATTTTGCACTCAAAAACTCCAAAAAAATACAGTAGTTTAAAATCATCACATTTCACATTCTAGCCAAGTTTGAGGATTTTTGAACTTAATTTGATTGTAAATTGCATTTTAGTCCCTGATCTTCGATAAAATTGCATGTCCATCATTAATTGCATTTCAAAATAAAAAAATACCTCTTCGAAAACCTAATCTAGATCGATTAAAAACCAATCTAAGGAGACGGTGGCCTCCCTGAGTTCGACCTTGGGCTTGCCCAAGTAAAAAATTGATCGCTCGCTTTAATTGAAAAAACAATTAAATTGCATTTTTTATTAATCCAATTTTTCCCAACTACAACGAATAATCTAACGTTAATTTTGCATGATTAACCAGGGCATTCTATGGTTCATCAAATATCCAACTGATATCAAGACTTATAATATCAAGACTGAAAGAGGAATGCACGGCCACTCATTCAAGAGTGGGGGATTAATTCAAGAGTGGGGCATACATAAGATGGATTTCAAAAAAGAGAAAATAATTAAGAAACTAGAAAATAGATACACAATATGTTCTTTAGAATGGATAATGAGGCAAAGATAACCTTTCCATTTACCTAATTTAATAATCCAACACGAGAATCCCACAAACCCTTGCAGTGGAAGCGATAATAGCTCCTTCAAATGGTAATGAGTTGTCATATATTGAACACTTATAATATCGTGGGGATGACCCTCCGGTCCATAACATCTACCCACAGTAGCCAATCACCTCCACGCGATTGGTTCGTCCTCCATGACTCACGTTCGTATCGACACAACCCACCACTGTAGATGACATGTCTCTGTTACGATGTGGGTTTGCTGGGGTGCGGGGGTAAATGTCTCAAGCAAGTGAAGGGAGAGGGTCTCGCTAATCCAATTAACCACCTAACGGAATTAGCCATGACACCTCCACAATGGTCCTCCGAGCAGGAGGAGATCACAGTACAGAGGTATTTTCTATAACCGGACATTTGTTGCCGAGCTTCACTCTCGTTATAAAAGCTGGTGAAGGGGAAATGAATCTAGATAGCGCATCTACCCTAGTTGGTAATTATTTTTGGATTGGGCAGCCCATCCCCTCATTAAAGGAAGGCAAAGCATCTTCCTTTAGATGCACGCATGGGCTGAAGTAGGAGTATCCAAGTAGCCTCCTGTTGTTTGCAATTGGCTAGGAAACCCTTCCATCACTTGTTGAGCTACTTCTTGGGAATTGCTGACGGTGTATCACACGCATTGCTAATGGTGACTCGTGTCGACCTTGTTATACGACAATTGCTGCTACTTCTTGAGAAATTTGGAGAGAAAGAATCAAAGGTGAACTTCTTGATGCTCCTCCACGCCGCAACAAGTGGCCCGCTCTATCATGTGTGCAGTACAATGTCCGTAGAACTAATATTGAGCTCGGAACTTTGCCTCATCCAGATCAATTATTGTTAAAGAAGACTTGGGATATGAAGGATGGCGACCGAAGGTGGGAATGGCGGCAGCAGATGGGAATGGCGACCGAAGGCGGATTCCATCGTTGACGAGGGTTGGAAGACGGTGACCGGCAGGAGCCGGCCCCAAAGGAGAGGTACGCAGTGCTTTCGTTGTGGGCGGCTTGGTCACCAAGCAGTTTCGTGTGTGGAGGAGGTCCGCTGCTATTCTTGTGGTGGCTCTGGACATCATCGTTTCGACTGCAGCAAACCTCGTCGAGTTATCATCGAGAAGTGCGGTGTTGGTGGTGGCAACCAGGTCTCAGGTGTCTTGGGTGCTCAGACGCATGTGTCGAGCCACAGGATTTTGTTGACTGTTACGGGCAATCGTTCTTATGCGGAGGTGTTGGTGAGGGGGCTCCGCGGGCAAAAGGAGTTGCCGATAAGTGGTGTTCTAGTGGGTAGATCTGAAGACCCTCCAGAGGTTGCAGCGGTTGAGCTTTCATCTTTTCTCAGAGAGTCGTTCAAGGGCGATGTTGTCGGCCTTTCTCCTGGGTTGATTCTTGCTCGAGGCCTGGCGACGTGTGAGATTGATGCAATTTTTTCTCGTGGGCACGGTCTGAGAGCGTCATGGAGAAGGCCGCGTTTCGCTGACGGGGAGATTTCTCCTACTTGTATTGTCCTACGGCTGCGAGGGGGTACCCCTCCTCTCGCGATCGGAAGGAAGGTTGAAGGAGCTTCTTGCTGGTATAGGAGAGGGTATGGTCCTACTGTCGGATGGATTGCTTCCAGGTTCGGAGCCGTCGGTGGTGACGATTGCCATTTGGATTAAAGGTCGGCCACCTAGTCATTTGCAGCTCCGGGTGGGATGTGCAAGCTTTCGAATTGTTGTTGAAGAGGTTCCTCCGCCGCCGGCGGCGGCGGGGTTGCGGTGGGTAGGAGGAGGGGAGGCGAAAGGTGTGGGTGAATTCAATGCCGAAAAAGGTGGCTTCATTCTCGAAACGGCTTCATCAATGCCAGAGACTGCGGACATTTCAAACGACTTGTCAGTTCCTTTGGTCCGGGGTGCCCGGATCTTTGGAGGCTCCTCTTCGGACTTGGGTGCTAATGTGCTCAATACGGACCCTATTTCAAACCCGGACACAAACAGCGGTGAACGAGTTTCGTCGGATCTTCCCAAAACCCAACCGCATGTTCCGGGATTTCTGGAGCCTTCCAACATGGTTTCGTTTATTGCACCCATCATGGAATCAATAGTTCCCCTAATGCAAGAGCCGGATTTGCACTGTTTTCCCTCCTCGGATTCTCAAAGGGCCTCTCTCTACTGGTGACGTTGCAATCTCGCATCAGATTCCTACGGCTAAATGTCACAAGGATGACATTAGCACTTCTTCTACAACTCTCCCTCGCATGATGGCTTGCAATGATGCGGGTGTGTTGACAGTGGATCTGAGCTGTTATTATGTGCAGGATGTTGGCTCTGTGGAGTTCATCGAGACTGAAAATTCCGAGTTGCAGGAAGGAGATGTGGCAGGCGGTAGTGTAGAGGGTGTTGTATCATGCTCAGAGTTTGGCCATGATGGATCCTTAGCTGGGCCTAGTGTAGGAAGTGGCATGCAGCAGCGTAAGAAGCGGTACAGGCCACAGAGAGAAGGTTCCAAAAGAAGCAAGGAGGCTGCTGTAGTTGCATCCCAGATTCCAGCAAGTGATTCAGAGAAGCTGCATTTGGCTAAGGTGTCGGGGGTGATCCCCGTCATCGAGAAAACTGGTGTGTGTGAATGAAGATGGTCTCTTGGAATGTGCGGGGCCTAGGGAACCCCGAAAAAAGAGGTTATGTTGGATCTCTTGTAAATGACTGGAAGGCGGATGTCGTTTGTCTGCAAGAGACAAAACTCAGTGAATGTTCAGATTTGATGTGGAAATCTTTCGGGTTAAAGCGTGTGAACAATTTCTCGGTGATTAATGATGTGGGCAGTGCTGGTGGAGTTGTTGTTGCTTGGGATGATGATATGTTCGATTCATTATCGGAGAGAAGGGGCAGCTTCGTGCTGACGGTTGAGCTTTTCATGAAACGTTTTGGTTCTAGACTGGTGATCTCTTGTGTATATGGCCCAACTGATCACTCGCTTCGTGCAAACCTCTAGGAGGAGTTGAGGGCGGTGAGAGAGGCTTTCCCTGATGTTGCTTGGATCGTGGCAGGTGATTTCAATGTCACTTTGTTCTCTGCTGACAAACCAGGGATGAGGGGGGAACAGGACCCCGGCACAGATGGTTTCGTGGATTTGGTTGGCGATTTGCATTTGGAGGTCCTGGATGTTGTCGACATTAAGTACACTTGGAGAAGCTCTGGCTCCCGCTGGAGAATTGATCGCTTCTTGGTCTCTCCTGAGGTCCTACATTTGTTCCCCATGTGTGGTGTTTCATCTCGTCCGAGAACCAGATCAGACCACTCTCCTCTCTTGTGGGACTGTGGTGTGGGGGAGGTTCCGTGCTCGTTCTTCAGATTTGAGAGGTCATGGCTTCTTGAAGCTAGCTTCCGTGACTTGGTGGAAGATCATTGGCGTTCTATGGAGGGAGAGGGTTCGGCTGCCTCTCGTTTGTTGCAAAAGTTGGTTAGCCTGAGAAAGAAGTTGAGCATTTTCAAGCGGGAGGTGAGGGAAAGCAGGAGAGCGAACAGAGCGGTGGCAGAGGAGGGGATAGCTAGGTTGGACAAGGTGGAAGACTCCAGAGATTTGATGGATGAAGAGTTGAAGGAGAGAAGGGACTTTATGAGGACGGTTGCTATAGAGGACAAGAAGAGGGCGGTTGAATGGAAGCAAAGGTCAAAGCAGAAGTGGGTCAAGGAAGGAGATGCAAATACAAAGTTTTTTCACGCAGTGGCAAGTGGGAGGAGGAGAAGAAATCTTATTCGTGCAGTGGTTGTGGGGGAATCGAGACTGGAGGGTGAAAAGGAGATTGGGAGAGCTTTTGCGAACTACTTTCATAGTATCTCGAGAAGGGCAATGCCGAGAACTTGGAGGTGGTCAGGAACGGGAGCGACAAGTCTCTCGTTAGAGCATAGTGAGCGACTGATTAGACCTTTCACGAGAGAGGGGGTAAAATGGGCTATTTCTGCTTTGAATGGCGATGGAGCGCCTGGACGGGATGGTTTTCCGGTGTTCTTTTACAATGAATTCTGGGATGTTGTGGGTGACGACGTGTTTGCAGTTCTGGAGGAGTTTAGCGTTGGAAATGATGGTTTCTACAGAATTAACAAAGCTCTGCTATTTCTTCTTCCGAAAAAAGAGGCACCCGATCGTGTTGAGGATTTTCGTCCTATCGCCCTCTCTAACGCCATCTACCTGATTATTGCCAAGGTTCTTGCTGAGAGGCTCGGTGAGGTTCTTGATGAGCTTATTTCTCCAGTGTAGTCTGCTTTTATTTCAGGGAGACAGATTGGTGACAACTTAGTTATGGCCTCTAAGATCGTAGTAGATTGGCAGCGGCGACAGACTAGAGGTGTGATATGGAAGGCGGATTTTTCCAAGGCCTATGATAGTGTGGATTGGCGTTTTTTATGGTCTGTGTTGTCCAAAAGGGGTTTCCCAGATCTATGGATCTCTTGGATGAAAAGGTGTGTTACTACTGCTTCATACTCGGTTTTAGTGAATGGTCGTCCTGAGGGAGGTTTCTTCCAGCCGCAACGGGGCGTTCGTCAGGGATGTCCTCTTGCGCCACTGCTCTTCGTCCTGGAGGTGGATGTGCTTCCTTGTATGGTGAATCAGGTAGTGACGCATGGTCTAACGGCAGGGTACTCTTTGGGGGACATCTCTATCCCGGTTCTCCAATATGCTGACGACACTATCTTGTTTATCGAGGGTGGGGTTGCTGAGGTGAGGGGAATGTCGATGGTTTTGGAAATATTTGAGGAGCTATCTGGCCTTAAACTCAATAGAGATAAGTGCAGCATGATCCCTTTTGGTTTGCTGGAGGAGGAGGTAGAAGCTTGTACAGTTGTGCTGGGGTGTCCTTGCAATCCGAGGTCGATAAGATACCTAGGTCTACCACTGGGATGTGGTCGGCTTAACAAGTCTGATTGGATCCCAGTGGTGGAGAAACTAGAACGAAAGCTAGCAGGATGGAAGGGTTCCCTGCTCTCTAGGGGTGGACGTTTGATTCTGGTGAAAGCAATCCTGGCGGCAATCCCAATTTTCTTCATGTCGACACGAATTCTTCTGGTGGGGATTCGCAATCGTCTCGAGAAGATTATGCGAAGATTTTTTTGGGGCAGGGTTGGCGGTGATGGGCATGCTTTGCATCTGGTGGATTGGCAGAAGATCACTCTCCCTAAGGAAGATGGGGGGCTCGGGGTGCCGAGGTTGGAGCTGATGAATCGTGCCCTCTTGCTTAAATGGGTTGCGAGAATTTGGGGCGACAAGGAGGACGTATGTAGCAGGCTATTGCGCAGTATCTATGGGGTCCAGGCTCGCTCTGCTAGTGACCTTAGACACCTGCGGTTTGGGATGGCATTATGGAAGGGTATTCGTGCGATTCTCTCTGATCTTCCTCATCTCTTCCGTCGACGCTTAGGGGATGGCTGCAACTTTTTATTCTGGTCCGATGAATGGATGGACGATGTGCATCTGGCTACTTCTTTCCCGCGCTTATATGGTCTGGTTGAGGACAAAAGTGCTTGTGTCGCTGACTTGTGGGATGACGGCATCTGGAGACCTGTTTTCGCTGGTGCACTCTCTGAGCGACGTATGCATGAGCTACAAGAACTGATGGGGTCATTATCTACGATCGAGGGGCCCACTATTGGTAGCGATCATTGGGTGTGGAGAGGTGGCGAGTTCTCTGTCAAGAAGGCTTACTCATTGTTGATCAAGGGTATTGAACCACTTCAAGAGGACCTTGTTAAGGATTGCAGAATGATTTGGGAGCTGAGGATACCAACTCGCATTAGGGTTTTCTTGTGGCTTCTTAGGCATGGGAGGCTACTCACTAGAGAGAGGTGGACTCGCATCTTCCATAATGAGGTGAACTCTTGTGTTTTGTGCAGCTCTAGTGTGGAATCCGCTGAGCACTTGTTTTTGAGTTGTGAAAAGACGAAAGACTTCTGGAGTATCTTGGACGTGGCTTGGTTAGATAATAGCAGCATGTCATCTTTCTGGGGATCTCTCTTCAACTCCCAATTCCGTCCAAATGCCGAAAGATTCCTACCAGTTGCGGGGTTATGGGCTCTGTGGCTTGCTAGAAACGATGTTTTTTTTTGTGCGGAGAGGTTCTATGTTGAGAATGTTGTACACCATGCAAGACTCTCCTCGAGTCTTGGTTGTCATGATCTTTAATTTTTCTTAATATATTGGGGCGGGCACCTATGCGTGTTGCCCCCTTTTTTGGATCAAAAAAAAAAAACTTTGCCTCTTCCCGTTCTTGATCTAACTCAGTGTGATCACTATTTAGTCAATCATATATGTAACTTCTCACTTTTTGGTAGATAACCCTTGAGCTAGGTCTGCCTCTATATAGTCTTTCATCTCACATTAATAAAATGGAAACTCTTACACACAGAAAAAAGGAAGGCAAAGTCTAAGAGCCCGTTCTTCCCCATCCTCAAAAGTCTGGAAAAGTAAGACTGCCGGTGGAAGAGGAAAATTTTGAGGTTTTTGAGCGATGGATACCCCGAAAGATCCGAATTTTCGAGCGTCGGTCCTTGCCGGCTCCTCAAGTAGTGTATAGCTCTCTAAATTTGCCGTCTTTAGCTCCCTTTATTATTTTCTGTTTTTCTGGCCTTTTTGGGTGGGGATACTAACTACTACGTGTTGCTTCCGATCTGCACACCTGATTTAATAATATTATCTTGGCAGTCCAACTTGCTTTATTTTTATAGCTGATCTACCCAGATCTGGACTACGGCAAATCTCCTATAAAAGTTACAGCGTAGCAGCAGGAAATTAGATTTGATAACACTGCTCTTCTCCACTCTGCAGGAGCGAAGCTCTGCATCGTCTAGTACTCCATTCAATGGAGTATTCCTCCATACCCTGGTTCGCAGACCTGGTAAGCACAATCCAAATCTTCGGCCATCCATTTGAATCTTACCCACATCTTCAAATCTTTGTCAATTTTGATGCACAGGACATGGATGAGCCGAGCTTCATCCAGCACTGCGATATTAGCTCGCTGGATCAGGTCAACTCCCCTCACTTTGCCAACTCCTTCGATGATAGCTTCGATGCCATCGGCCAACAGCACACTATCTCCGATGAGAGTTATACCGACTCCTACACCACCTTCGAAACGCCGAAGCCCACAGCTGCTGCGGAGGAGCGGCCTGCAAAGACGCTTAAGTGTGGCGGCAGCAGCTGGACGTCTCTCTCGGTAGAGAACGTCTCGCCCGCGGTACCGGAGGCCACTTCACCGAGCATACTCTCATTCGGCGACTTCGCTGCTAACAGAAATACTGTCAACGACAGCAGCTGCGCCTCTGGCTTCGGTTTCACATTGACGACGGCCGGCAATGCGACCGTGAAGAAGGCGATGACAACCGTGACACGGCCACCCGCTAATGCGCAGGACCATATCATCGCCGAGAGGAAGAGGCGGGAGAAGCTAAGCCAGAGGTTCATCGCCCTCTCTGCGGTCGTTCCGGGGCTAAAAAAGGCAAGCCTCGTCACCTTTACGATAAAATCTAACAACATTTACACCGACCAGATTATTTACATTTGACCTTTGTTTGGGAAAACTGATGGGTGCAATACAGATGGACAAGGCATCAGTACTCGGGGATGCCATAAAGTATGTGAAGCAGCTACAGGGAAAGGTGAAGGAGCTCGAGGAGCAGACTGCGAAGCGGACCGTGGAGTCCGTGGTCCTCGTGAAGAAGTCGCAGCTCCCCATCGACGAGGAGAGCTCGTCCTCGGACCACAACTCTGACGGGCAATCAAACAACAAGAGGTCTTCCCCCCTGCCGGAGATTGAGGCGAAGGTTTCTGACAGGAATGCCCTCCTGAGGATACATTGCGAGAAGCGGCGGGGGGTCCTCGTGAGGATCCTCACGGAGCTTGAGAGCTTCAATCTCTCCGTCTCCAATATAGCGGTCATACCCTTCGCCGGATCCGTACTCGACGTCACTATCGTAGTCCAGGTGAATATCTGGACCGCTTATCATTTTTTTTTCAAGTTGGATTAATTTCAACCGACTATTGAGTTTGGATTGCTGGATTGGTGCAAGATGGAGGAGGAGTTCTCCATGACGGTGAAAGAGCTGGTGAGGGGCCTCAACTCCGTAATCTGCCAGTTCATGGGAGAACCAAACTGATCTCCTGGCAACTCAAGATCTTCCCAACTACGTTGATCGATTTTTGTCTCACATTTTCTCTCTTCTCCAATCAACGTATCCCCTTTTTTTCTTCTTGTGCGGCATTTGCATGTTGCTCTGCAAAAAATCCACACATTGCATATAAATGATCCCACGCAGCACAGAAAAAAAAGGGATTAGCACCACTTTTACTGGTTTATCCATTTTTCTTGTTGTTGTTTGCATGGAGATGCGAGTAAAAGAAGAAGAAGATGCTGTTGTTGGAGATTTTGGTGATGAAATAAAGAGGATTGCGTGGAGTTCGTTAAAGGAGATCCCAGTGGTTGTATTTTCGTAAAGCGTGTCTACAGTGACCCATGTAATGCTCCTAAGTGGGGGTTATTTCCGGGTTTCTGCTTGACAGTAACAGAACGAATCAACTTCACAAGTGATGCTTCTCAAGAAGTTTTTGTTTATAAGTAATCTGAAACGTGGACTGTGAGGAATCACGTGCCCCGATCAATGAGATTTTGGAGCTAGTTGGTCCCGACTTCTTCCTGCAGTGTAGGCCCGCCATCATTGCAGTGTTTTTACCGGTTTCCATCCGAAAGGATTAATAAGGGGGAAAAGAAGGGCTTAAGGAAAAGGAATACGCTGTAAAGATACATAATACGGAGATTTGTTATTTATTCCTACTTGAAAGGATGAGGTATCGTCGAGTTAACGATAAACACATGGGCAGTAATTCCTGTTCCGGAAAGAGAGTACTTGTAATAGGAAAAACGTGCCTCACGACAAGTTCTTATCAAGAGGAATTGTTCTCTGACTATGTACTTATCAAAGGAGAGCTCAAATCCCATTATGAACTTATCATAAGGGAATGTTTGCTCCTCTTCTTTCACTATTTCACCTCGTAGAATGCACGTCCTAATGCTCTGGTATTAATCACATCGAGAGCAATATTTTTAAATACGAGATATTTCATCATTTCGTTGTAATTAATAACCTTTTCAGCTATGTGTATATCAAATTCTAATCATAACAATCAGCGGAATACGAAGCCACAACTTTATAATTTGGCGGTCAAATTATCTTGTCATTATTTGTCAATTAATTGTTAGTATTTGCTTGATTTTATTGGTTGCTTATTTGATTGACACCAGTATTTATAAGGGGTTTTTACAAAAAATGCTCATGTAAACTTATACGTTCACATAAGCATCCCTACACATTTTTTTTTACAAAAAGATCCTTCCATAAGTCTTCATTTTCAACAAGGACACTTCTGTTGATGTGGTGTTAATAAGAAATTAAATCTAATATTTTTAGATAAGTAACTATGTCCAATGGCTTGCGTGTAAAGATGCAAACACATATCAATATTACATACACATATATACTTATTTATGCATACATATGTACATATATATATATATGAGAAAATTCGAATGAGGTGCGTGTTCACCATTTTCATGGTAATCCATGAAAATCATCCTTTTATTTTTTATCATGTGAGTGAAATTAATGGCTTATTAATTTTATTATTTTAATATTTGAAAAATCAATTTCCTTCATTTTATCACATTCTAAATATATAATGTGAGAACTTTATAACCTAATTTATTTCATCTCTCTCTCTTTATATATATATATATGCATACATACATATAATATATATCAATGGTGTTGATGGCATTGCATGGTGGCAGATACACAAAGTGGCAATGACGTTGAGGGTGGTGCATGGGTTCGATATTGATGGTGGCATGTGGTGCCGACGAAGCATGGTAGCAACACCTGTTGGCAGTAACGTCAAGGGTGGCACATGTTTTCAACATAAAAAACAAAGCATGGTGGCAGTGCCATTTAGTGTGATGTGTGGATTCGACGTCTAGGGTGGCACGTGGAGATGATGACATCAAGGGCGATGCATAGTGACACGGATTTCGACGTGGTCGAGATGTAAATAAGGGCGATGCATAGTGACATCAAGGGCGTCATGATGTGAGCTAACACACTGTTTGCATCCAAAAAGAGGAGGGAGGCCTTGGATTGAGATCTATGATGACTTTACGTGGCGCCATGGTCGTGGCTTGGTCCTTGAGGATTCCTACATCTGAGACCTCTATTTGGGCCCTCTACATGCGAAGTAAATACCTTCATGCCCTCTTGTTCTGGGAGATGTCACCTTATAAAATTGATTCCTTGCTCTAGAAGACGGTGTTGGCTGGGTGTGACATCCTACACGGCATGATTTCTTGCATTGACACACGCCATTATTGGACATGTTCG
Organism: Ottelia alismoides; assembly: GCA_037367405.1. Lineage (NCBI taxonomy): Eukaryota > Viridiplantae > Streptophyta > Magnoliopsida > Alismatales > Hydrocharitaceae > Ottelia > Ottelia alismoides. The sequence goes on from JAZKJV010003178.1 coordinate 135,257, forward strand.
CCCAAGGGATTCATATTTAGGGAAGCCCACGACTTGGTTCGACATCGTGCATTTGTGGTACCTAGGATAGGTGTAGTGTAGAACAAGTGCTTGTCCAAGCATTTATGTATGCTCTATCGTGCCACACTCAACCGTCTTCCGACCAGTGATAGGCTGACAAAGCATGGAATATGTGATCCTAGTCCCTACTATCTTTGCACAGGTGCCACCGAGTCTTGTGATGACATCTTCTTTGAGTGTGCCTTCTCCTCCGTCGCTTGGTCCTTGGTGTACATGGATTTTGGATTTCTACAACTGTCGTGCCACTCTCAGATTGAAACTTCAGTGTGGATAACGTGCATTGTAGATGGTGACTCATGTCAACTTTGTCGTACCGTGGTTGTTGCAACTTCATGGAAATTTTGGAGAGAGAATCAAAGATGGACTTCTGGATGCTCCTCGATGCCACTACAGGTGGCTTGCTCTATCGTGTCCGCAGTGCAATGTCTGGAAAACAAATATTGGGCTCAGATTTTTCCTCCTCTGACCCCGGATCTAACTCAGCGTAATCACTGTTCAGTCAATCATATACGTAACTTCTCACTTTTTGGTAGTGATGAGTCTCAATTTCATCACCTTTATTCTTTCATTTTGGCCTTAAATTCCTAGCTCAATGCATGTATATATCATTAATTGGTCAAAATAAACATTCTTTAAGTTGTACAAATTATTATATAAAATACTGTATTTTTTTTATTTAATTCCAAATTTAAAGAATAAAGGAAGAAAAGAAAAAGAAACGAGATACTATACATGTTGAGTGACCCTAGCCCCCGAGACTCGGTCATCATGATGACATAGTCGATAAGGAATAAAGTAGGGGGAGATAGGGCGACCAATTGTACATATTACACAGTTTAAAAACCATAAAATATAGGCCAATAATTTGTTTATTCTTTATTATTTACACATAAAATCAATAAACTTTGTACATGAAAGATGTAGATAAAAATAAGTAGAAAAATATAAATTTTATTTCACATTAACATAGTGTAGGTTTTATACCCAAAATAAAAATCCAAAAACCAAACTTTCCATAACTGTATCTCCTCCATATAAACTCAAAATGCATCAAAATCACCTTTAATTGTATATAACTTTTTATTAGCTATTTAGTGAAGGCGGTTTCATTTATTCTGATGTTAAGATGCAAAAGTTAGGTTTTGGACTCCTATTATACACTATACCTTAAAAATATTCATTTTATTCATTCTTTATATTTTTCATTATTTATATTTTTATAATTTTGTAAGTATTCTTTTATAGTGTATGTACATATTTAGAATACAATAAAACCATAAAGAAAACACTAAATTAAAATAATAAATAAATTACATAGATGAATATACTATACTTATACTTATATAATAAGTATACATATTTATTTAAGTGTACAAAATACATCAGAAAAATAAAAAAAAATATATTGAAGTATACAAAATATGTATAAATATATAAATTAAGATTAAAAGATAGTAAAATCAAAAATATAATATAAAAATAAAATGGCAAAACATAGATAAATATACCTATAGATATACTTGTAAAAAGCAACTTGTAATAAACAACACCATAAAAAATAAATAAAAATATAAATTAAATACTACATAAAATAATAAACATTTTTTATTTCATAACCTAAACTTAATAAAATCAACTATTATTTCTTATCGATTTTATAAATGATTTTTGGCTATCTTTTTCCTGGTTGGTCCACGTGGACCAACTAGGGACCTCCGCCTATTCACTCGAGGTCAACAGTACGGTCCTTCCCCACCCCCTACTAGAACCCTCGGGCAGGCCATCTTCTAACAATTTTCACGCCTCCACTTTGCTTCCATCCCCTTCGAAACATCCACCATGACGTAGCCTCATCGTCCCTCACCTTCGCTCATCCTAGAATCTTCACCAACCCTCTCGCCATTGCATGCCACTCCTCCTCGAAAACTGTAACTTCTTAGTCTATAAATCGACCTTCTCCACCCTTTTTGCAACTTTGATCCCTCGTCATGGCTTCTTCACCCCTCATATCACCACCATCGCACTTCTCTTGGTGACAAAAAGCGGAGTTGAGGTTCTATAGCGACGAGGAGGCACACAGAGGAGGTCCAAGCCAGCTCCGGCGAGCTCGCCACCGTGAGGTTCAGTTCTCAGCCCTTCAGACTGATCGAGCCATCTTCCCTACTATTCTTAGGTAGTTCGTTAGAGTATATTTCGTTTTGCATTGTTAATTTTAGGATTAGGTAGGTATTTAGTCTCAATTTGTAAAACCCTAGGCATGTTTCACTATGAACCAACCCGTAATCGACGCACCTTTTCGCTCGCATTGTTCCTCTCCATCTTCTTCATCAATTCCACCTTAAAAACCCCTCAATTCATGCACTGAATAGAGGAATCGAAGCTCCCCTCTGTCACCACGCCGGAGCTGCACCCCTTTCATTCATCGACGAGGTCTCCGACCTCATCTTTTGGACTGAGGTGTTCACCTTGAATCGGAGCTCCTTCTTGTGCAGGTCATGCACGAAGAAGAAGGCATCTGAGCCCTAGTCGATGCCCAGGAGAGGTCCCAAGCGTAGGACCACCTAGCTTCCCATCAATGGGACCTGAAGTTATTTTGAGTGCATTAGCACACACGGAAAGAGCCCATTAGTGTAAGGATTCGAGCATGAAGCAATGCTGAATCAGAGAACAAAGCCAAGGATCTCAGGTGTTCTTCATTTTCTTGTTGAACACCCATTAACCATCAGATCAAGATCAAGGGCCTGATTCTAATCCTAACCCTTGGTTCAATTCGAAATGAAGCTCCTCCTCGGGCGCACGAATAGACACGTGACAGCTCAAGCACGACCCAAACCTCAACCTTAAGTGGGTAAATTTCTTTGGCCCCTCCACATTTTTGTAATAGTGATAATGTCTTATAAATAATTTGTGATGTTTAAAAAGTAGTGGGTAAATTGTATGTAAGCCTTAGGATGTATTAAATATTGCACTTTAGTCTTTGTTCACATCACCTCATGTGGCAGCTCACGTGTATGGGGAATTTGCATGTATGTCCCCATTTGTTTTGTAACTAAGTTTTAATATTAAACGTTTGAATATTAGTTGTAAAATTTTTGGTATTTTGAACACTAGCCCCTGTCCTTTATTCTAATTGCAAACAAACCCCTATTAGTACAAAAAATTTTTGTGCATGTTTCCTTATTTTTTAAAATATCATTCATGCTCCAAAAATTGTTAAAAAATAGGATAATGTGCCAGATTTAGAGTTCTTTAAAGCCATTGTTATTATTTTACATTTCATTCATATTTTCTATTTATTAAAAATCAAATAGTGCACGGATATTCCCTGTTTGCTTTAAAAAATCCAAAAAATATAAAATCATGTGTAAAGATTCCTAGAAAATAGTGTGTATTTATTATAATATCTAGTACCCCCAGACCAAAAATCTATAAAATAGAAAAAGATAAAATATTAAAAATCCCTAAAATCCTATAAAAATATAAAAAGTCCACAAGAATCCCAAAAATATTTATTTCTATCTCTAATTTTTTCTCTATATTATTATATACAAAATATGATTCAAAGAAGTCCGGACACTTTTTACTATGTTTAATCTTCATATCGATTCAACCTATTTATTTAGTCCCTATTTTGGGATATTTTTGACTTTAAAAAAATACCTATAATCTATCAAAATTCCCCAAAAATCAGAAAATAGTAGGAAATTTATAAAAAATACAACAACATTTTATTTGTTGTTTTTGATTATTTTTTCCTATATTTGTAATTATACTATCCTATAGTGTCTTATATACCCATATATAGTTTTATACAAGCTATAATACTATTATTATAAATATTTTTGAAATATTGTCAAATTAAAAAAATATATACAATTAAAATGTTTTTAATTAAATATATATTAAAACCCACAAAAACTTAATTAAATATTATGCATACCTATGTACATATTTACCTATATAATTTATTTATATATATATTCATAAATAATATACCTGTGATATACGTGTGTTCCCTGAGTTCGACCCCTACCTGCTTGTCCACTATACACTTTCATCGTAGGATATAATTAATTTTGATCCACATCCCTTGCTTATATTGCTTCATTATTATTTGTGGGTTGATTATTGATTTGGCCAAGTGATCTGTGAGAGTGGTCACTTCGACGACTGCGTGACCTGCTTGTGTGAAATGTATGACCCTCCTCTTGGGGTTATTTTTGGCCATTTCAAATAGCATCGTTGCCGGGGAGCAACGGATCATAGCACATTTTACATATTTAGTTGCACATTATTTTTCTTTATTTTCTGCGTACTTTATTTTGTTAATTATTTGTTGTTCTAATCTATTTTTCTTGTTGATCTTTCTTCTGAGGGACCTCTTGGAAATGGCTATCTCTTAGGAGGTGGGTGCACCTGAGATGAATGGAGGTTGGCATTCTACTTGTGAGCCAACCAGGAGAGCGCATGAGAGAGGAGCAAGAAGAAGGAGACGAGTAGACCATCCTGAGTTTTTATTTTCATTTTTTGTGAGAGAGTGTGTCATTTTATTTTTAAATTAATTTGTAATAATTTGAACACATCCACACTAAGCGAGGTCCAGTGCCTGGGGGGCCTCGCTGTGGTTTTCCATATTTTCTTCGCCTTTTTTTATTTTATTTCACACATTTTGAGCTTTCCGCCTTTGTTTTATTTGTTTTGTGGAATGAGCCCTTAGATACTAGTATTGTTTACATGAAAAAGTAGGTCCAAACACCTAATAGAAGCATGTTCCTATAGTTCTTTACGTTTGGACTTAGTCAAATTTAGTTGTTGATTATTTGGGCCTGAGATCGAGTGCCGAGAGAAGCTCTATACATTACTTGTAGGACCTGCTATAGCAGGCACCGATGAGCTTCCGAGACCAGACTTTTGGATATCAATTTTGAATAATTAGCATCCTATTGTTCACATTTAATAGCAATCCCTATTTAGGGCAATTTCTACCGTTTTCATATCATACATATAACATAGGTTTATAAATTCTATTTTGCATCCTGCATGAGAGAGAGCTGGTAAGCATTGTAAGTAATTCTAACTCTGCCTGCATCATTAGTCACTCAGATAAGACTTCCATCTTAGTGATGACTTGCACGACTTTATCGTCCTCTCTCCTCTATGTTTATATCACTTAGGTCTTAAAGGAAAAATATAAAAAAATATTAGGAAGCTTGCTTTGAAAAATAATCAAAATATTGAAAACTAAAAATTAAAATAAGGGGACTGTTATTAAAACTTCGACCTTAATAAACATCGTAATGGACATCATTATTTTGAGTTCATAATTCCCTCATTGTTTTCAGGTATACTCCAGACCTAGTGATGCATGAGCCATAAAGAATTGAGCCCAAATCCCGATCTGTGGTACTTTGATTATCACCTGGGACAACGAAGTATTGGTGCTTCTATCGTACGTGCCCGAGCAGGACATTGTCGAGCAGGGAGTTGCTGCCTTGTGTGGAGCATATGACTTGGTCTGAAGTACTGAGTGTAGGCCACTCCCTCACGGGTGTGTCTGTCTCATCGGTTTGCGTCTGAGTAGGTCCTTGCACACTCACAGGTGATTCCGTTGCGAGCGAGGTCAGAAGTATTAGTGTCGCCTATTGGCTTCCTCTTATTCTTTTGGTGAGATGCCCCCCAGGCACGAGATCAAAGACCTTTTAATGCACATAACATGTTACATAGGAAGTGGAAGAAAAACAAGGTATTTGCATGGCAGTACACACGCTCCTATTGGGTTAGAACTTATGAGGACTTGTCATAAGATCTTCTTGCAAAACAAAAACAAAATTGAAAAGATAAAAATAGCCGAACTCTTACAGCTTCACATGTGTTGTGTTGGTAAAACCACAATTGTTTGGCATTTGTTTGATTTTAATTAAGTTTAAAGATCAATCCCGCAGACTTTATGCCATTTTCACTTTCCTTTGTTTTACTCTTCACTTGCCCCTACTCACTTTTGATCCTTCTGTTGTTTACATTCCTTTTGATTCTCATTGACCATCGTATCTTTCATCCAATTAGATTTCCTCTTCACCTTTGAGATGGTGACTCACGAATGGCTTAGTCAGAACCCTCGCCGACACAAACATCAATTCAGTGTGCTCGCCTTCTCCAATAACTAGGGGTGGTTCCCGAGAACCCGATTCGGACTTTATAAAACGATCACCAGACTCCCCGCCTTCTTCAATAATCCGAGATCACTCTTGTCTTGAAGTATATCTATTTTAAATGGCAATTGATTTTACTCCTTACACCTTGCCATCCTTAATGAAATTTTGTGTTGACCTTAACACACAATGAATTATTCCATCTGGTGCTTCCATTCAGACTTATCGGTGCATCATTCCATGTGCAGACCATGAGCCTGATCTGGAGCCAAACATTTTGTTAAATACAAATTCAGAGAAAGAGATGGCTCCCGAAAGAAAAGAAGGGACTGCATCACCTACCACAACCACATCCGTAGAAGGGCTAGCTAGACCAAAATGATATGAGTGCCCAGCTTCTTGCCTCCATTCAAGTGATACAACAACAACCCACTGACCAGGCCTTGGCCCTAGTCACCTTCCAGGACATGCTCAATGATCTGAGGATGAGGAGAGACAACCCATGAGGAGGAGTAAGAGAAGAAGAAGGAAGAGTAGGTGGATGCCGTATAAGCCTTGTAGAAGAAGCCCGAGTGGAGAGGCCTAAGCCAACTCTCATGGAAACCTATAAAGCTGGAGCCGGGCATGTTACTGAGTGGATATAAATCCTAGTTATCCATGATCATTTTGAATTAAATCCTCCACTCTTGGCACTATTACCAAGCTTCCACAACAATGCAAATGCAGAGCTGTATATCCACCTGCAACAATTCGGGCACATCTGTGGTACAACGTACTACCCTAACATATCATTAGGATAATCAAGATGACAACATTCTCATTCAGTCATTAGGACAAAGCCCTTCATTGGATCAACCACTTGGAGAAGGTCATCACAACATGGGAAGAGCTTAAGTCCACCCTCTTTCTCAAATATTATCCCCTTGGACGACTTAACCAGATACATGCCTACATCGCCGACTTCGCCCAAGCCACCCACAAATCTATTCATCAGGATTGGGAGAGGCTGAATTATAAGAGAGTTGTCCCCATCGTGACATTCTTAGGACCAGCTTGGTCCAACATTTCTTTGGGGGACTAGCAGTTGAGAGTCAGAAGCTCGAGGATGCCGCTTGTGGTGGCTCACATTTCAACAAGTATGAAGACATCATCTGGAAGATCTTCGAGGAGATGGCCGAAGGTGAGGTCACCTTGTCATCATCTGTGCATATTAACGCCCACCCCACAACCTCCAAAAGCTAGTTCATATGGCATCTTCTCACGAGCCGTACAGGGATGAGAGCTCCAGCTTGAGCATCATAGTGAGCCACCTGTCCAAGGTGGATATCATAGAGAAACGATCATTGGACCTTGAGAAACTTGCTATGATCGAACAAAGGACATAGAATCTGGACAAGTTGGCCAGATTACCAAGCAGTTGGAGCTGCTAGTCAGTATGATCAACTCTTACAATTCCATGTCTGCATCGACCACCACTCCCCTTGAGTTGAAGGAACAAGCATCGCCACAACCTCCTCAGCCGAGTCAACCTAGCCAATAGTCCAGCATGTGTATTATCTGTAGGAACCAGAGCCGACATCTCCGCAGCAGCCACAGCAATAGGTGGTAGTCTACCAGCCTGAGCCCCAGCCCATGCAGGATCCATGTTTCCCTCCACCATCTCTCATTCAAGAGGTGAATGGCGTATGGGCCAATGATGCACAACATGCTCATCAGGCAAACCTCAATAGGGCCATCAATCAAGCAATCACCAGTACGCTCAACAACAAGGAGGGAGACTTGTTCAAAACCCTCAACCTCATTACCACTAACAGTCTCCACCATTCCATGGTAATTGGAGATAGAATCAGTACCAGTAACTGTAGTACAATCCACACCAGTAAAATCAACAGTATTCGGTTGTTTCCATATGAGAATCAACCTCCTTGTTGAATCTCGTATTCATCACTCTAAATCTAATTTATTAACTTCAAATCCCTCAGAATCATCAACATTTCTGCATTTATTCTGCATAATTAGCATTCATGCATGATTTTCATAAGAATTGCATTTTAGCACTAATTTCTGCACAAAATAAGAAGCCAAAAATCTCAGCCAAAAATGACCTGTAAATAGCCTAACTTCCCCGATTTTTAACTAATTCATACTAACTCCGAATGACCCAGAACCACCTCTACTGTGTACATATCGCTGACAAAAATAAATGAAAAATACAAACAATTCACTAACCCAAATAAGTGGACCAAAAACCCAAACCCTAGTTTCAGGATTTCCAGACTAAAAACCTCATATCTTCCTCATCCAGTGTCCGTTTTAATCCTACTCACTTTTAAACTAATGTAAATTCAATTACCTTTAAAATAAGACCAAGTTCAAGTGAATCGGAGCTCATATATGAAAGTAGGGGTTTTGGGCCTCTTTTGTACATTTTGTATTTTAGTGGTTTTTGACCTTTTATTTTATGTACATAATTAACCTATTTAAGTTTGTTTTTTTGTTTGTATTCTTTGATAAAGGTTTTATTAAAATGCACAAAAATCCAAATCCAAATTGAGCTTGAAATCAAAGAAACAAATTGAGTCCAGGTCTTCACTAACCGAGTGTACAAAATTAGTCTTTTTCATCTTTTATTTTATTTATTCTTTTCTTAATTAATAAAAATCCAAAAAAATATATTAGTGTGTAATTATTTATCTTTGATTTTTCAATATTTTTTCGGATTTTTATCTTGTTTAAAAATGACATAAAAATTCCAAAACCCAAAAATCAAGGTATTCTATCTATATGGGATACCCCAAAAATTTCACTTCATGCATTTGATCGATTTAGGTTTTGATGTCTTCATGAAAGTTGTAGATCTCATCGAGACGAGCAACTTTTGTGAAAAAACTTTTTCGATCTGAGGCTGTTTACTATTTCTTTTGTATTTTTAATAGTATTTTATTTTCGAATTTTGTGGTGCTGACACGTGGCATCTCCTGGAGCCGCCATGTGTCAGCTATTTTTGGCTTCTTTATTAATTCGTTTTATAAAATAAATCCTGCACGTGCGAAGCACGTGCCACCCAAGCACGTACAACGCACATGTCCCACTCCCTTTATCCCCTTGTCCGCCATGTGGCGCTACAGGGACTGTCCGATCGCGCTCGATCGGACGATGTCTGTGCGTCTTCTCCGACCAACCCCTTCCGAATCAAGCGCCACCCCCTTCCGCGATTTCTCTGCCGCGCCTTTCGTCAATCGCCTACGCTGCCCTCTCGTCAGATCCGGCCACCTCCTCCGCGTATCTCACCTCGGATCAAATCTCGTCCCCGATCTCCACTCGAATCCGATATCCCCCAAATCCCTCATCGAATCAAACCCCAGTCAAATCCCTGTCGCCACGATTATTTCCATCTCCGACCGCCCATTCTCGACCCTATAAAAGAAGCTCCGCTGCCCGATGACAAACCCATCCGTCGATTGACACCTCCGATCGTGACAGCCAAAGAGACGACGTGATCCGAGGCTTCTTCAGCATCGTTGCAGCCCCGCCCGTCGTAGCTGCTTCGCTCCGGTGATCTCACTGTCAAGCCCTCATTCCCAAGTACTTCTCCGCTCCACCTAGCTCTATCGCCATTTTCATCTTTGACCCCACCATCTATCTCGACCATCATCGTCTCCGATCAACCCCAATCTACTTCGCTCCATTAACAACGCACCCACCGACGATCTTCACCTACTGAGCATACACCCAGCTTCGGCATCATCCACCGAGCTTCAAGCTTCGCCGGGCATGCTCCTAGGTGCTACGTCCTTCACCGACGACTACGGTACAGCTGGCATCATCTGACAAGGCCACCACGACAACAACACCACCGCAGGTCAACGCTCCGCCAACGACCGCCGCTCGCCGCTACTCCGACGACCGCCGGCCGTTTGTCAGCTAATCATCCGCCATTCGATCACGAATATGCTCAGATCCTGACCGTCCACATCTGCAACGATCCAGAGCGTCGGATCAAATCTACATCGATGGCCCAGATCCAATCCAAGCCTACTTCTGAGCCGAACTCCACGACAACTGCTTCGAGCAACCCGAGGAACATAGGAAGCGATACGTGCTGGCCCTTGGAGCCTATATCCAGACCACTTCAGCACTTGGGAGCCACGTGACCAGCAGGGTATTTGCAACCAGGCCCTTGGAGAATCTCTTATTCACGCCACAGCCCCCGTCGACCAGAGGGCACGTGCTGCGCATGTGCCCCTCTGGAGATTTTGCAAGAAGACCCCCAACTTTTCGGTAATTCCATCTAGCCCCCCCTGCATATTTTATTTATATTTCTTTTATTGCATTTGTACCCTTATCTTTCCTCTTTATTATGAACAATTACATTGCATTATTTTATTTATCCAAAAATAGCATGATCTTTGTCATTTAATTCTCTATAGTTTGACATGTTGTGGATATTGCTGTGATTGATGGTTAATTAATAATTAATTTTTTGTGGAAAATTGCGTATTTTGCCCATTTTCATGCTTTGAATTTTATATTTGATTAACCGTTGCTCTGAAAATTCCCGAAAAATCACGTATTGCAGAATTAATTATGCTTAACATTGTGCTAAAAAAGAATCGCATTTGCATGCATAGTTTGTCCTGTAAAAATCATTTTGCATATTTCAGTGTTTGATTTTTAATTGGTATTGAAACTAGTATTTTCGAGTTTTAGGATTTTTCTGAGGTCCATTACCTAGTGATAGATCTTAGATAATTTTATTCTTTGAAAATAATTAGGTTTAGTATTTATTATAATTAAACATTGATATGCATTCTGTTTGCATTTGAAAATTCATAAAAAATTCATATTGCATCCAAAAAAATATTGCATTCATTTCATCATATTTTGCATCTCGACCAAGTTTCATAATTTTCAGACACCGTTTGAGCGTAATTTACATTTTAGTCCCTAAAATAGGTCGAATTTGCATTTTGCACCCTTTATTGCATTAAAAATTACAAAAAAGAGACAGCCTCGAAAGCCGCGCACGAATTTTAATAGACAGTTCTAGGTTGTTCCTTTGCCTTGTGTTCGACCTTGAGACTTGCACAAGTAAAATAAACATAAAACCATGTGATTAAAATTGAATAAATATTGGTGGTTATTTTCTTGACCGATCCCGATTGCCGCCTAAAACGAAATGACAAATCATTAATTTTTAAGCAAATGATAAATTCAAACTTCTTAACACGTGCAATTTTTGAATTGTTAGATGCCTCAATTGTACAACCAGCATCACTGATGAATCTTAGATTCATCACTCTAAAAGACACTAATTAAGCTCAAATCCCCAAAATTTATTGATATTTATTCATTTAAATTGTATAGTTAGCATTCATGTATGAATAAGTAATAATTGCATTTTATCAATCATAATTGCAGAAAATAATGAGCCAAAAAAATCACAGTCCAATTGACTTTAAAATAGCCTTACTTTCATGATTTTTAACTACTTCATGCTAACTCCAAATAACTTGAAACTACTCCCTTGTGTACATATTACTAACAAGAATAAATGAAAAATATAAAAAAATCACTAACATAAAGAAGTGCACCATAAACTAAAAACCTATTTCCAGGATGTCTGGACTGAATCAATGATATCTTCCTCATACAATCTCAGATTTGATCCTACTCACTTTTAAACTAATCTACATTCAAATTATTTTTAAAATAAGACCAAGTTCAAGTGAATTTGAGCTCATATGTGAAAGTTGGGTTTTGGGCCCCTTTTGTACATTTTGTATTTTAGCGGTTTTTGACCTATTATTTTATGTACATAATTAACTCATTTTATTTTATTTCTTTTTCATATATTTTTTAACAAAAGTTTTATTAAAATGCTCAAAAATGCAAGTCGAAAATGAGCTAGAAATCAAAGAAACTAACTGAGTCCGAGCCATTACAAACAATCTATACAAAAGTTATCATTTTCGTATTTTATTGTATTTATTGAACAATATAAATACAAGAAATTAAATTGATGTGTAAATATTTAACTTTTTTTTATCATATTTTTTATGGATTTTTATCTTATTTAAAAATAACAGAAAATTATAGAACCCAAAAATCAAGGTAGTCTTTGTACATGGAATACCCCAAAAATATTGCTTTGTGCAAATGATCGTATTTGATTTTGGTCTATTCATGAAAGTTATAGATATCGTCGATACTAGAAACTTTTGTGAATAAAACTTTTTGATCCGAGGTTGTTTGTTATTTCTATTTTAAATATCTTTCCTTTTTATTTTCGAATTTTCTAGAGTTGGCATTTGGCAGCTCCTGGAACCGCCACACAGCACCCATTTTTGGTATTTATATATTCTTTTCTATTTAAAAAATAAAAAATAAATAAAAATGAAAAATAAAAAAATGAAAAATTAAATTAATAAAAGACCCCGCACGTGCAACGCACGTGCCTCATGCACACACGCCTTGCATGTGCATCTTCCTTCCCCTTTCCCTTTCCAGAGCTAGCGGCGCCGCCCCCATCTACGGTGGCTGCCTCCGCATGTCACCTTCCACCTTCCATTTACAGTGAACCGCAGTCAGCCGCCTTCTTCCTATTCCACTGATTCGAATCCCAAACCGATCATCGTCAGAATCAATCACCTCCGCCACCACGCCGTAGATCTCCATCAGATCGATCTCTCTGATCTCCCATGCTCGATTGAATCCAATCACCCTCAATTTCGCTCGATACCACAGACTCCTCCACCTCTATTTAACCTCGACCACTGCACCATTCCCTACCATCCGTCGTTCAACCAGCAAAGGTCTTCGTCCCATTGGCGACAACACCAACCACTCCACCTGCTTGGCGTGATCCAAGGTGCGTTGCACCTTGTCGCAGCTCTCCTCTAGTGAGGTTCTTCACTCCAGAGTTCATGCCGTCGAGCCCCGTACATCTGGGTACTCCGCCCCTCTCCACCTTCATCTTTGTTTCATCTCGATCAACTCTCCACCATCGTTCAACCATCTTCCCCTCATCTTCTCAACCGCCCTCTCCATCTCCGCCACGTGCCCCCTCCATCTCCGATCACTTCATCTCGATTCATCCTCTCCATTGCGCACAACCACCCATGCCTCCTCCTTCATCGTCCTCCAATGTCGACACAGCCATGAGCTACCTGTCAAGATGCCTTGGCTGGGCCCACTACAGCTTTGCTCCGCCACATCGCCATCAACAGGTGACCGGAGAGGCCCTTTCGCGACATCAACCACAACTAGGTTCTCTTGCTCTGTCGTTCTTCCACCTGCTACCACCCATGCCGGCTACCCCTCCGACGCACATAGACGCTCTCTCGCCACTGCTGGGACATGCCACCGCTCTTCCATACTCTCCCGCCACGCTAGCCGGGCCTAGAGACCCGAGGCCCTCCCCGCGTGCGTATCACGTGCGTAGAGGGAACATTTTCTGCCAGGCCACTGAATCTCCACCAAATCACTAAAACATCCCCGTTGTTCAAGGGTCACATGCATAACATGTGATCGTTGGAGAAATTCTAATCGCCCCCCGTTGTTACGACGAAGCACGGAAGAGACCCCATGATGAATCTCGTATTCATCACTCTAAATCTCATTTATTAAGCTCAAATCCCTCAAAATTAACAGCATTCTTGTATCTATTCTGCATAATTAGCATTAGTGCATGATTTCATAAGAATTGCATTTTAGCACAAAAATCTGCACAAAATAAGAAGCCAAAAATTCAAGCCAAAAGTGACCTGTAAATAGCCTAACTTCCCGGATTTTTAACTCATTCATGCTAACTCCGAATGACTCAAAACCACTTCCACTGTGTACATATCACTAACAAGAATAAAGAAAAAATACAAAAAATAACTAACCCAAATAAGTGGACCAAAAACCCAAACCCTAATTTCAGGATTTTCGGACTAAAACCCTCATATCTCCCTCATCCAGTGTCCGTTTAATCCTACTCACTTTTGAACTAATGTACATTCAATTACCTTCAAAATAAGACCAAGTTCAAGTAAATCGGAGCTCATATGTGAAAGTTGGGTTTGGGCCTCTTTTGTGTATTGTATATTTTAGCGGTTTTTGAACTAATATTTTATGTACATATTTTATTAATTAATAAAAATCCAAAAAAATTATATTAATGTGTATTTATTTATCTTTGATTTATCATGTTTTTTCCGAATTTTTATCTGATCTAAAAATGACATAAAAATTACAAAACCCCAAAATCAAGGTATTCTATGTACATGGGATACCCCAAAATATCAATTTGTGCAAATGATCGATTTTGGTTTTGATGTCTTCATGAAAGTTGTAGATCTCATTGAGAATTTTGGCTTATTTTTAAACACGTTTTTATAAAAAAATAAATTAAAAAAATTAAAAATTAAAAAATAATAATAAAAAAATAAAAAATAAAGAGGGCGCACGTGCGTCGCACATGCCTCCCAGGAACGTGCTCCGCACGTGCGCTCCTCTCGCCCTCCATGCCGCCACGTGTACTCAACTGGGTCGTCCGATCTCGGCCGATCGGACAGCCCCTGCTCGTCTTCCACCTCCCGTCTCCAGGCGCCTTTCCCAAATCAACCACCTCCGCCCCCGATTTTCTCCCCGCAAATCTCGCTATCTCCGACAACCTTCGATCACGCAATCCGATCACGCATCCAATCAAATCCTCATCATCCTATATCCCATCACCGAACCTCCGCGATCTCGATCCCTCGTCAAATCGACCGCCCTACCCCCTTCCATCTCCGGCCAAACCCAAACCCTATTTAAGCACCTTCGCCGCCGACCTCCAACCTTCATCCGCCGATACTACTCATCTTCAAGGTTTCGCCGGTGGTGACAGCCCGGCGAACCTCTTATCGCGGCGAGATCCGGCATAAACCCAACGTCGTTGTAGTGCACGACCTCCGTGCCTTCTGCCCTGCTCCGGCCAGCCGTCGAGCCACCGACTTCTTCAACGTCACCTACACGATCTTCATCAGCCACCATTTGCCGTCGACTCCTACTCTTCCTTTGTCCACGATACCGACTTCCACCTTCATCAACGATCCACTCGACGCTCCTCCACCTCCTGACGCTTCATCGCCATGACTTCTCCTTCGACAACCACCTGAGCCGCCTCCATCTTCGCCTCGCCACCAACCGCAACGCCTCCAGCGCTCTGTCGTCGACAGTAGGTTGGCTCGCATCCACCGCCATAAGACTCGTCGGGACCAACTTCATCATCTCCAGTCGACGCTCTGCTCCTCGCCTTACGACCTCGACCACCCACCACCTGTGCTGGCCCCGCCTCTTCCGCATCTGACGTGTGTCCTCGGAGTCCAGCACCGCCACGCCACCACCGTTGAAGCTCCTCCACCAGTCAACGGCCGGGACCAGCCTGAAACCCCCCGCACGTGATCTGCACGTGCGTGGGGGGACTACCTTAGCATTACATCAGCGCCCAGGTCACGTGCAAAGCACGTGACCGTGGGTCAAATTGCAGAAGACCCCCCTGGAAGACCCGCAAATTACGCAGCAGCCCATCCATTCCAAGGGCACGTGCGCAGCACGTGCCCCTTGGACATTTTGCACATGTAACCTTCAGTTCTCAGTATTTACATTTCAGTCCTCTACAATCTTATTTTATTTATATTTATTGCATTTATACCCTTGTGTTGCCCTATTATTTGGGACCTCTCCATGACTTTATTTAATTATCCAAAAATAGCATGATGTTATTCCATTAATTCTCTACTGTTTGGCATATTATGTATTTTTTTGTGATTGATGATTAATTAATAATTAATTATTCTGTGGAAAATTGCATATTTTGCCCATTTCATGCTCAAAAATTCATAGTTTATTAACCATTGCTCTAAAAATCCCCGAAAAATCATATATTGTAGAGATAATTGTGCTTGACATTGTGCCCAAAAAGAATTGCATTTACATTCATAGTTTGCCCTATAAAAATCATTTTGCATATTTCAGTGTTTTATTTTTAATAGGTATTAAATCTCACATTTTCGAGGTTTAGGATTTTTCTTAGATCAATCACCTAGTGATAGATCTTAGATAATTTTATTCCTTGAAAATAATTAGGTTTAATATTTATTAGAATTCAATATTGAAATTCATTTTATTTGCATTTAAAAATTCATAAAAAATTCATATTGCATCCAAAATTTCCAAAAACAATTACAGTGCATTTTTTTATCATATTTTGCATCGTGGCCAAATTTCACATTTTTTGGACATCGTTTGATCGAAATTTACATTTTAGTCCCTAAAATAGGCCGAATTTGCATTTTGCACCCTTTATTGCATTGAAAATTCCAAAAAAAAAGATCGCCTCGAAAACCGTGCATGAATTTTAATAGACATAGTTCTAGGTTCTTCCTTTGCCTCCTTGTGATCGACCTTGGGACTTGCCCAAGTAAAACATACATAAAACCACATTAATCAAATTGACGAATATTTTGTGTGGTTATTTTCTTGACCGTTTCCGATTGCTGCCTACAATGTACGAAATATCATTTTAACACGCCGAATAAAAACAACTTCTTAACGCTGCATATCCAGACTCGTCAGATGGCGCCGTTGCCGGGGAGGCAAACGGCTTAGATTTTTGTCTTGAAAAATTTCGTTCGGTTTTCCCGCATTCGACTAGTCTGACCTCCAAATTTCTCATTGTAAATTCCATTTATTTTCCTGCATTTATTTTCAACATTTATTTTTTTATTATTTTTGAGTCACTCTCTTACATTTTCTCTCTTATTTTTCTTGCGAGGTACCCGGTACGTGGAGCAGTTTTTCAAGAACCGACGCAACTTCACCGACTTCCGCAAAAGCCGCAATTAAAATTAAGATCGAGTCGAGTCGTGAGAAATCGTAGAGTTTAGGATTTTATTTCTGCAAAATTTTAATTTCTGTAATTATATGTACATACAGCGATGTCCGTTTGGACTCTCGCGGTTCTAAAAATACCTCTAACTTTTTCTGTGGTGCGTCGTGGCCTGTTTCACTCTCCGGTGAGGGTGGGGCCCGACTTGAGTGGTGATTAGGCTAGACCTGCACATACGGCTCTCAAGAGCATTTTAAGTTTTGATTGTGCTCGCAGGATTAAGCCACACTTCACATTAACTGATATGCACATAGATCGTTCAATTTAGCCAAAAATTTAACTCATTTCTTCCCCGCAATAGAACTTTCTGCTTAGGTGCGGTTTTTCATCGGCTTGCATTTCATATAGAATAATTTTCAGTTTCTGTCTAGCATCCCACATGAAGATTGCGAGGATTCACTGTAAGTCTTCTAACTGAGCATACATCATTGTTTTCGCGTGCATCTGCTTTTCTCGAATTTCTCCCTCTTGTTTTATCACATAATTTTAAAAGGAAATTGGGACTGGACGGTAGACGTGTATTTCTGCTCACTTAAATTCTTCAGTGATCACCGAAATAAAATTGGGACTTCTAAATATAGCCGATTCTAAATTAACCCATAAAATCAAAAATTTTTGAGGTAGAGCAACCCCGACCTTGGATTATTTAATTTTTTCTGAGTGAGCGAGAGATGACACTTAATGCTAGAGCCCAAACTCGGATTTTCATATTGACTACTGATTCTGCCAAAAACGATTAGCTACTTCTCAGTGAGGATCTACGGGTAGCCGGTAAACGGTCTGGATTTCCTTAGCAGAGTGGGTGGTTTAGAGGACACTGCGTAAGGCTCCGTCCTCAAGTAACGGGTAGCCGTTCTATGGTCCGTACTTACATCTATACTGGCTGAAAGTAGGTGCAACTAGTCGAAGAATTCGGGCCAGTCATTACAAAAATTTCGGCACCTAACAGCTCGCTAATTTTTGTCAAGATTGATTTATCACCAACTAAAATTGAAAAGATAATAGCTGAACTCTTACGGCTTCATTGTGTGAGTTGGTGAACATGAGATTTGAATTGTGTTTGCATTGGTGTGCGTGAACCAATTTCATGATCAGTAGCCGCACATTTGATAAAATTTCTTTTAACTATCCCAAGCAATCATCTCTCTCCTTTCTTGATTTAAACCTCATCATGGAACTTGTTCAAAAATTCAGATCCAACCCATTCTGTTCAAATCTTTCAAAAATAACCAAACAAGTATCCGAGAATCCATCAATGCTCTACTATGAAAATGAATTTGTCTCGGTTAGGCCCAAATCAACTGCATCCTCTTCTTTTAATCCTCCAACATTTGCGGGATACTTTCACCCGTAGATGAATTCGTCCCCCTCATTGAATTCTTATTCGAATCATCCGACCGCACATGACCTCCTACCATCTTGGAATGAACTGCCTTATTCTCAGTTTCTTGCCAATGAAACTTTTCAAGATCAAAATCCCTTCAAGTCTCATGATTGGCAGAGAAACCAAACCCAAATGGAAAGACACACACTTAATGATCATCAGCGTTGGATTGACCACGACAGACCCCTCGTTAGACATGATACTCATATAGAGGACTGGATTGACCTCCTAGACACACATAAACCCTGTATGCTGACTCCACCATATCAAAATCTGACCAATCATGATCAAAGGACTGAACACTACTCAGATAAAATACGCATGCCTGTACCATATGGGCAGCCTCCATCCATAATTTTTGAGGAGAAATTGTCAGAAAATGATCATATAATGGATATTCCCAGAAACTCTCCTCTTTGCATGTACAGAAAAATGGAAGATGAAATCATTGAACAAAAATCGAGTGCTCCCATGATTGATCATAAACAGAATTTTGGGGATGATATTTCGAGGATAAAAACCAGATTCGAATTGATGGAGGATAGATTTCAAAAATTTGCCGATTGAGTAATCTCATTCTATGGTGGATCGGATATAAAACTAAATAAGGAAATGATTGGATCTCATGATGAAAATTTTGAGGATATTCAAAGGCCTAGGGATGATTCTAACATCAATACTTCTGCTCATTATTCGCCTAGGAATGATTATGCCACTGATCCATACTCTGAATATCAAGGACTCTTCTCATCTCTGGAAGACACCACATCACCACACCACACGGAAAATACCAAAAAATTTGAAAATTTTGAAAACTACAAAAAATCGAAAATCTAGAAAATTTCATAAAAATTGAAATTGAAGAAGATCTAAAGAATTTGGATCCTATTGTACAGGGAGCACTGGAAAAACTCTTGATTTTTGAACTTCCCATTATAAAGGCCATTGAACACTTCCCCGGTCTGAAAATTTTTTTAATAGACAAATTAATGAACAAAAAGTCGGGAAGGATTAGAACAAAAACTGAAAGACATATCTTGTCAATGGCCTCCTCCTTGGTGTTGAGGAGAAAAACCAAAAGCCGCATAGTGAAGCGGTTGCCCAGATTCGATTGTAGAATCAAAGATACAATTTTCACCCATGCTAGGATTGATGACGATTCACCGATCAATATCCTCCCGACCTCTGTGGTTCACGAACTTAAACTCGGACCGATCAGGAAAATACGAGAGATTGTTCAATTGGCGGACCGATTAATAAAGCGGCCGAGAGGAATCATTTCTGTCATCATGATATTTCAAGGTGCTTCGCTTAAAATGAAATTCACGATCATTGATATTGAGCATCAAGTAGAATTCACCCAGTCTCCAATTATTCTCGGAAAACCATTCTTAGCATTGGCTAAGGCAATTAATGACTGTGAGACTCGGCAAATCAATTTTACAGCATTGGAAACACTTCGATCTGACACAATCTTTGAGGAACCACAATTTTCTGAGGTAACCCACGAAGTCTCCAACAAGCGCAACCATGAAATGGTAGAAGAGCCCTACCCCGCTGCTACACCTGAGATTGCGTTTGTTAATGAGACTATTGGTTTAAAAACTCTCCCCGGTATTTCAATTCTCACGGATCTCAAAATAGACAAATCCTTCTACTATGATCCTGAGACATATGCATGGTCCCACCCTGGAGCAACCTACTCTTATTATCTTGACCAAATCCTCCCAAATCAAGAGTGCACCAATATTCAGGAGACTAAGAACCAACACGCAGCCCAAAAACCGACTAAGGAGAAGAATTCCAATGGCTATTCATCTGGATACTCAAGTGAACCGACATCTTCACGAAACAAGAAAAAGAAAGTCATATTTGATCTTTCGGAAGACGAATCGGTTGATGACCCCTCATCAGGTCCGGAAAAGGTGGTCTACATGAGTGAAGTCTGTTCGACAGCTCTAAAGCCATATCTTCGCAAGGATCCAAAATTCGATTCTCGTTGGACAACTCCCATTCCTAATTATTACTCATCCAAAGCTGATGGTCCTACCTTCCACAAGAACACTGGAATTATTTCTTATGAACTATTTAAGACCGGAGCATCTGAATGTTCATCTGAGGACAAACCGATTGATCTTAAAAAGGAAGGAATCTTGAGGAAACAATTGAAGAAACAAAAAGACATGAATATCTGGAGTATGTCCACTTTCAAATACTATTCCTCTGAAGATAATTCCAATGATGGATATCTTTCATCTGACTCAAACACTTCGTCCACTATCCATCATGACTTTTTTGAGGATGACACTGATAATAGTTGAGAATCATATGCTTCATCTCCAACTCATTACGATCTCCCACCGCTGGCTCACAAGAAGATTAACTAAAAACCACCTTAATCATCGGCTACCTACCCTCCCTCCCGACCACATCGGTCTCCTTGTACAGCTTCTTCCTCTATTAAGGCCAAGGCCTAAGTATAGGGGGGTTCGATGCCATCTGTATATTCCATTTCCACCATCATACTCCTCCAGATCGACTCGCTTCCACCCTTCTTCTATACTTAGGCTGACCAGAGCCTAAGTATAGGGGGAACCTACACCCACCTGTATATACTCTCCTCATTCACATACCCCGACCGCTTCATTTTTTTCTTGTCCGCTCTTCTTCTATACTTAGACTATTCACAGTCTAAGTATAGGGGGCGATTATGTAAATCTTGTTCTTTTTCCTTTTTCACTCTCTTACGCTTAGCCCGAGCTATGTCTTCTTTACGCTTCTTGTGCTCTAAGGACACAACACTCGCTAAGTATAGGGGGGTCTCTATATATACATTGTATATATTTTATCCATATCTCGTACTTGCGTGTAAGTCTATACGTATTTACGGGGTGGGTATTCATTAAAAAAAACAAACAAAAACAAAAACAACAGAAAAAGGAAAAAAATCATTTTCTCACTAACACTGACTGTACCCAAAATTTTTGAAAAAAATGGCTTCTTATTCTTTTTTTGCATAAAAAAACAAAACAAACAAACAACAAAAAAACCTTTGCATAAAAAAATTCAAAAAAAAGAAAAGAAAAAAAGAAAAAGGAAAAAAATGTGTATGCATTTCACACACCTGCACTTCATACATCATCGCATTTGCATATGTGAAAAGTTTTTGGGTTCTGAACCGAGTTATGAGCCGAAACCGAGAGTGGTCTGGACTTGACCTTAATCCACCTAATTTTCAGAGGAACTTCGCCGAGAATTAGGATTTTAGAAACTTCAGGTCATTGACTTAATTCTTTAAGTTCCACATGACAATGTGCAGAGTTTGACTCTTACTCTCTAACATGGTCTCTTCATTCTGGGTACATCTCTGGAATAGGGAATTAATTTTTACTCTAGCACTATGCACTTAGCTCAACTCAGACGAGATGTTGGAAGACTGTGTGAGTTTTTTTTCTGGTAGCGTGGAAATCTAAAGACCGGAGTACGGGTTGAAATAAAGCTTCAGAAAAGGGATGGACGGCTGGGCATAATTTTTCTAAGACCCCAAAAATTGTACGGAACAAAAAGATTCTATATCCGTAGGGGCACAATAAGATCCAAGCAGAACCACCAAAAATTCCAAATACAAAGAAGCATTCTACCAAATAAACATCTGACCAAAAAGGTCCAAGCTTCAAAACCTATAGATCTTGGTGGATACTCGGCTACACTGGCCATCTTCACAAGGAGAGGTGACTACACTGGCCACCCTCCAGTTCTTTTCCCCTTCTTCTATCTTCTCCCCCCAATTCGATGGTGAACACAGCGCGACAGACCTAAGAAGGAAATACCTGACTCCCCGAGGACGAGTTACTGGAGAGGAGGTTTGCGTAGTAGTCCGGCACTCTAGATGGGAAGAGTTAAAACCTTTCACACACATGAGTCGGTTGTTCAATGTTCATAAGGTATACTTTGGGAAGAAGATTGATCTAAGATGGCTTCTGAGCCGAAACTGTAGCAATGATGTGTAGAACTTGAGGGCTGTTGATTTTAAAATTCTAAGTCTCACAAAAGTTCCGACACACAAATAATCCAAAGGTTGAGTTTAGGTTCACTTTCACCTTCAGCTCATGGTCTTGGTATGGAACCCAATCTCATTTCACCTCATGACATTTCTTTTTGATGCTAGGGGACGAGCATGGTTCAAGTATAGGGGGATGATTCATAGCCGCCCCGCACCCTTAGTTAATTCGAGCAAATTAATTGTCCAAATTAATTAGATGTCGTTCGTTGCAGTCGGATACGAGAGGCTAATCAAAAACCACTATTAATTAATGTCAAGTTAATTTCAAGCGACATATTTTTTACTTGGTGAAGTCCAAGGTCGAACTCAGGGAGGCATCTATCTCCTTAGGTGAATTATGAGTAAATATCTAAGTGTAGATTTTCGGGGAATTATTTTTTTGGTTTTTTTTAATTTCTATGCAAGACACATGCAGGAATCAAGCCAATTCAAAGTTAATTCAATTAAGATATCAAATGATGTCAAAAAATTATGAAACTTGGCCAGATTATGAAATGTGATAAAATTAAGCTACCCTATTTTTTTTTAGAATTTTCTGATGCAAGGATAACAAAAAATGCAGACTTTAGTGAAAATGACTAAACCAATTTTAATAATTACCAAACGATTATATTTCTCAGAAATAAAAATAAACCAAATAGGTCTAAGCAAGAGCTATCCAAATCAACTTGAATTTCTTTAAAACACTTCACGGTTGATTAACTAAAAATCGATTAAAGTTTTCACTAAATGATTTTTTTGAGACAAACTATACGTGAAAATGAGATAATTTTTGGATATGTTGTAGCACAGAGTTCGATCTACCAATGGTGATTTTTTAGAGATTTTTCGACAAGCAGAGAATACACAATCAAGTAATCAATCAAAATGGGCAAAATATTACAATTTTTCCCAAATTAAATTCTATTAATATTCTGGAAATCAGAAAAATACAAGGAAATGCTAAAATGGTAGACCAAGAGTTATACTACACAATGCAACTTTCGGAATTAAAAATTGATGACAAAATGAAGACAAAATAAACATGCAAATGCAGGGGTATGAATGTAATACCGGAAAAAATATGAACTGAAATGGTGAACAGGGACTTACATCAAATTTCCAGAAACTTGAATTTTTTTTAAAAACTTGCAAAGGGGTGCAAGTGTCCCCTTTGCAAATTCCCACTTTTCTTATTATGCGATACTTCTCCCCTGTTCTTGGAGATGAAACAGGGGAGGGAGCTTCTCCTCAAGTTGGAGCTTCACGTGCGCGGGGGAGGGTTGGTTGGCGTTGGAGGGGCGTGGCCTTGGCGTGGTCGCGGAGGGAGGCGGTGCGCCGCAGATGGGGGCGCGGAGAGGGCGGAGCAGCTGCAAGGGAGAAGGGCCGATGAAGGCGGTGGCGCCGCACGCGGCGGTGCGGGGCGACGACCGCTGCACTTGACGAGGCAGCCGCAACCCACGGTGGCACGTGAGGAAGGCGGTTGGGCTCCGCCGTTGGTGTGGAAGTCTGTGGTCGACGACCTCCACCTCCATCGACACACGACAAGAGGGTGGAGGAGCAAGGAGGACGGGCGGGCTGAGGCCGCGGCCTTGGAAGATGGCAGCGGGAGGAGCGCGCGGATCTGCGGAAGTCTTTGACGGTGAGGGAGGACGACCGACACATGGCCAAGGGTCGTCGGGGCAGACGTGGCAGCTGATGGAGGTGTGTGCGTGTGGTTTGGTGAGAGGAGGAAGAAGAAACAGGAGGGGGTGTCACCACCTCCTCTGTTTCTCATGCATTTGTTTAAGTGGGCTCAAATAAACCATTAATCGATTGATGAAATTTCATCGAAAAATTAATTAAAAATCACCGTTGCGTTCGCAACGTGTGATTTATCCGTTGAAGTGCGATCGGTTTTGTGATTCAGTGGGAGGAAGGTGATGAATCAAGGATAGAGAGAGAGTGGGGTGTAATGAAGAAAAAGAAGAAGATGGGAGGTACCTGGAGATGAAGTCGGATTGCCTGGGAATGAAGGAGAGCTCCTTCGATCGTCGCTCAACGCCGCGGCTGAGGCGGAGCTCGAGCAAGCCTCGTGTGAAGCTTGCAGCGGCGAAGGTTGAAATCTCGCCGGATCTCGCCAAGAAGGAGTTGTCTTCGCTCGGAGGGATCTCCTGGAGCTGTCACCTTCAGGGAATGTAGGGCTGGGCTTCTTCTCTCAAGTGGCGGATGGGTATGAATGGAGGGGTAGAGGAGATTATAAAGAGGAGGAGGTGGAGGTTGGAGAGGCTATGGAGAGAGTGGGAGAGATGGGGAAGGTGGAGGAGATGGAATGGGATGAGAGGTGTGGAAGGGTGGCCTCTCCCTTAAGTTAAGGGAGAGTGGGGAGGAATGGGTAGAGAGGAGAGAGATGATGCCACTTGGCGTGCTAGGGTGCGGCCATGTGGTATTTATTTAATTAGTAGCCAAAAATCAAGGGATGACACGTGGCGGCTTCCGGAGCCACCACGTGTCGCTCTCAGAAAAAACCAAAGTTAAATGAAAAGAAAAATAAAAAAGACATAATAAAAGGGATCAAATCAAAAAGTGATCAAACTGTATTTTTGGGCGGTATCTTATAGATATAAATTACCGCATTTTATCTTTTGTAATTTTTTTATCATTTTTAATTAAGAGAAAAATCAAAATAAAAATAAAAGAAATATGAGAAGAATATTTACAACTTAATCTAATTTTTTTTGGATTTTTAATAATTAAGAAAATAAAAAGATAAATACAGGGGTAAAACGGTCATTATGTACAATGTACAAAAGGGGCCCAAAACCCAAGTTTTGCATACGAGCTCCGATTTGAATGAAATTGGTCTTGTTTCGAAGGTCTCTGAATGTATATTACTTTAAAAGTGAGTAGACCTTATTCGGAGGTTGTATGAGAGAGATATGTGCAATTTAAGGTTCATGGTCTCAAACTTGGATTTGGGGTTTTATTGGTCAATTTTACAAGTTAGTATTTTTTAGATATTTTTCCTTTATTAATGTTAGTCATATATACACTATGGAGTTGATTTTATTTGATTCGGAGTTAGTATAAAATATATACAAATAAGGTGTTTTATCTAATACACAGGTGAATATTTACAAGTGAATTTAGCTTCTTATTTTATGCAAATATGAATGCTAAAATGCAGATGTTATCAATGCATGCATGAATGCTACTTATGCAATATATGTGGAAATATGCAGCTATTTAATCGGGAATAAAGCTCTATTTTCAACTTTTAGAGTGATGAATCACAGATTCATCAATGATGAATCTCGTATTCATCACTCTAAATCTCATTTATTAAGCTCAAATCCCTCAAAATCAACAACATTCTTGCATCTATTCTGCATAATTAGCATTAGTGCATGATTTCATAAAATTGCTTTTTAGCACAAAAATCTGCACAAAATAAGAAGCCAAATAACCAAGCCAAAAGTGACCTGTAAATAGCCTAACTTCCCCGATTTTTAACTCATTCATGCTAACTCCGAATGACTCAAAACAACTTCCACTGTGTACATAACACTAACAAGAATAAAGAAAAAGTATAAAAAATAACTAACCCAAATAAGTGGACCAAAACCCAAACCCTAATTTCACGATTTTCGGACTAAAACCCCCATATCTCCCTCATCCAGTGTTTGTTTTAATCCTACTCACTTTTGAACTAATGTACATTCAATTACCTTCAAAACAATACCATGTTCAAGTAAATCGAAGCTCATATGTGAAAGTTGGGTTTTGGGCCTCTTTTGTATATTGTATATTTTAGCGGTTTTTGACCTAATATTTTATGTACATATTTTATTAATCAATAAAAATCCAAAAAAATTAGATTAATGTGTATTTATTTATCTCTGATTTCTCATATTTTTTCCGAATTTTTATCTGACCTAAAAATGACATAAAAATTACAAAACCCCAAAATCAAGGTATTCTATGTACATGGCATACCCCAAAAAATCACTTTGTGCAAATGATCGATTTTGGTTTTGATTCTTCATGAAAGTTGTTGATCTCATCGAGACGAACAAGTTTCTAAAGAAACATTTTCGATCCGAGGCCATTTGCTATTTCTTTTTGATTTTACAAGCTATTTGCTTTTCGATTTTTCGAGCACTAACACGTGGCAGCACCTGGTGCCGCCACATGTCAGCCAATTTTGGCTTATTTTTAAACTCATTTTTATAAAAAAATTAAATTAAAAAAAAATAAAAAAATAAAAAAAAAGAAAATAAAGAGGGTGCACGTGCGTCGTACGTGCGCTCCTCTCATCCTTCATGCCGCCACGTGTACTCCACTGGGCCGTACGATCTCGACCGATCGGACGACCCCTGCTCGTCTTCCATCTCCCGTCTCCAGGCGCCTTTCCCAAATCAACCACCGACGCCCCCGATTTTCTCCCCACAAATCTCGCTATCTCCGTCAACCTCCGATCACGCAATCCAATCACGCATCCAATCGAATCCTCATCATCCCAGATCCCATCACCGAACCTCTGCGATCTGGATCCCTTGTCAAATCGACTTCCCTACCCCCTTCCATCTCCGGCCAAACCTAAACCCTATTTAAGCACCTTCGCCGCCGTCCTCCAACCTTCATCCGCCGGTACTACTCATTTTTAAGGTTTCGCCGGTGGTGACAGCCCGGCGAACCTCTTCTCGGGGCAAGCTCCGACGTCAACCCAACATCGTTGCAGTGCATGACCTCCGTGCCTTCTGCCCTGCTCCGGCCAGCCGTTGAGCCACTGACTTCTTCAACGTCACCTACGCGATCTTCATCAGCCATCGTTCGCCGTCGACTCCTACTCCGCCTTCATCCACGATACCGACTTCCACCTTCACCAACGATCCACTCGACGCTCCTCCGCCTCCTGACGCTTCATCGCCACGACTTCGCCTTCGACAACCACCTGAGCTGCCTCCATCTCCGCCTCGCCACCGACCACAATGCCTCCAGCGCTCCGCCGTCGACAGTAGCTTGGCCAACATCCACCGCCAGAAGCCTCGCCGGGACCAACTTCATCATCTCCAGTCGATGCTCCACTCCTCGCCTTGCGACCTCGACCACCCACCACCTGAGCTGGCCCTGCCTCTTCTGCATCTGACGCGCGTCCCCGGATTCCAGCACCACCATGCCACCCCCGCTGAAGCTCCTCCACCAGTCGTCAACAGGGACCAGCCCAAGACCCCCCGCACGTGATCTGCACGTGCGTTGGGGGACTACCTCAGCATTACATCGTCGGCCAGGTCACGTGTTTTGCATGTGACCGTGGGTCAAATTGTAGAAGACCCCACTGGAAGACCCTCAAATTACGCAGCAGACCAACCATGCGCACGTGCCCCTTGGACATTTTGCACAAGCAACCCCCCAGTTCTCGATATTTACATTTCAGTCCACTGGAGTCCTATTTTATTTATATTTATTGCATTTATACCCATGTGTTCCCTGTTATTTGGGACCTCTCCATGACTTTATTTAATTATCCAAAAATAGCATGATGTTATTCCATTAATTCTCTACTGCTTGCCATATTATGTATATTTTTGTGATAGATGGTTAATTAATAATTAATTATTCTGTGGAAAATTGCATATTTTGCCCATTTCGTGCTCAAAAATTCATAGTTGATTAACCGTTGCTCTAAAAATCACCGAAAAATCACATATTGTAGAGATAATTGTGCTTGACATTGTGCCCAAAAAGAATTGCATTTACATTCATAGTTTGCCATGTAAAAATCATTTTGCATATTTAAATGTTTGATTTTTAATAGGTATTAAATCTCACATTTTCAAGGTTTAGGATTTTTCTTAGATCAATCACCTAGTGATAGATCTTAGATAATTTTATTCTTTTAAAATAATTAGGTTTAATATTTATTAGAATTAAATATTGAAATTCATTTTATTTGCATTTAAAAATTTATAAAAAAAATCATATTGCATCCAAAAGTTCCAAAAAAATACAGTGCATTTATTTATCATATTTTGCATCGTGGCCAAATTTTAAATTTTTTGGACATCGTTTGATTGAAATTTACGTTTTAGTCCCTAAAATAGACCGAATTTTCATTTTACACCCTTTATTGCATTGAAAATTCTAAAAAACGTCCGCCTCAAAAACCGTGCACGAATTTTAATAGACATAATTCTAGGTTGTTCCTTTGCCTCCTTGTAATCGTCCTTGGGACTTGCCCAAGTAAAACAAAGATAAAACCACATTAATCAAATTGACGAATATTTTGTGTGGTTATTTTCTTGACCATTTCCAATTGCCGCCTACAACGTACGACATATCATTTTAACACGACGAATAAAAACAACTTCTTAATGCTGCATATCCAGACTTGTCACCCCCGCCCCCAAAGGCACATGTTGCACACGTATCACTTGGGAATTTTGCCTAGAAGACCCTCTAATTCTCGGTAATTACAAATAAGTCCCTGCTTTGTCTTTTATTCACTTATTCTGTAATATTGCAAACGAACCATGTGTTCCTTTGTTAATTTAACCCTCCATTTCGCACCATTTTATTATTCTAAAAATAACATTTTGTTCTACAACTATTTCTCTATTGTATGACATGTGCATGATATTTTATAATCTGTGGTTTATTAATAATTATTATTCTTATGGAAATTTGCATATTTTCCCACTCCATGCTTCGAAATTCAAAATTAATTAACCATAGTCTCAAAAATTGCCAAAAATTCACGGATCATAGAATTAATTGTTACTAACATTGTCCTAAAAAGAATTACATTTGCATTTGCTCTATAAAAATCTTTTAGTATTTGCATTGAATAATTTTAATAAGTATTAATTGCTAGATTTTTAGGGTTTAAGATTTTTCTAAGATTGCTCACAGTGTTAAGTATTTGATAATTTTATTTCCTTAAAATCAATTGATCTGATATTTATTAAAATTGATCACCTCGTTTCACCTTGTTTGCATTCATTCATTAATGAAATATTCTTCTTGCATCAGAAAATTCTAAAACAATTACAGAGCATTTATTTCACCATAATTGACATCTCGGTCATGTTTCACAATTTTCAGATATTATTGGATTGATATTTTTTTTCTAGTCCTTAAAATCGACCGCATTTGCATTTTGCATCCCAAAATTGCATAAAAATATCAAAAACATTCTGCCTTGAAAACCGCATACGAAATTTGATACACATTATTTCTAGCCTGTTCCTTTGCCTCCTTGAGTCAACCTTGGGACTTGCCCAAGTAAAATAAACAAAAAGCCACTCGAATTAAATTGAATTTATTGATTGTAGTTATTTTCTTGATTGATTCTGATTATGCGACATAATCACAATGACACATTGATGTTTGAAACAATAACTCACATAGAATAATCGAGGGTATTTTTGGACTCGTCAGATGGCATCATTGTCAGGGAGGCAAAAGGCTTAGATTTTGTCAAAAAAATTAGTGCTAGGTTTTTATATTTTCAGGTAGTCTGTTTTTGTGGTGCAACAAGACCTCAAAATTTTTTTGTGGTGTGTCGTGGCATGTTTCACTCTCCAGTGAGGGTAGGGCCCAACTTGAGTTGCTCATAGGTTAAACCTACACATACGGCTATTATAGTTTCTAGGATTTTATTATTTATGCTCGTAGAACCTAGACCATACTTCACTTAATCGAGATGCACATTAGATTGCTCAATTTAGTCAAAAATTTTCACTCAATTCTTCATGGCTAATAGAACTTTCTGATACGTGTTGTTTTGCCGGTTTGCATTCATTTAGAATAAATCACACGGAGATTGCAAGGAATTACTGTAAGTCTTCTATCTGAGCATACATCATTGTTTCATGTGCATCGACTTTTCTTGAATTTCTCCCTCCTCTTTTGTCACCTAAAATTTAAAGGAAATAGGGACTGACGGTAGACATGTATTTGTGCTCATCTAATTTTTCAGTGATCACCTAATTAAAATTGAGACTACTAAACAAAACCGACAAAATTAACTCATAAAATCAAGAGTTTTTGCAGGAGAGTAACCCTGACCTTGTATTCATTTATCTTGTAGAGAGGAGAGAGACAAACACTAGGATAGAGCCAAGCCAGAATTTTCATATTGACTACTGATTCTACAAAAATGATTAGCTGCTTCTCAGTGATGAAATACGGGTAGCCAGTAAGTTGTCCGGATTAAATTAGCAGAGTGGGTGGTTCAAAGGACACTGTGGAAGGCTCTGTCCTTAAGTAATGTGTAGCACTTATACGGTCCGTACATACACCCATACTGGCTGAAAGTAGGTGCAACTAGTCATAAGAATTCGGGCCCGTCAGTAAGAAAGTACATGTACCTAACAACTCGCTTAAACGTTTGCAAGTTATGAATTATCACCAATTAAAATTGACAAGATAAGTGGTCGACACTTGCGGCCTACACTGTGTGAGTTGGTAATTCAAGGGTTTGGATTGTGTTTGTTTTGTGTGTAGATTCATGATAACCATCGAATACCGCACACTTGTGCCTACATCATGAATTGTAACCCTTTTCGAAATCGTTTGAAATCGAGAATGGAAGTTTGTGGTGAATTTTATTCGGATTCCGTGAACGCACCACTGACCACCACAAACTTACCAATCTCAAGGGTTCGGAAACACTGTTACTCTGGACCACCTTGGGTTCGTGGACACCTTTCCCATGAATCCTCTTCCTATGATTCATTCATCTTCCTTGAGGATGGTAAAACCCATGCTCTCTCTCTCTCTATCTCCTAATCACATCGAGGAAGACTCTCACCTCGACGATTCTTATTCTGATTCTTTCCATTCTATTGACTCTAATTTCTCACATTCTGAAGGTGAGAAGAAGAAGAGAATTTGAAGAAGATGTCCCCCAAGAAAAGAGATCACGAAGATTAACTAAATGAGGACCCGATGCAGATGATTTCGACAAGATTGGTCGCATCTGAGCAGCAACAACTTTAGTAAGGGAACAAATAGAGTAGTTAAATGCTGGGGGAGAATCGCCAATGGAAGCAACATATAACCCTATCCAGTACAAAGTAAGAAATTATTTGTAACCACTCGAGACAGAAATAAACTATGAATTGAAACCACACTTCATGAACCAACTGCCACAATTTAATGGTAATGTTGCTGACAAATCCTATGAATTTTTACGGGGCTTGGAGTTAGTATGCTTCAATCTGAGACATCCCCCGGTCCACCAGGGTTACATTTGTCTCATTGCACTTCCATTCGCCTTGAAAGGAAAGGCATACTACTGGGTGAATTATTCAGGAGTGACGATGAGAACATACAATCGGTTGAAGAACCTGTTCTTAAAAAAGTTCTATCCTTTGAGTAGGACCAATCATATGAGGACTCACATCACCGGTTTCTCTTAGATGCCTAATGAACCACTCTGTGATTCATGGGATAGATTTGAAGATTTACTACAAAAGTGTTCGTACTATGATCTGGATGACAACATCTTGGTCCAATCACTCTATTCCGATCTCAGCTATGAGACACATGGATTATTGAGCGCTTTCTGTGGAGGAAACTATACATCATGAGGTCCAGAAACCGTCTGGAAAGTATTGGAGCAAATGGCTGAGACAAGCCTCTCACAGATTACCAGCATGGTGTATACATATTCCCTCAACACACTTTAATCAAAAGGAGGAAAGAAGACTGTTGTAGAAATAGATGAGGATTTGACTCCAAACATGAGCATAATCACTGATAAGTTAGTGTTTGTGGATCAGATTCACAAGAGAACGAATGATATCGACAACAAAAACTCCCAGTTTCCAAAGAAAATGGAGGAGCTGATTGAGAAGGTATCCAAGATAAGGGCACCAGCTGCGGCTACATTCGTTGTTCCCATTTATCGAGTACATCACATCCAGAAGCAGCCAGGGTCAGGACAACAACAACAATAATGGGCTTAGGAACAATCCTATGCCCAACCTTTCTAGCAGTCAACCTTACCAGCTAAGATCTTCGAAGAAGTACCACCTCCGGTATTTTAGGTGAACGACCTTTAGTACATTCAAGACTCTTCCCGATAGGGTAACACGGGGGACCGTTCACCTTATCAACGTCTGCCAACTTTCCACAACGTTGCATTTCCACCTGCCCCACAACATAGTCAGAATACTGCCACATCCCAACATTAGAAACAAGTGCAACAATCGTACAACCGTAAGAACCAATATCACCAGGCACCCCAGCAATACCAGTAACATTACCAGGCCCCACAAGGGCATTCTACAAAGCAACTATCTCAACCATCCAACTCTCAGACAGAACCTATAGATATCCATCAGTAGATGCTCGAGGAGATTCGTTATTTTCGAAATGAACTACAAGATCTACGGATTGATGTTAATCGCATGTCCCATTGGAGAGATGAACAAACAATCCCTCCTATATCCATTCCCACCCAAATTCAAGCTAACCCTAATATCTTGAACAAATCTCAATCTTCTCAACAAAGTGGTCAGGTATACTACTCAGACTCACCCATATCTGAACATGATATTCTTTTGTTTGATAATATCAATGCTATGTCACCTAGGAGTAGAAGGACCATGGACGTGCCTGATCAGGCAAGGGAAATGGAGTATGATGACTCGAGAGATCAACAAGAGGATACTTCTGAAGATGAAGAAGAAGGAAATCTGGATTCAATACCCCTGAGGATTCCGGCGCATAGAAGGGAAAAGCATCCATGCAGTCTATAGAGGATCCAACACCTCCAGTTGCGGCTAATATACCTTTGTTATTTTTTCTGCAACATGATAAGAATAAAAATGATTGTAATAGAAACTCCACTTCTAATAAAGATGCTCTTATTTATGATTCGGGTTCTTTATCTCTTGTCTCTACTTCTTCTATTCCTTTCCCCATGCTCTTACGAGGGGAAAGCATAAAAAATAGACAACTCGTCAAGATGACCCTGAAATGGCATGATTTGTCAAGAAAATATTACAGTCAGGGTGCCATTTGATCAATATATGGCTGGCAATCCTGCATTCCAGAAATACTTGAAGATGAAATGCACTCCTACCTGGAATTGCAGGAAGAACACAAATCAATTAATTGAAACTCATATCTTAACAGTGGTAACAACCAAATGTGTCAAAAATCAGCATCTACCAACGAAAAAGAGGGACCTGGGTGATCACTATGTGGAGAGTCGCATCGGCGGCATTGCGTTTGCATGCGCACTCCTAGATAACGGTTCATCAATCAATCTTCTACCCTTAACCTTATACTAAAAATTGGAGTTAGGACCTCTCAGAAAATCATCATCTCTACTCCACTTTGCTGATCGGTCAATGAAGAGACCTAAGTGAGAAGTGAAGAACATTGTTATCATGGTTGAGGGGACATAATACAAAGTGGACTTTCACTGTCCTTGATATGGAAACCCCCAATCATTGGAAAGAATCTCAGATTATTCTTGGACAACCATTTTTTAGAACCACAGGAGCAGTATTCGACTATGGCACATGAATGATGAAGTTCAGAACCCTGATCGGTGAAGTAGACTTAAAGATGAAGTAAACAAAATGGAGAAGACCCAACTCCAAATCTAGCACAAAGTACACAGAGGTAGAATGCAAAATAATCAACATAATTGGACCTTGGAAATAGGTTCTAGAAGGACAGAGCAAGACCCTCTCATCTGGAGAGAAAGCATAGCATATTACAGTTTGCCAGTAGATGCCACAATTTCTTAGATGTAGATACCTATACCCTTGATGACGACATAGAGATCCCTCTAGATTTGTCAGGTCTATCTTCTTCGGGATAGTCAAGTAATATAGATGACGAGTCAGACGTGGCTTTGGCCGAATTACCACATTATTTTTGCGATCTGACTCCTCATTCATTAGAGTTGGTAGCCATCATTTCACAGAGTGATCAACCATCATCCATTATCGAGCTGAACTCAGATGCCATTCAGCCAGACCAACATGATGATTCAGACTTACCTGAGCTGAAACTACTTCCTCCTACACTCAAATATGCATTTCTTGTGGGATCCAACAGAGATTTCCTGTGATTATTAGCTCATCATTAACTGAAGACCAAGAATCTAGATTGCTTGAAGTTCTTGAGTGGAATCGCAAGGCCATTGGTTGGATTGTGTCGGATCTCGTGGGGATTAACCCCGCTCTTTGCTCGCACCAAATATATGTTGAGGATAACGCAAGACCTTCCCGTGAATTTCAGAGAAGATTAAACCCTAATCTCTAGGAGGTAGTTAAGAAAGAGATTGAGAAATGTTGCAAAGCAAGGTTTATATACCCTATTTCAGACTCTAAGTCGGTGGACCCCCTTCATGTTGTCCCGAAGAAGTCGGGAATCCAGATGGTCACCAACGAGGACGGGGTGGAGTTCGCGACATGAGTACCCTTGTCGTGGTGCATTTTGTCGATTACAGACGCCTGAATGCTGTGACCATGAAAGATCAATTTCCTCTGCCATTTATTGATCAAATCTTGGAGAGACATGTAGGGAAAGTGTTCTTCTGTTTTCTTGATGGGTACTCGAGTTACAATCAAGCAAGCATCGCTCCTGAGGATTAGAAAAAGACAACATTTACATGTACATTCGGCACTTACACATTTAAGTGCATGCCATTCGGGCTTTGCAATGCCCCATGCGCATTTCAGCGGTGCATGATCACTGTATTTGTCGAAATGGTGGGTGACTTCTTGGAAGTCTTCATGGATAACTTCTTGGTCCATGGTGATTCATTTGATACATGTTTAGCGCACTTAGATCGAGTCCTTAAGAGATGTAGGGAGGTTAATTTGGCACTCTCATCAGAGAAAAGTCACATTATGGTGAAAGAGGGTATCGTGTTGGGGCACTTCATCTCCAAAAAGGGAATGGAGGTTGAACTTGCCAAGGTAGATGTGATCAAGAAACTTGAGCCATCAACCAACTTAAAGGCAGTGCGATCATTCTTAGGGCATGTTGGATTTTATCAAAGATTTATTACTGATTTTTCAAAGATCGCCCGTCTGGTGACTGAGCTCTTAGGGAAAGACACCGAGTTCATTGTAAATCACAAGTGTCTAGAGTCATTCGAGCTCCTGAAAAAGGAAATATGTGA
Organism: Ottelia alismoides; assembly: GCA_037367405.1. NCBI lineage: Eukaryota > Viridiplantae > Streptophyta > Magnoliopsida > Alismatales > Hydrocharitaceae > Ottelia > Ottelia alismoides. The sequence continues at coordinate 170,945 of JAZKJV010003178.1, forward strand.
ATCGCCGATATTACAAGCTCCTGACTGGTCTCTTCCCTTTGAGATCAGGATTTATGCATCGAATTTTGTTGTCGGGGTTGTGCTTGGACAAAGATGAGATGTGATACCGTATGCGATTTGCTACACGAGCAAAATTTTGGATCCTGCATAGAGAATTTAAATGGTAACTGAAAAGGAAATGCTCATGGTAGTTTGGGCCCTAGAGAAATTCAAATCATATATATTGGGCTCCAAGATGACAATCTTTACTGATCTCACAACAATTAGAAATCTAATGGAAAAAATGACGCAAAGGCACATCTCCTGAGATGGATCTTATTAATACAAGAATCTGATTTTAAAATAAAGGATAAATGTGGAATAAAGAATATTGCGACTGATTACCTTTCCCGAATTGAGCATAATGATAATACTGACATTGAATTAATCTGAGAAACCTTTCCGACAAGTCAGTTTGTGCTACTGACTTACTTCCATGGTATGCCAACATGGTGAACTATCTTGTCTCCAAGAAATTTCCCCTAGGTTTGCCTAAGAGTAATATTGACTGACTAAAGTCGAGTTCGAGGAAATACCATTGGTAAGATCCCTTCCTTTCCTGTTAGGGATCATATTGTATCTGACGAAGGTGTAATCCTCAGGAGGAATACCATAGTGTCCTCACACATTGTTATACACCTGAAGCTGGAGGGCACCATTTGGGAAAGAGAATCGCTCACAAGGTAATCCAATGTGGATTTTATTGGTTAACTTGTTTAAAGATGCCAATTATTTTGTTCGGTCGTGCCCGATTTTTCAAAGAATGGGAGGGATTGTTGGATATAGAGATGAAATGCCCGTGCAACCAATGATTTTCTATGATGTTTCTATGAATGGGGAATTGATTTTATGGGTCCCTTTTCGAACATCAAAGGATATGAGTACATCTTGTTAGTGGTTGATTATTTTTCAAGATGGGTGGAGGCTATCCCAACTCGAACCACAGATAGCAAAATCATATGTAAGTTTATGAAGGATAATATCATTGCAAGGTTCAGGGTCCCAAAAGTTTTGATTTTAGATGGGGATAGCCACTTTGTGAATAGAGAAAAGAGATCATTGGCGAAGGAATATAAATTCGAACATAGAATAGCCAATCCTTACCACCCACAGTCTAACAGCACGCCAGAGGTTTCTAATAGAGAGGTGAAGAGTATTCTTCAGAAGTTGGTTTGCCCTGATAAGAAGAATTGGTCTCAACTTTTGGACCAGGTTCTAAGGGTATATAGGATAGCCTACAAGACTGCACTCATTACTTCACATTTTAGGATGATCTTTGGCAAGCCATGCCATTTACCTGTAGAGGTAATTCACAAATCAGAATCGGCGATAAAGAAGCTTAATTTGAGTTATCACATTGGGAAGTTATGTCGTGACTTAAATCTGAATGAGCTAATTGAAATCCGAAATCGGGCATATGACAATAGTGTGATTTATAAGAACAAGGTCAAGAGATGGCATGATAGACACATTAGGCATAAGACCTTTGTCCATGGGCAGAAGGTGTGGTTGTTCAATGCCCGGTTGGAGATTTTTCACGGGAAACTCAAATAGAAATGGACGGGTCCCTACATTGTCATAGATGTGCGCACCAATGGAAGTGTTGATATTGCCGAACACAAAGATGGTGCACAAACTTTTTCAGTGAATGGGCAATTGCTGAAGCTATATGTAGAATCGTCTAAAGAGCAGACAACCAAAGTTGAGGTCATTTACTTCATGCGGAGCAAGCATATTGAAGACTCATCAGATCACCCTACATGAAGAAAAGCAGTCAGACACAAGTTATACAGATCATCTTTATTCTTCACACCCTCCTTCTTGACCCCATCGGTCTCCTTGTACATCTTCTTCCTCTACTTAGGCCAAGGCCTAAGTAAAGGGGGGGGGACCGATGCTAGATTTATATACCATTGTCCTCATCAACTCCTTCTCATGATCGCCTCATTTCCACCTTCTTCCATACTAAGGCTGACCATAGCCTAAGTATAAGGGGAACCGACACCCATCTGTATATACTCTCCTCATTCACATATCCCGACCACCTCAATTTCGCTCTTCTTCTATACTTAGATTGTCTACAACCTAAGTATAGGGGGGTGGGCCGATCTCTATTTTCTTTTTCAATCTCTTATGCTTAGCCCGAGCTATGTCTTCTTTGCACTTCTTGTGCTCTAAGGACATATCACTCGCTACGTATAGGGGGGCGTGTATATATATACAATGTACATATTTTTTACCCATTGCTCGTACTTTCACGTAAATCTATATGTATTTAAAGGATGGGTAACTAACTTGTAAAAAATGAGTTTTCCTACTAATAATGACTGCGTCCCACTAATTTTTTTTAAAAATTGGCTTCTTATTCATTTTTGCATTAAAAAAACAAAAATAGAAAAGAACAAATAGAATTCCATAAAAAACACTCTAAAAAGAAGGAAAAAAATGTATCTGCATTTCTCGCACTTGCACTTCATCCACATTACATGCATTTGCATTTGTAAAAAGCCCTTGGATTCTGAAACGAATTATGAGAATAAACCGAGAGTGGTATGGAATTGACCCTTAATCTACCTAATCTTCAGAGGAACTTCACCGAGAAAAAGGATTTTAGAAGCTTTAGGTCTATGACTTAAATGTTCGAGTTCCACATGACATTGTGCAGCATTTTACTCTTATTGTCTAACATGGTCTCTTCATTCTGAGTATGCCTCTGGAATAGGGAATTAATTTGTTCTCTCGCACTATGCACTTATATCTACTCAGACATTGTGTTAGAAGACTATGTGAGTTTCTTTTCTGGTAGCGTGGACATCTAAAGACCAGAGTACGGGATGAAATAAAGCTTAGGAGAAGGGATGGACGACTAGGCAAAATTTTTTGTAAGACCCCAAAACATGTACGGAAAAAAGATTCCATATCTGTAGGGACACAACAATATCCATGAAGAGCTACAAAAAATCCAAACACAAAGAGGCCACTACCAAAAATATTTTTGACCAAAAAGGTCCAAGCTTCAAGAAAACCTGCAGATCTTGCCGGATACATGGCTAAACTGCCCGGCTTCACAAGGAGAGGTGACTACACATGCCACCCTCCAGTTCTTTTCTCCTTCTTCTAATTTCTCCTCCTCTTCGATTGTGAAAACTACGTGACAGACCTTAGAAGGAAATACCTGACTCCCCAAGGACAAGTTTCTGGATAGGAGGTTTGCACGATAGTCTTGCATTCTAGATGGGAAGATCGATATGCAAACTGAAGTATCACCCAGGATTTGTAAAGAAGACCTATCTTGAGATTATCAAGTAAAGATGATGGAAGTAAATTGATAGAGGAACCATTATCTAAGAGAGTACTATGGAATGCAACATCTTTAATCTGACATGTGACACCGTGAGCTCCAGAATCTTTCTTCTTCTTTGGTACATTTTTTCGAATAGTACATGAAGTTGCCTTGGTCAATACATGTTTCTCAACTCTTGATCTCTTTTTCCTACAAGTTGTGCATTTGTTCTTCAGCTGATTCTTGAGCATAGGAAACTGATACAAGGCATCATGAAGTGGAATCTTCAGAAAAACATGATCTTTTAATAGACGATCGATTTCTGGAGTGACGACATTCTTTTTGTGTTTGTTATTTCCTTTTCCATACAAAGCATCGGGAAAAGGAACAATCTCAGGAATAAGAAAATTCTCTTTTTTATTCAAATCGGGATCAAGTTGTACATCGAGATTCTTAGAAGTTTGTACAAAACTCTCTAATATTAGAGAAGAAACATCAGCTTTAGAAGTGTCTGCATGGTTTTGTGTGACATCATCGTCTGATTCACCTAAGTCCATGTCAATTGTATCAGCATCGCTCCTTCTACCTGATCGTCAAGCTGTTGATCCTCATCATCTTTGCGATCCTCCTCCTTAGCATTAATATGTGTATCATGGCTCGGCTCTCGTTCCTCATCATGTGCCATCTCCTCCTCTCGATCAGTTGCTTGTGGTGATCTACCACTCCTAAGACAAATGAAGTTAGATAAGAATTCAGGAAAAGAGATCCTACCTGTCATGTTGTCTACCTGATCTGGGTGCCTCCTTTTGTTATTCGGGTTCATCTGAGGCTAGGCTGGAAGAGTGGTCTTGGACACGGTTAACTCATCCAAACGATGGTTAACCCGCTCCATCTCGGTCTTGTGTGCGGTTTGGAGCGTGCTCAGCATGTCCAAGATTTGGTTCAACTCCAGGGCTTATGAAGATATCTCAGGCTCTGTGTTGTAACCCTGGCTCTCTATTCTCTCCTGCCATGGGGTATGCTGCTCTGTAGCGTACGACTGAGGAGATCTCTGAGGTGTGTATGGAGACTGTTGCTGCTGCTAGTAATGATTCGGCTGCGAGTGTAAAGCAGGATGGTGAAAAGAATGTGGTCTATGATAGGCTTGCTGGTGAGACTGTTGATACGTGTAATTCTATCAATGCTGAAATTGTGGGCGTCCATGATGTGGATGGTTGTAAGGTCGCGGCTGCTGCTACTGGTGTACGCTATGAGGGGTAAAATGTGATGATGGCTGAATCGGAGCGTACCATATCCCATTGATCTCAAGAGCGATTTGAGTCTCAACATCAGTGTCTCCAGGGCTGGTGATCTAACTTGGATTGGCATAAGACTGGTCCTCATGCCAATCAATCTGCGGAGTCTGCATAGGTTGACCCGGCTCGCTCTGAACAAAGTGGATCTGTTGGGTGGGAGGGGCAGGTAAGGATCTCCGAACAGGTTGAGAAGTCAAAGAAGCGTGAGACTGCTGATACTGAAGCTGCAGATCCGTCACCTTCTTCGTCAGATCGGTCAACTGCTGAAAATGTGATGAGAGCTTTTCTAACTCTCGTAGCGGCTGCAGGTACTGAACTTGCTTCTGAATCACATCTACCGACGTTATTTTTTCACTAATCTATCCCATATTGGTATTTGATCCAGAATCAAAATATTCGCTACCTTATGATGCTCTCGGTGGTGTGGTGACTGCGTGGCCTTCTGGAATGCTCGAGCAGAAAGGTAGAATCGGCATCTCAATTCAGATAACTCAGGAGTTCTTTGCCATCACCTTAAAGATGGACTAGATAGAATCGGCATCTCAATTCAGATAACTACTGCCACATGCGGCACTCACAAGGCCCTGGACATCCAGCTGGAGTCCCCCAAAGTAATTATGAACTTGCACCTTCAAAGGTATCTCATGATGAGGGTATCACTCAGCAAGGTCCTTCAATCTATCCCATGCCTTGTGGAATGATTTGTTCGGCAATTGAGTGAAGTTGAGATCTGGCTCCTCATCATGTTCGTCCATCCCAGAAGAAAAAATTTATGCAGGAACGTGGACTTCAGGTCGTCCCACATTGAGATCTCCCTCCCCAAATGACTGAGCTAGTAAATCTCCTTATATGCTAAGGCGAAGGGGAAGGCTTTAAGGCGAATGGCCTCCTATGTAACACCTGGATAATTGGTCATACCACAAATCATCTCGAACTGTTGCAGAAAGGTAAAGGGCTCCTCTGTGGCATTCCCATAAAACATGGGAAGCAAAGAAATAAAGGACGAGCATAACTCGTATGGCCCTTGATTTGATGGTATCCAATCCAGTGATGTAGCATTCTGGCTCCAGGGTCATACTCGTCTCTGAGTGTCACGGGAGCCATGACAGGCGCTGGTGGATTCTCGGCTCCTGCTCTCAACGCAGTAATTTTTGGACACGCGAGCCCATGAGGAGCCATTACGCAATAAATGTTATTGCAAATATCATTCCCTGATCTGAAATGAAGAATAACTAATTTGCATAATAGGTCCCTTAGTATAATTAGGGTTATGTACCATGGCTGTCTTAATCATCATACAGCTATTGATTCAATTATTGAATCATAGAGGTTGGTGCTTGGATGAATATCTAAAGAGTTAGATTGAGGACTCATCAAGTACCATCAAATGATTGTTAAGAGAGGATCTCCATCCTAAGTAGGAGATGAAAATCCTTTCTCAATTGGCTGATATCTGACCGACCTCTTGATGCAGGTCCTCTGCATGGGAATAGCAATTCAGAGGTGTAAGATTAGTTAGGTCAAAGAGCTTACGTAACGAGATCGAGATAACTAAAGTCCAAAGTCGTATGCTGTCATGATATATGCATGCATCCTCTGATCGGAGACAGATATGTTACTATCTGTCTGAGTATGTACATTTGCAGACCAATAGGTTGATGACCTAATCAAGGTATATACGTCGATGTGCTGGTGAGCATACAAGGGCATATGAGTAATACGATCTCTCATAGGGATTATACAAGTTCATTTCCTGAACCGGAAGACATGAGCTCACTCATGAGATATTGGGAAGAATCAAATTCTGCACGCGGTCATCTCTCTTTGAAAGCTTGATTGGATTCGTCAGGTTTGATATATGCTTTTGGAAAGTGTATGATCAACACCTAGGTATGATATATGCTTTTGGAAAGTATATGATTGATACCGACTCTCACTGATCGAATGAGATACTTAATGATAAAACCCTAAAGTAGACAGTGTAAAATTGATCATATACTTCTGGTTTTTTCAGGGTCTTCAAGTATGCAGGATGTACATGTATTAGGAATAACTGAGGGTGATGTGATCATAAACGGTTGTATAACCATGATGCTTTCATTCCTAGGGAGTGATGTAATGGGTCTTGATTTTAGTGACTCCTCTCAGTAGAGAAGTAATCTGATCTCAGCCCAAATATTGGACATTGATCTCAATGTGATTCAGATGCAATGAGACGATTAGATTTGCGGTCTTGATTTAATCAAGCATCTATGGGAGGTCCGAGATCTGGATTTGAGATGTGATCTCAATATCCAAGTCACTATACGTGGAACAATACAATCGCCTAGTCCTTATCTCTAAGTATTCGCGCAGAAAGCGCATTATCCTTGAAAGAGTTCAAGATAATTTCATTGTTGATATAAGTATCTGAGCATTGAGAAAATGGATAATTAAATGTGATTTAATTATAATGAATAATATGAAATTGATTCATCTTATAAAGAGAGTTATCTTAGATAACTAAATCTGATTTAATTATCAAAGATGTAAATAATGTGAATGTGATTCACATTATTTGGGCACATGGGAATAGAGATCCAAGATGACTAAATGTGATTTAATTATCATGGATATGAATAATATGGATAACACTATCCATATTAATTATATATATTATAAATGTGATTTATAATATATAAGAGAGAGCAATTGGTAATTTACATTTGTTAATTAAATGTTGATGTGATTTGGATCCACATTGGACAATTAATTGTAAATGCAATTCACATTTTATTTTTGGTTGTGAATGTGACTCACAATTTTATAATGACAAGATTGCAATATTCACAAAATAATTATGAATTATTTTTGTTGAATAATTTACAACAAATATTATTGTAAATCTTGGAGATTTCCATAGCATAATGTAATCTTATGAGATATCATGAGATTAAATAAGATTGCCACTAAATCCCATATAGTGGAAAGGGGCAATCTTCATTTCACAATCTCCATGCTTGATTGATTTTATTAATGATTAAATCATATTGATTTATCTATATACATTTAATCTAAATTAAATTAATTATTGTTAGGTTTTTACCAATAAAATTTTTGGCCATTAAAAGAAACACAAATCAATGTGAGCCATTGGATTTGTGTTGTCCATGGATTGAGATCCATGGATCCCAAAATATTATAAAAGGAGAGGCACCCCTTACTCTTCTGGGTTACAACAACACAACACACAAGTCGTGAGCAACTTCTCTCTCTCTCTCTCTCTCTCTCATTCTCTATACGCCCTCTCTCTCTCATATGTCCGTCCACCATGTATTCCCTAAAGAGATTCTACATTGCCGCAGCATCGTCGTTATGCTGTCCGATCGTTTGCTTGTGGATCTACGTCTCCTTCGGCGCGCTTCGCTCGTAAAGAAGAAGTCAGATCTTGTGTGTCGAGATCAGGAGATTTACCCCTTGGATCATCAATGGATTGCGAGAAGCACGTGTTGCGTCAACACGCTCGCAAGCGTCTCCTCTATCAGATCTGACTTGAGACAGGAAGTCTCTTCGTTTAGAGACTCGATCGCAACCACGCTTCAAGAGGTAATCCTGTTACTTGTTTGTGGTTTAGATGAAATGATCTGAGAAGTGTTCTTGGATCTTGTGGTTTCGTCACATGGAATTTTTTTAATTTCCGCTTCATCGAGCAACTAGTGCGACTAGTCGCTCCCGATCGCATCCGATGCGATCCTCATGCTTCCGTGATGCGCTTAAGGATCTCCCCATATCCTTCAAGTGGTATCAGAGCTACAGTTTGAAGGTTTTGTATGCGATCCATAAACCAAGAACGACTTAGGTTTGTTATGGTTTGTGAAATTTTGTATTGCATTTCATTTTCGCATCTCTATTTAGTGCTTATTTTTGACCCTGTTTTAATTGTTTAAACTCCAAACTTACATTTTGTTCCTCATTAAATAAGGAAACTGTGGGATCTGAGTTTGCGTGATTTCAAATCTGCTTGGTCAAGTTATGATCAAATTAGTGTGTATCCACTATTTCGGGGACTACAAATCTTAACGTAATTAAGGAGTTAATTACTGTTTAGAAATGCCTTGAAATGCATGTAAATCACTTAGGTTCTTTTTTAAATCAAATTAGTAAACTTTAGAAACTTACTTTGCTTAATTTGGAATTAAATTGATTGAGACATGCTAATTTTTGTAAGTGAGGGTCACTGCTGGAAATTACTTTCCTAATCAAGAACCTTGGGATTGTCATTTAATCAATTAGTAAAATTAAATGGTTTAATTTCCTGTAATAATTATTTATAAATGTTCATGAAATATTTGATTATAATTATTTCCTTAAATGACATCGCCTTAACCAATAATTGATTAGATGTGATATAGATCATAATTGGTTACACAATCTACTTTCCAACAAACAAAGTTGCTTGAGTAGGATTGTGGATTTGTTTAGAAAATCTCCTTATAATGTTAATAAAAAACATTTTGATTATTATTATATATGGTATAACTTCGGTTGAAGAACTGATTATAATCTCAAGTACACAATGATCAATTTGGAATTATCATTTCCCAAGGTGGATATGGTGTCTAGTCAGGGAGAGTTGGGGTAGCAGGTTGCACTGTGTGCGGTCTGTCCCACTCCCGTCGGTACTGGCCATGACATCGGGTAGGGACTCGATAATGCAGGAGAGATCACGTTGTATTTTTCTTATTATTAAAATTCAGAATAATACGTATTTGAGATAATACCGTAATTCAAGTAACAATAAAGATTGTTTGTTGGATATTAATTGGATCATTAATTTAATATGATTAGATTAATTGGAATCCAATTAAAATTAATCACTCTAATTTTAATAGAGATATTATTTTCCTTGGAAAAATTAATCATAATGAATATGATTCATGATGATTAATTATAATTTAAATATGATATGGAGGATCGCATAAGTGACATCCATGGTCTCTCGTCAAGGCGAAGGGTTCCGTCGCTAGATACTGTATGTAGGATACGCCTGTCCGAAGTGACAGCTACTACATACAATCCATTTGGATCAGGCTCTTCGCTTCTCGAAAGAGTAAGGACGTATGCATAGTGACCCCAATATCGAGTCCTCATATTATTAGGGTGATATTAGATTGCGCATAGAGAGTTGTATTCCTGTTGACAGTTGGTTCAAATAATGACGGGTCAACATAACCTTAGGGGTGGCGGGCCCGGGTGTTAAAGATCGAATTGGGAATGCAAGTTGGACTTGCAAGGCAGAATATGTTCCCGCTTCTTTTTGTCCGAGTTACAGGTTCTCATATTATTGGGATGTGACAATGATAAGGAAGGAGATCCCAGATCTTGTTGAGCTATAATGGTAAGTATATCTCTTACATTGAAAGTGATTAAGGGAATGAACTTTCAGTGTTGACAAGGCAATACAACTTTGATATAAAAATTCCAAAATCAAAGTAAATTTGTATAATTACATATATTTATGCAAATTTCTTATTTCAGATAATCCATCATTAAATCCACTCAATACTATACTCAATGATAACTGGTAGAATATCATGGATTGAATCAATGATTAAGATATTGTACTTGCAGTTGGACACATATTGTATGTGGTTGCAATGTGCAAGTTTCCTCATAATAATGAGGAGTGATAATTAAATAGATAATAGGACTACAACCCTAAGGTTTGTATGTCTCTACAGTCTTGATCTCTCATCGAATGTACTTTGGAAGTGGCATGTCGATGATGATCGTAATTGTCGAATAATCCTTATAAAATCTAAGAAGATGTTTTGGCATGCATATGTGCTCTTGACATTTAATCACGAATGACATGGTTCTCTGAATCATGCAGAATGGTGGCTCTATAAGAGATGATGTAGTCAAATTATTTGAATACCTACCTGAACCAATGTTTTAAGAGTTTAGAAGGACGTGGATACGATGAATGTCATCATTCTACTGTCTATACTCTGGTCATTCATGAAGCTTCATAATATTCATATTGTATGAAGAAATGAAGCATGTATAAATGTTGAAACAGTCTTATATTGAAATCTTTTAATTTCAACATAAGAGATCCTTTGTCTTGAGAAATGGTTGTTTATAGATAAAGGGAGCGCAATGGAAGCATGGGTTGGACCCAAGTAATAAGGAAAGTCAAAAAGTTGACTCTACTTCTGTGACTTCCATATGACATCCAAATAGTTGGATGAATGCCAATACTACAATAAGCCGATGTATTGATAGTGTGACTATCTAGTCTATCTAAGATCCTTTGAGAAGGACCCGGATAGTGCATCGGAATAATCTACATCTACATTTAATCATTGAAAATGACTTTTTTATTTGATAAGATCAAAGTCTAAAATTGTGTATCATTCTTCTAATAATACTTGCAATTGATTGGATATGTTTTAGAAGACTAGAAATTTGATCTTAAGTTTTAATAGTCATCAACATGGATATTGATGCAATTGTTGTAAACATCTCTATTGGATAGATAGACTTCATATTTTCAGTGGGAGAGCCATTAGTCTTAGAGAATGTCTCTATGATCTAGATATTAGAATACACTCATTGTTTATTTCTAAATGTTGGAAATAAACATGAATTCTGTAATAGACCTGTCATAAAGGGTTGCGATGGATATATTTCAGATAGTAATCTAGCATCTAGTTGACTCTATTAAATTAGAAAATTAATGAATGGTTCATTAACATTTCTGACACTGAAAATTAAACCTTATAATATCAACAGAAGGGTGAAGATCATTTGACAATGATCTAGCATTGAGTCTTGAACATAAGTCTATTGATGAGGTCAATAGATAAGTAAGAAATGAAACTTTAGAGTGTCTAAAATTTCAAATCTTACATACTTGTGAATATTGTATTCAAAAGTAGAAAATGTCCAATGTACCCTTCTGTAGGAATGGTACAAGATGTCAAGGTATTTAAGATCTCATACATATTGATGTATGTAGATCATCTATATCAAAGTAAACATTAATGATATGTGATATCCATTGATGATTATTTGTCATATGAGATTTATTCCCTTCACCTTAGAAAGCTTTGAAATGTTCAAAGATTTCACAATTTTGGTTTAGAACCAAAGTTTGAAGGAAGATGAAAATGAAATTGATCTTATTTAGGTAGCTTGTACCTATTAGATGAATTCAAAGGACTTATGAAGATATGAATATCATTCCTATCTCAATTCTTCTAATGCACCTAAACTCAAGAGAGTTGTAGGGAGATACAATTGTATCATGTGTGACATTATTTGATTAATGATGATTCTTAGCATAATTACCTCTTAGTTCCAAGTTATATATGTAGTAAAGACTAGAATATATATCCTTAATAAGGTTCCAAGCAAGTAAGATGGAATTTAACACCTGAGAGTGCTACTTCATTAGGAAAATAAAGGATGGCATTGGATACCTACTTTATGACCTTGAGATTCTTAAAAGATCTCATCTATGAGAATGTGATTATTAGAGGATGAGACTCTTGAGAATCAAGATGAGAATGAAGTGAAAGAACTCATTTAATCTTGAGAAGATAATGAGGCTCCTAAAAATGGAAACTAAGAAGGACAATTAACGATGAAATACTAATACCTCTTCAAATAAGTTTGAAGATGGATTCCATGTGTCAGTTGAATCTGACAATGATCTGACTTCATGTGATGAAGCTTTTAAAAATCGTAGCATGGAAGGATGGATGTTAGCAATAAATACTTAAGTAGACTTTATATATAAATGTTGTATATGGACCCTCGAGGATCCACCTATATGGGTAAGACCCATTATAGTGTAAATGGATCTTCAATAAAAAGAGGGAACCTGATGAGAAGGTAGAGACCTTCAAAGCACGGTTCATAGCCCATGAGCTGCACACCAAAGAGAAGACATCGCTTGCGATGAGACGCTCTTCAGTGACCATGCTTGAATCCATTAGAATATTGCTAACTATAGCTACACAACTTGACTATGACATCTTCAAGATGTGAGTCAAGATTGCATTCCTTTATGAATATCTCTCTGGGGATATTCACATGAAGTAGCCCCAGGGCTTCATGGTTGAGGAAAGAAAGACGTGCAAGCTAAGGAATTCCATCTTTGGACTCAAATAAGCTTCTTGTATTTGGAACACAAGATTTGATGAAATTATAAATGTTATGATTTCAGATAGAATCTTGATGAACTGTATGAAGCTTAGTGGGAGTGCCATTGTGTTCATCATACTAAATGTAGATGATATCCTAATCATTTGGAATGATATAAGGAAGATAATAATAAGTGTTTTATAATCTGGTTGTTCCATACCTCGAGATTTGATCTCAAGAATACCTCTTAGTTCTTAGTTCTGAAGTTGTTCAGAAGTGAAGAGAAGACGACATTGGGACCGTCACATTAATGGTACACCTTGGACATTTCCATTTTCTGAAAAATTCTAAAAAAGGCTTCTTTCCCTCTAGATATTGTACTGACCTATCTAGAGGGATATCACCTCAAAGAGTTGAGGAAGTGAATGCTAAAACTAGTTTCCCTTTGTGCATCAGTTACGAGAAGCTGAAAGTATGCTAGATGTGTACAAAAGCCAGATATCTGCCATGTAGTGGGAGTAATAAACTGTTACTAATCCTACCATGGAGATAGAACACTTGGTTGCAGTAATAACAATATCTGCAAAGATGACAAGCCTTTAGAGATAGTGATCTCTAAGTCTTGTCTTCAAGAAATTAAGACTTTATAGATAGAGATCTAAAAGGTCTTAACTGCGAATACCTTAGGAGATAGTGATCTCCAGGAATAACGGTATTCTGATAAGGATAATAGAAATTACATATTAGTTATAATAATTATTGAGGTGTAGCATCAAGGATAGTATGACATAACAGACATGGTTGAGTATTGGTTGCATGAGATGTAACATTCACATTGGATGCAAACACTGTCACTAGGAGATATGCAAGTGCCGTAAAAGGACTTGGCATAGTCTCTTGGGAACAAAGTGACTGATCAACTTACCAAGCTATTTTCTAAATAGCCTATGATTGTCACATGAGTGTGGGTTTAAATGATTAGCCCATTAATGGCTCTTTGGGCTAATGGGAGATTGTTGGACATGCGAGCCCACGACGAGCCATTACGCAATAAATGTTATTGCGAATATCATTCCCTGATCTGAAATGAAGAATAACTAATTTGCAAAATAGGTCCCTTAGTACAATTAGGGTTATCTACCATGGCCATCTTAATGATCATACATCTGTTGATTCAATTATTGAATCATAGAGGCCGGTGCTTGGATGAATATCTAAAGAGTTAGATTGAGGACTCATCAAGTACCGTCAAATGATTGTTAAGTGAGGATCTCCAGCCTGAGTAGGAGATGGAAATCCTTTCTCACTTGGCTGATATCTGACCAACCTCTTGATGCAGGTCTGTTGACACGAGATTCTTGAAGGATCGGAAATTATTGATAAAAAGGTCGTTGCTATCCCTAAAAATCCCGAGATAAACAAACAATTTTTTTATTTTTTCTACTTATTAACATGTATAGCGGACATGGTCGAACTCAGGGAGGATACAAATCCCGAGGGTTATTTAATTATTCCAAAATCAATTAAGAGAAAACATGAATCTCAAAAGACAACTATCCTTGGTTTTTGTGAATTTTTTTATTTTTTATATTTTTTATTTCTATTTTTTTGTATTTTCTGATTTTTAAATTTTTAGTGATTTTTATTTTTTCATTTTTTTTAAATTTTCAAAAATAAAACAAAGCAATATTCACAAGATCATAAATATGCACACCAATTTTTTTCTAATTTTCAATTGTACCAAAAATGCTCAGAAAAATTTAGAGAAAATATTTTTGTGTTTTAAAAGTTTTGAAATATTTTTGGATTTTTTTTTGGCTTTTCTGATGTTTTGGTGATTTTATAAAAATAAAACGGTAAGAAAATGTGAAATTGTGCACAGCGTGAAGTAATTTGCAACTTAAAAATATTTTAAGTGCCCAAAACTCCTGACAATTATTTTTATGATAAAATAGAAATAATTATCTACAAATAAGAACTGAAATCACTAATTTTGTGATTTTTGTAGAATTGTCTATGATTTTTATAAGAATTTTTGTTTTTCGTAATCTTTTTGGTTTTTATAAATGTAAAATGCGCAAAAATTGGTCAGAAATTAGAACACACCACAACACATCTACATTAAGTTTTTTGGAATTTTTTAACAATTTTTGGAATTTTTATGGATTATCAAATTTCGGGCAAGTAAAAAGACACCGTTTTTGAATTTTTAAAAATATCAACCTACAATAAAAATTGATGAAAAATTTATACAACGTTTAGGCATATAGCAGGAACACATAGAAATTTTCTCTATTTGCAACTATAAAAACATTTATTCCATCAAGAAGATCATGCAAAGTCAAGTCTGTAAGCACAAGGACTGAAATGTAATTATTAAGAGTTTTTCCATCGAAAGTTAGGAATAAATAAAACAGGATGAAGTATGCAATTTACCCATCATCATGTGCGTTGCATGTGATCTGGATTTGAAGGCGGGGATGTCTTTGTATTTCCAGGAAATTTTGGAATCGTAATTGCAATTTTTCTTTTTTAGTTCACCCTCCCCCTAGGGTTCTTCTTCATTTAATCTTCTTAAATGGGGGAGGAGTAGGGCCGTCGCTCTCTTCAACAAGATGTGGGGGGGGGGGGTTGGCCGCCGCCCTTTCCCTTTCTTCCTAAGGCGGTGTAGAGATCAAGGCGGCACAGAGGCGAGGAAGGCGTCGGCGAGCGGCTGGACCGTGGCGTGCTGGAGCGGCAGGGGCGGCACGGTGGTGGTGCCGGTCAAGAACGACGGATGGTGCGGAGGCGGGTGCCTGGGCGAGAGGGGAGGCGACACAGTGGCGAGGAAGGCGTTCTGGTGGAGGAGCGCACCCACGCGGTAGTGCCTGTCCGTTGTAGGTGGAGGGGCTGCAGCGTGGTCGATCTGAGGGTGGCGGACGACAATATGAGGTTTCGTGCGCCTAGAAGGAGGTGGAGCCTCGCGGGGCGTGGACGGCCAACGTGCGAACATGGGGCGGTTCGCAGCTGAGCCACGGGGATGCTCTGGCTGAGGAGGGGCACAAGCGGTGCCTGGAGGGCGACGGGCGTGGGGCTCTACTTGCGCGACCTGCTGTTTTACTCTCTTTTTTATTTTTTTTGTTTTTCTTTTATATTTTTGTTTTTACTGTAATCATATGAAGAAGGAAAAAAAGAAGTAATTTTTTTAAACAGGAAATGTTAATAGTAAAAAAAGGTTTTTTTATTGTTTGTTTTTTATCTTGATTCTCCTGCAAAACAAAGGTTAGAGAAAAAGAAACAAATATTTTTTTATTATTTTATTTATTTACAAATCAAAAAATGAACGGGGATCTGGTGAAAATGAAAGGATCGAATCTGATTCTCCGACCACCATGCGTGGTCGGAGTTGATAGATTGTGGAAGATAGAATAGAACACGTAGAGATCGAGAAAGTGAGATGAAAATTCAGAATCAGAGACGGATTAAATCGAGGTGGATTTCTTTAAAGATCTAGAAAAACAAAATGACGATGGAAATAAAAATGCGACCAAATAAACTACGATTAAACTAAGATAAAAAATAGGGATCACACCTTAGGAAAGGAAATGGACCGTGATCGCCTCGACAAAGCCGACTCGCTGTCACCGGACGGCTTGGAGACTAGGCAACTTCTTCAACGAAATTTTCCCTCGGAGATCGGGCTCCTCTCTCTAAAGATTGATCAAGTTGAAATGAGGGAGAAGGATCCATATAAATAAAAAGATAGGATGAAATTTGAAATTTGGATTTTTTTGGATAAAGAAATAAGAAAGATGAAAATTGAAATGAATTTCTTATTTTTTTGTGGAAGAGATAAGAGAGATGAAATGAGATAAAGTAAACGAGAAAAAACTATTTACAAAATTATCTATTTTTTTTGAATTTTCATTACTTTATTTATTTGAAATAAAAAATGTTATTATTTTTATTTTTTATGGTGATTAATAAAAAATATCAACTATATACATATACTATTTACATATATGACATTATATACAAGGGTAAATGAGGACATTAGCTCTTTTTTGTTTTAAAAAAATTATATTATTTTTATTTTAAATAATTAGTAAAAATATTTACAAATATATACAAATACAATATACATAAAATACATGGGAAAATTGTACAAACCACCCCAGAAAACCGACTTTTCAACCGTAGCTCTAAAAATTATGAAAATACATCCATTTTAAAGATAATTTAATTTCGAATCCAATGGAAGTGAGATTGATTCAATTTGACCTCACCTCATATTGAGCCGGGCTTGGTCTTTCAATTAGTGCTTAGCGGCTTTTCCAAGTATGGTTACTTTTATTCTGTACAAGATTTAATTGTGCAATTATTTTTATTAATTAGGACACATTTTTATTTACAACTTTGGTTTTGAAAGTTATTTGATTTGTGTTCAGTGAAGGCACAAATAAATTAGTGTCAGTTTATACAGATATATACAAAATAAGTGAGAAGTATTTACAACAAAACACACATTTTTTTGGATTTTCTGCTTAAGGACCCTATCTCCCCCTTCTTTATTCCTGGTCGATGAGGTCAAGTCTTGACCTTCTCTCAAGGTTTGGGTCAGCCTGTATACAGTCTTTATTTTTTATTTTCTTTTCTTTATTTTGCCTTTCTTTCTTTATTTATTTTAGGTTAAAATTAGTAAGAAGTGTACAATATCCACACACATATGCAAGTTAGTAAGAATATGGAGTTAGTGTTATATGCAGGCGTTTTATAAGGGATTTTAAGCTAAAATAAATGAATAAAGATGACGAATCGCAGATTCATCATCCCCCTTTGCTTTACCTTTGCTAGTCCCTTAGCAAACACTTATTTGAAAGAATAAGTGAAGAAAAAGAAAAAGAAAGAGAATAAAGAAAGTAGGACAACATTGAGTATTAAACTTATCTTCATAAAATTATAGTTTGGAGCTCTGTTGGACCTTTGGGTTATTAGTGTGTCGGAATTTCTGTGATACTTAGAATTTTAAAATCGACAGCCTTCAAGTTCTACACATCATTGTCACAGTTTCGGCTCAGAATTCATCTTAGATCAATCCTCTTCCCAAAGCACACCCTATGAACATTGAATAATCGACTCATGTGTGTGAAAGGTTTTAGCTCTTCCCATCCAGAATGCCAGACTACCATGCAAATCTCCTCTCTAGTAACTCATCCTCAGGGAGTCAGGTGTTTCCTTCTAAGGTCTGTCGCGTCGTGTTCTCAATCGAATTGGGGGAGAAGTTAGAAAAAAGGAGAAAAGAACTGGAGGGTGGCCAGTGTAGTCACCTCTCCTTGTGAAGCTGGCCAGTGTAGCCGAGTCTCCACTAAGATCTGCAAGTTTTCTTGAAGCTTGGACCTTTTTGATCAAATATTTATTTGGTAGTGGCTTCTTTGTATTTGGATTTTTTGTAGTTCTGCTTGGACCTTATTGTGCTCCTACGGATATATAATCTTTTTGTTTCCGTACATTTTTTGGGGTCATAGAAAAAATTGTTCCCAACCGTCCATCCTTTTTCTGAAGCTTTATTTCAACCCGCACTCTGATCTTTAGATTTCCACGCTGCCAGGAAAGAAACTCACACAGTCTTCCAACATCCTGTTTGAGTTGAGCTAAGTGCATAGTACAAGAGTAGAAATTGATTCCCTATTCCAGAGTTATACCTAGAATGAAGAGACCAGGTTAGACACTAAGAGTCAAACGCTACACATTGTCATGTGGAACTCAAAGAATTAAGTCAAAGACCTGAAGCTTCTAAAATCCTATTTCTCTGTGAAGTTCCTCTGAAAATTAGGTGGATTAAGGTCCAACTAAGCTCCATTCTTCAATTTTAGTCCATACATAGTTTAAATGTCAATACTATCCTGGAAAATGCACATGCAAATGCAAAATATGAAAAATGCAAAGAGTTTTTTTTGAAAAGAAATAATGCACATGCGAAAAGAACATTTTTGAATATTTTTCTAATTTTGAACTTTTTATGGATTTTTGAAGGAAAATGCAGATATAAAAGAAAGGGTTTTTTTTTGAATTATGCAAGTTTTTATAGATTTTTGCTTTTTAGTTTTTTAAAAGGAAAAAGGGTTAGTAATAAAGAAGTACACGTTTATACAAGATTTTTTTGTGTTTTTTTGTTTGTTTTTTATTTTATTTTTTGTTTTTTTGTTTTTTTGTTTTGTTATGTTTTTTACACACGTGGATTTTATAAATTATACACATAATCCCCTAAATAAACATATTTAAAAGTACGAGTTATGTTTAAAGTATATATATAATATACGACACCCCCTATACTTAGCTCGAACTATGTCCTCATAGTGATCAAAGAGCGAAAAAGGAAGACATAACTCGTGCTATGTATAGAAAACTGAAAAGACTTCTATGCTACAACGACTCAAAGAAAGGATAAAAAGAAGAGAAGTTGGTGATCCCCCCTATACTTAGGATCAAGTAGTCCTAAGTATAGTAGAGTGTACAAAAGGGGAAAACCGATGAAGAGAATGTACAGACTCAAAAATAAAAGACATGATATGAACAAAATCACCCTCCATACTTAGGGTAGAGTATCCCTAAGTATAGGCAACAAGAAGAGTGATGAACAGGACGAATATAAACAACACAAATCATTCACCCCCCATACTTAGGATAAATCACATCCTAAGTATAGCATATATACACACACGGAAAAGGGGTGAATGATAAAACGAGAGAAGAAAGAGTGAAACGAAAGGATATACAAGAGAAGTGGATGTACATTGGGATCATCATTAGACATAAACTGAGTAGGATCAACCAAGAATGTATCCTCAGCGGTTTCAGATTGTGCAGGCCTGAACCGGTTATTGGAAGTAGTGTGGTCATGTTCTGCCTGGGAAGTCTCGCAAACATCAAAGTAAAATGGCTCAAAACCATTATCAGAAAAAGTAGGATCAATTTTAGCCCAACGAGCCTCTACAGGATCATCATCTTTATCAAAAGGCCCAAATTCCTTTATAAAAGCAATCAAATCAAATTTGGCTTGATCGATCTTATCTAAATCAGGGTGAATAGGAACAGACTCATCAGTGGAAGTAGTCGAATAATGTCCTTCCTTTTTAGTATCAGATTCTACCTTCCGCTCTAAGGTGTCTATCGTGTAAATTCCGCGGATGTCATCAATGCATCTCTACATACCAGAAGGAGGAACTCCAACGTTTATGCTTCCCGAGTCTTCCTCCTTCAAGAGGAATTCTTGGATTTCAGTATCATCCAACATATAACAAGAATCTCTGACATTATCATCGAGGTCAAATTCTTTGGGGTTGGCTAACACGGATGGGCTCTCATGGGATGCAGATGTCTGGTTAGTAGTGGGTGAAGTGATCAACACATCGCTCCCTACATCAGAATGGAAGCGAATCTGTCCTGAACCATAATCAATAATGGCTCTCGTAGATGCGAGGAAAGGCCGTCCTAGGATGATTGGAGGGTGCTCCACAGGGGCAGAGGTCTCCATGGGCATTACAACAAAATCTGAAGTGAAATTCATGCCCTGAATAAGAATGACAACGTTTTCTAGAATACCCTTCGGCCTATTTATAGATCCATCAACAAATTGAACTATCATCATGGTTTTCTTGAGAGGCCTAAGATGAAGAGACTGTACCATAGAGAAGGGTATTATATTGATTAACGAACCGCCGTCAAGGAGAGTATTATCAAAAGAATAGTCAGATATGGAGGAACTCACAAGAGATGTGGCGGTGTTCCCTTTCTTAAAATACGGACAGTGAGAGATGGCGTAGGCAGTGGCCATGGTCAAGATGTGACGCTCAGATCTTCTCCTTCGCTTTCTCTTCTTGTGTTGAGGAGTAGATAAATCTGTCATGGCCTGTTGAAGTAGTGCTTTAATGATCTCATGAAAGGTGGCTACCACATCAGGTTCAGTCAACATTTTTTTGAGTTTTTGGACCTCATCCTTACAAGGGAGGAGGTCAGAATCAACATTTAACGAGGATTGCCAAGAGCAGTCTGTATAATGGAATCCTCGGGGTCATGGTTGGGACATGATGTGAATAGATGTATGGGTAAATGATCGGGCAATTGGGTCCTCTCCTCACAAAATGAATCAATAAAGTATCTCCCAGAATCTTTTTGGATTTTTAAAATTTTCTCTTTTTTATTGTATTTTGGGCGATTGCAAGCTCTCATGATTATCCTCAAGTGAATCCATATCCTCAAATAGTGGAGCAACATTCTGGCTCATATTTATGTTAAATAGATTGCTAATCCTCGAATTCATATGCTCCATCATCTGGTTAAGTGTCTCAAGCGTGGAAATCATGAAAGGTGACTCCAAAATCCCAGGATCGGTTGTGTTGAATGAGGGTGGGTGAAAATTAAAATCCTCTGATTCCTGAAATAATGGGTTAGGCGGATATGCATGAAAATCAAGAGGAAAGTCCTCCTGGAAAAGGGAAGGTGGATCATCTGGAGAGTACGAGGTATCCGCGAAGATCTGATTCAAATAACTCCAGTCGGCCATATTCGAAACAAAAGACTAGATCGGGAGAGCACGAGGATCAAGCGGAAAGATATGGAGAAAAAGGTGCAAATGCACAAAAGGATCTAGCAAGCACACAAACAATCAAACACAATACAAACCCCAAGTTCACCAACTCAACTCAGGAAGACCGTGAAGGTTTAGTCAATTATCTTGTCAATTTTAGAGTTTGGTGAGAATACAATATATCAGAGCAGTTAGAGCAAGCTGTTAGGAACCCAAGGCTCTCAGGAGACTAGCCTAATAAAAAAGTTAGATCTTTCCTAGCCAGTACAAATTGCGGACCGTTTACCGGCTACCCGATCAATTCAATCTGTTAAGGACGTCACGCGCTGCTTTACTGGCTACCGGAGAGATCCTCACTAGAGAACGACTAACCCAAGATAGTAGTCTGAAAAGAGTTCGGGCGTGGCTCTATCCTAATATGTGGGTCACTCTCTCACTCAAGCAAACCAAACAATGAGGGGGTTACTCTCCCCAAACAATTATTTTCTTTATATTTTTTAGGGTCGAGTTTTCTTTAGCAGTCCTGGTTTTAGCAGTCATCACTTGGTTAAAATATTTTCAACGAATTGCCTACCGAGTGCCCAATTTCCTTTTTAATTTACGTGAGTAAAAACAAGGAAGGAGATCGGAAAAACAATGATGCATGCAGGGGTTAGAAATAAGTACCTTGTCGCCAGTACTCTACATGCAAGTGATCCGTGGAGAATTTAAATAAACTATCCTATATGCAAATGTAAGTGAACCGTCCTAGATGATAGCTTCTATTAACGGGCATGAACAAGTTAATTTGACTAAGTCCAAATTACTCTCTACTCTAAAGGTACAGAAATTCTTGTTTATGGTGTTTGGACCTAATTAATTACCTGGCTCAAGCAAATTCATTAAAGAAATCAACATGTAGCTCACAAAATCTACGGGAAATAAAGAAAAATAAAGACGATGAAAAAAAAACCGGTGATGTCCCCCAAGTGCACCAACACTTGGCGAAACAGACCCCGCAACAAATGAATGTCCATTTACAAGAGTTCAAATGGTAGAAAAGAATCTCTCTATCTCTCTCTCCCTCTCTTTTATTTTTTTTTCAATTCTTTCTCCTCTTCTCATGCTATCCTGTAGCTTGGTGAAGAATCAAGCCGTCTCCACGTCGCTTGGGTGCTTCGGCTCTCCTAAGATCGCCTCCTTAGCTCCACGGGCCCTCGCAAGAAAAAGAAAAGAGAATGTGTAAGAAATAAAATTATCAAATATAAAAAAATGAAATGAATGAAGTGGATATAAACAATGAAGTGAATGGCAAAAAATGTAAACATATATTTACAACCAAGAATAGCAGGTCAAAAGAGAAAACTAACTACCCTCGCCGTTGCTCCCCGGCAATGGTGCCATTTTGTTGGCACGAGATTCTCATAGGATTGATCCCCAGCAATGGCGCCATTTTGTTGACACGGTAAATTGGAGTTCGGAAATTAATGGTAAAAGTATTGTCGTTGCTATCCCCAAAAATACCGTGACAAACAAACAATTTTTTTTGCTACTTTTTAACCTATATTGCGGACAGGGTTGAACTCAGGGAGGCTACAAATCCTGAGGGTTATTCAATTAATCAAAAATCAATTAAGAGAAAACATGAAGGACAACTATCCTTGGTTTTCGTGAATTTTTTTTTTATATTTTTATTTCTATTTTTTTTGTATTATCTGATTTTTAAATTTTTAGTGATTTTGATTTTTTTGCATTTTTTTAGTTTTCAAAAATAACACAAAGCATTATTCACAAGATCAGACATATGCACACCATTTTTTTTTGTAATTTTCAATTATACAAAAATGTTCAGAAAAATTCAGAGAAAATATTTTTGAGTTTTAACAGTTTTGAAATATTTTTGGTAATTTGTTTAGACTATTCTGATGTTTTTGTGATTTTATAAAAATCAAACAGTAAGAAAATGTGAAATTGTGCACATCTTGGAGTAATTTGCAACTTAAAAAAATATTTTAATACCCATAACTCCTGACAATTATTTTTATGACAAAATAGAAATAATTATCTACAAACCGGAACTGAAATCACTATTTTTAGATTTTTGTAGAATTTTCTATGATTTTTATAAGAATTTTCATTTTTCACAATCTTTTTGGCTTTTATAAATGTAAAATGCACAAAAATTGGTCAGAAATTAGAACACACCAAAACACATCTATATTACTTTTTTTGGAATTTTGAACCAACTTTTAGAATTTTTATGAATTTTCAAATTTCGAATGTGTAAAAAGACACTATTTTTTAATTTTTAAAATATCAAACTGAATAAAAATTGATGAAAAATTTATACAATGTTTAGGCATATAGCAGGAACACATTGAAATTTTCTCAGAATTTTTGCAACTATAAAAATATTTATTCCATCAAGAAGATCATGCAAAGTCAAGTCTATAAGCACAGGGACTGAAATGTAATTATTCAGAGTTTTTGCATCAAAAGTTAAGAATAAATAAAATAGTAAGAAGTATGCAATTTACCCATAATCATGTGCATTGCATGTGATTTGGATTTGAAGGCGGGGACGTCTTTGTAATTCCTGAAAGTTCTGGGATCTTAATTGCAATTTTTCCTTTTTTTAATTCACCCTCCCCCTAGGGTTTTTCTTCATTTAATCTTCTCAAAGGGGGGAGGAGTAGAGCGGCCGCTCTCTTCAACAAGATGGGGGGGGGGGGGGGTGGACGCCGCCCTTTCCCTTTCTTCCCAAGGCGGCGCAACGATCAAGGTGGCACAGTGGCGAGGAAGGCGTCGGCGAGCGGCTGGATGGTGGCGTGCTGGATCGGCGGGGGCGACGCGGTGGCGGTGCTGCTCAAGCGCGGCGGATGCTGCGGAGGGGGTCGCCTGGGAGAGAGGGGAGGCGTCATAGTGGCGAGGAAGGCATTCTGGCGGAGGAGCGCACCCACGCGGCAGCGCCGGTCCGTTGTAGGCGGAGGGGCTACAACGCGATCGATCTGGGTGTGGCGGGCGACGATCTGAGGTCTCGCGCACCTGGAAGGAGGTGGCACCTTGCCTGGCGTAGGCGGTCGACGTGCAAACATGGGGAGATTGGAGGCGCGCACCGTCGCTGCGCGGCTGAGCCACGGGGACGCTCAGGCTGAGGCGGGGCGTAGGCGGCGCCTGGAGGGCGGTAGTCGCGGGGCGCTGCTTGCGCGACCTGCTATTTTACTTTTTTGTTTTTTTTGTATTTCTTTATTTTTCTTCTATATTTTTGTTTTTTCTATAATCAGATGAAGAAGGGAAAAAAGAAATAATTTTTTATAAACAGGAAATGTAAATAGTAAAAAAAAAGTTTGTTTTATTGTTTGTTTTTTTATCTTGATGCTCCTGCAAAACAAAGGTTATAGGAAAAGAAACAAATATTTTTTTATTATTTACAAATCAGAAATTGAATGAGGATCCGGTGAAAATGAAAGGATCGAATCTGATTCTTCGACCACCGTGCATGATCGGAGTTGATAGATCGTGGAAGATAGGATAGAACGTGTGGAGATCGATAAAGTGAGATGAAAATTCAGAATCGGAGATGGATCAAATAGAGATGGATTTTTTTTAAAGATCTAGAAAAACAAAATGACGATGGAAATGAAAATGCGACGAAGTAAACTAAGATTAAACTAAGATAAAAAATGGGGATCTCACCTTTGGAGCGGAAATGGACTGTGATCGCCTCGACAAGGCCGACTCGCTGTCACCGGACGGCTTGGAGACTAGGTAACATCCTCAACGAAATTTTCTCTCAGAGACCAGGCTCCTCTCTCCAAAGATTGATCAAGTTGAAATGAGGGAGAAGGAGCCATATAAATAGAAAAGATAGAATGATATTTAAATTTTGGAGTTTTTGGATAGAGAGATAAGAGAGATGAAAATTGTAATGAATTTTTGAATTTTTTTGGTGGAAGAGATAAGAGATGAAATGAGATAAAGTAAAAGAGATAAAACTATTTACAAAATTATCTATTTTTTTAATTTTGCTACTTTATTTATTTGAAATAAAAAATGATTTATTTATTTTTTATGGTAATTTATTGAAAATAACAACTATATACATATACTATATACATATATGACATTATATACAAGGGTAAATGAGGAAATTAGCTTTTTTTGTTTTAAAAAAATTTACATTTTTTTACTTATATTTTAAATAATTAGTAAAAATATTTACAAATATATACAAATACAATATACACAAAATACAGGGGAAATTGCACAAACCACCCCAGAAAACCGACTTTTCAACCGTAACTCCAAAAATTATGAAAATACAACCATTTTAAAGATAATTTAATTTCGAATCCAATGGAAGTGAGATTGATTCAATTTGAGATCATATGGAGTCGGAATTGGTCTTAGTGCTTAGTGTCTTTTTCCAAGTATGGTTACTTTTATCCTGTACAAGATTTAATTGTGCAAATATTTTTATTAATTATGACACATTTTATTTACAACTTTGGTTTTGAAAGTTATTTGATTTAAGTTCAATTAAGGCACAAATAAATTAGTGTCGGTTTTATACATATATATACAAAATAAGTGAGAAGTATTTACAACAACACACACATTTTTATGAATTTTCTGCTTAAGGACCCTATCTCCCCCTACTTTATTCCTTATCAATCAGGTCAAGTCTTGACCTTCTCTCGGGGTTTGGGTCAGCCTGTATACAGTCTTCCTTTTTTATTTTCTTTTCTTTATTTTTCCTTTATTTATTTTTTTATTTATTTTAGGTTAAAATTAGTAAGAAGTGTACAATATCTACACACAGATGCAAGTTAGTAAGAATATGGAGTTAGTGTTATATGCAGGTGTTTTATAAGGGATTTTAAGCTAAAATAAATGAATAAAGATGATGAATTGCAGATTCATCAAGGTCCTCTGCATGGGAATAGAGATTCGGAGGTGTCAGATTAGTTAGGTCTAAGAGTTGACATAATGAGATTGAGATAACCAAAGTCCTATGCCATATGCTGTCATGATATAGGCACGCATCCTCTGATCGGAGACATATGTGTTACTGTATGTCTGAATATGTACATTTGGCAGACCAATAGGTTGATGACCTAATCAAGGTCTCTACACCGGTGCGCTGGTGTGCATACAAGGGCATATGAGTAATACAATCTCTTAAAGGGATCATACAAGTTCATTTCCTAAACCGGAAGACATGAGCTCACTCATGAGATATTGGGCAGAATCAAATTTCGCGTGCGGTCGTCTCGCTTTGGAAGCTTGACTAAATTTGTCAAGTTTGATATATGCTTTTGGAAAGTATATGATCAACACCTAGGTATGATATATGCTTTTGGAAAGTATATTATCGATACCGACTCCCAATGATCGAATGAGAAACTTAATGATAAAACTCTGAAGTAGAGAGTGTAAAATTGATCATATACTTCTGGTTTATTCTGGATCTTCCAGTATGCAGGACGTATATGTATTAGGAATACCTGAGGATGATGTGATCATAAACGGTTGTATAACCATGACGCTTCCATTCCTAGGGAGTGATGAAACGGGTATGGATTTTAGTGACTCCTCTCAGTAGAGAAGTAATCTGATCTTAGTCTAAATATTGTACATTGATCTGAATGTGATTCAGATGCAATGAGAAGATTTGATTTGCGGTCTTGATTTACTCAAGCATCTATGGGAGGCCCAAGATCTGGATTTGAGATGTGATCTCAATATCCAAGTCACTATACGTGGAACAATACAATCGCCTTGTCCTTATCTCTAAGTATTTGCGGAGAAAGTGCATTATCCTTGAAATAGTTCAGGACAATTTCATTGTTGATATAAGTTTCTGAGCATTGAGAAAATGGATAACTAAATGTGATTTAATTATCATGAATAATATGATTTTGATTCATATTATAAAGAGAGTTATCTTAGATAATTAAATGTGATTTAATTATCAAAGATGTAAATAATGTGAATGTGATTCACATTATTTGGGCACATGAGAATAGAGATCCTAGATGATTAAATATGATTTACTTTTCATGGATATGAATAATGTGGATAGAATTATCCATATTAGTCATATATATTATAAATGTGATTTATAATATATAAGAGAGAGCAATTTGTAATTTACATTTGTTAATTAAATGTTGATGTGAATTGGATTCACATTGGACAATTAACTGAAAATGTAATTCACATTTTATTTTGGGGTGTGAATGTGAGTCACAATTTTCCAATAGCAAGAATGCAATATTCACAAAATAATTATGAATTATTTTTGTTGAATAATTTACAACAAGTGTTGTAAATCTTGGAGATTTCTATGGAATAATGTAATCTCATGAGATATCATGAGATCACATGACATTGCCACCAAATCTCATATTATGGAAAGAGGCAATCTTCATTCCATAATCTCCATGCTTGATTGATTTAATTTGGGATTAAATCATACTGATTTATCAATATGCATTTAATCTAAATTAAATTAATTGTTGTTGGTTTGTTATCAACAAAAATCTTGGCCATTAAAAGAAACACAAATCAATGTGAGCCATTGGATTTGTGTTGTCCATGGATCCCAAAATATTATAAAAAGAGAGGCACCCTTGCTCTTCTAGGTTACAACAACACAACACACAAGTTGTGAACAACTTCTCTCTCTCTCTCTCTCATTCTCTACACGCCCTCTCTCTCTCTCATAAGGCCGCCCACCATGGATGCCCTTGAGAGATTCTCCATCGCCGCAGCATCGTCATTATGCTACCTGATCGTTTGCTCGTGGATCTTCGTCTCCTTTGGTGCACCTCGCTCGTGAAGAAGACGTCTGATCTCGTGTGTCGAGATCAGGAGATTCACCGCTTGGATCATCAACATGGATTGCGAGAAGCATGTGTTTCATCAACACACTCGCAAGCGTCTCCTCCGTCGGATTGGACTTGAGACAGGAGGTCTATTCGTATAGAGACTCGATCGCAACCACGCTTCAAGAGGTAATCATGTTACTTGTTTGTGGTTTAGACGAATCGATCCGAGAAGTGTTCTTGGAACAAGTGGCTCGTCACATGAAATTTTTTTAATTTCCGCAGCATCGAGCAACTAGTGCGACTAGTCACTCCCGATCGCATACGATGCGATCCTCACGCTTCCATGATGCGCTTAAGGATCTCCCCATATCCTTCAGCAATCTTGGCTCGCAGCTCATTATGGAATTTAAATTGATCTTAGATCTGTAGATTCATCTATTGTATTGTGTCTAAAATCCCTGTGGTGATGTCTGCAGCTGGATCTGGTCTTCCATCGGTGTGCTTCTCTCCATTCTGTCGGTCCTCCATTGATCGGTCCTCGACTGGTCCCTCCCCGCGAGCCATATCCTTTGAATCTTCTGGGAAGGAAAAGGTCTCGTAAGAGCTTAGTGAAATTTATGTAGGAGAAATATACTATGATTTGAGGTGGGGCTCTACCTCAATAGAAGAGTTGGGAGGCGAGGGGCTTTAGGTCTGACTCTCCTCATAATTAGATATGATCGATTCGGGAAGACGGTCATCCCGAATCTGTGAAGACGTACGACGGACGGTAGGTCATCGAGAGCTCATGGAATCTAAGTGAAAAAGTCGTCGAGTCGTCATCTACGATGTCAAAAGGGATAATCGGGAAAGCACAATGTCAAATCAAGAGATCGGAAGTAAAGGTGTATAAGACGTGGTAGCACACACCTCACAAGCAAACACAAAACCACCCTGGATTCACCAACACGACCCGGTGATGACCGTAAAAGTTTGGTCTTTTATCTTGTCAGTTTTAGGGTTATGTTAGCAGATAAGTATTATCACAAATTATCACGAGCTGATAGGTGCCCTAAATTTCCCCGAAACACTGTCCTGAGTCCTTACAGAAAACCACTTATTCTAAGCCAAAATGGGAGTAAGTATGGACCGTTTCTGGCTACCCATGTTACTTGAAGATCGTGCTACTGCGGTGTCCTCTAAACATCCCACTTTGCTAAGTAAACTTGGACCGTTGTCGGATACCCAAGAGTACCCACTGAAGAACAATGATTAGGTGTTGGGACTAAGTAGTATTTTGAGAGAAACTCGGACTCTAGTTCTAACCTTAAGTGTCGTCCCTCACTCACAATATCTAGAGGTGTACCTACAATCCATGTGTGGGGTTGCTCTACCAAATCAAATGATCCTTTATGTCGGTTTTTATATCAGATATTTAAATAGTCCCAAATTTATTTTTATTATCTCTTTTTTTTGTATTTTTTCAAACATGTCTAACAATTTATTTATTTATTTAATTATTTTTATTTATCCTAGATAAGCATGCACCTAGGTTGCGAGTACTAGAACTAACTACGAAGGCGCAAGTAGAGAGAAAAATCAAAAAACACCTAAACAAGCACCTAGCCTCATAAAAAGCCACAGATAACTGACGAAGCGAGAAAACCACGATGGGTGCCCTACTCCCCCGAATGCATGACATTCGGTGAAGCAAACACCAAGAAAGCGGGAGGGAGGTACAAGTCGGGATGCCCTTCTGGGGCCCCTTCTAAAAACATAGAAAAATGGGTCAGTGCCTTTATTTTTATATATTTTTTACAAAAAGTATTACAAGTAAAAAAATTCCAAACTAATTTTGCTCATCTGCAACCGACTCGTGAGAGAAGGGGTCGATCTATGCACTTTCAACTATCTTGACTTACGAAGAAGCCGACTGATCCTACAGGCCCTGTAAAAATTAGTTAAAAAGAACAAAGACAAAAAGCCTAGAAATAAAATCAAAGAAAAATGTATGAAGTCAAAGAAATTAATAAAAACTGTAAAAACCGAAGAAAGTTGACAAAAGCCATAAAACAAAATCAGACAAAAACCGAAAAGAAATCAGAAAACAGTAAAATCAAAAAGATCGAAAAATCTCGAAATGATGTCAAAAACCGAAGTAAAGCTAACGCATCCCCAACAGCTGTGCCATTTTGATAGATGCAAAATCGGACCAGCGGTTAATTGAGTTGTCGGTGTAGAAAACCTGTGAAGACAGTCGTGGTTTATTATACAAAATTTAGGATTAATATAAGATGGAGAAAAGAGAAACAAATAAGATTGTCTCATATTTTAATCCCTTAAACTAATTTTTATCCAGGTAAGTTCCCTAGGGTCAAACTCGAAGAGGCCCAATAACCGTACTGTGGTTTTCGGGGAATAAAAGAATCTCGAGAATTTATTCTTCTTCTTGAAATTACAACAGAAGTCAAGAAAGCACTCAAAAATAACATGGTTTTACAAAAATAGAATCCACAAAAATATGTGATGAAAATCAATGAAAAATTACAAGAAATGACGCTAGGGTAGTTATGGAACTACCCTAGAAAAGTCTTGGAAAAATACAACAAAATAAAGGTCCAAAATTATAGTCCAGGGAGATGGAGCCTTGGAACCTTCCTCGATGATCACTCTTCCACACGGCGTGCGCCTTTGGCCCGGTCACAACTGAAGTTAGGAGGACGACAATGTAGGTGGTGGATAAACTAATGAGTTTCTGGAGTTAGTTGGTTCAGGAAGAGTTAGTCGAGAATGGAGAGTTTGGAGGTCATTTATAGAAGATTCGAAGGGAGTTAGGTATGAATCAAGGGCTGGCGTGTGTGATGGTTGTTAGAAGAAGATGATTGAGGGTTTGGATCGAAGGAAGAGGTTATGGAATGGTGGGTAGAAATTAGAGAAGAAAGGCTGGTAGAACAGATCAACTGCTTAGGTTCTTTGAGGAAAATGAACCAGGTGTTGATACGTGTCAACACCTGGTTGGACATATTCAAGAAATAGAGTAATAAATAGGGAATAAATAATAATTAATGGAATTTTAAATAGTTATAAAAATAAGAAATATAGATAATTAAATTATCTAATTATAGTATAATTAGTTTTGATAAATAAAAAATATTTCATTTAATATAAATATTATAGTAATAAATAAATAATACTTAATAAATAAGCTTTGGATTTTTAATTTAATAAATTGATAGATAATATACTATTTTTATAATTTTTTAATAATAAAGTTAATAAATAAAGCTTGTACCAATTTTTGAAAATTTTAATAAATAAATTTTGGTGTATTAATAAATGTAGATATAAGTGATACAATTCATTTATACCTCTAAATTAGGATTTTTTATTTTTTAAATTATTTAATAAGCTCCAAAAATTATGAAATAAATTAGAATTAAAATACAAGATCAAAAAAATAACTTGAAATTACAACATCAATAAATCAATAAATAATGTGTTCTAGATAAAATAAATAGCCCAGAAACCTAGTTTTGGTTAGGTCCCAAAATTGACCTTTTGCAAATGGACTCCGATTTTAGTGAAATCACCTTCATTAATTAAATAATATTATTTTATGAACTTTAAAGGTGAGTAGAATGAAATTGCAATTCACGGAGAAATTTATGATGTTCGGAAGTTGGGATTTTGACAAATTACATGTAGGATTTCTTGACATATATAAGGTAATATTTTTAACTTATTTTTATATTTTTCTATACATTTTTAGAAATAATTGGGTGAAGAGTTTGTCAAAAATATATTAACATGAATTAATTAAAATTCATTGAAGTTTTGGTATTTATTGGATAATTAATGAAGAGTGTCTAGAATGTGGAATTAATTATTTTTATTTGTTTTCTTCCTTATCTCTCCCTACTTATTTATTTATCGACCAATCAATGCTGACTTGGTCTTGAGAATTAGGTTTTAAATATATCTTCTAGCTATATTTATTTTTACAAGTCATGTTGTACATATATACATATCTACAATTTGCCTTCTTTTTATTTTATTTATTCCTTTTTTTGTTTATTTACATGATTTTAATGCCTAAAAGTGCATTTTTATTCATAAATAGAGTTTCTTAAAAAGTGGAAATTAATGGATGTTTACATGTATTTGTTAAGGGTTTTAAGACAAAATGCAGACAGAATGTTAATGAATCATGGATTCGTCAATCATTTGTATCATAATGACATTGATGATATACAATATCATTCGATGATTATTTGTGATATGAGATTTCTTCCCTTCACCTTAGAAACCTTTGAAATGTTCAAAGATTTCACTTTTTTGGTTTAGAACCAAACAGAAAGAAGATAAAATAAATTCGATCTAATCTAGGTAGCAAGTACCTATTAGATGAATTTAAGGAATACCTTATGGAGAAAGGAATATCATTCCTATCTCAATCTTCTTAATAGACCTAAACTCAATAGAGTTGTAGGGAGATACAATTGGATCATGTCTGACATGATCTTATCAATGATGAATATCATCATAATTACCTCTTAGTTTCTATGTATATATGAAGTAGAGACTACTATATATATCTTTTATAATATTCCTTGCTAATCGAAACCCGAACATCCCCATAAGATATGGTTTGGAACCTGGCATGGTGTTGGACGCTTGAGGATTTAGGGTTGCTTGGTTTATAACTTTGTCACGGATGTAAGTCAGCTGAAATCTAGCACCGGAGAGTGCTGCTTCATTAGGAGAATAAAGGATGGTATTGGATACCTACTTTATGACCTTAAGATTCTTAAAATATTTCAAATATGAGAATGTGATTCTTAGAGGATAACTTTCTTGACAATCAAGATGAAAATTAAGTAAAGGAATTCATTGAATTTTACAAAGATAACAAAGCTCATGAAATTGGAAACTAAAATGATAATTAAAGATGAAACACTCATAGCTCTTCAAAATTAGTTTTAGGATGGATTCCATGTATCAGATAAAAATATGATAATGATCTGACTTCATATGATGAAGTTTCTGAGGATCATGACATGGAAAGATGGATATTAGCAATAAAGTCTAATATAGACTTCATATATAATTGTTGCATATGAAACCTCGAGGATCCACCTATATGGGTGAGACCCCTTAAGGTATAAATAGATCTTCAAGAGAAAGAGGGAACCTAATGAGAAGTTAGAGACCTTCAACACATGGCTCGTAGCCATGAGCTACACACCGAAGAGAAGACATCAATAGTGACGAGACTTTCTCTTCAGTGACCATGCTTAAACCCATCAGAATATTGCTAACTATAGCTATTCAACTTGAGTATGATATCTTCAAGATGGAAGTCAATATTTCATTCCTCTATGAATACCTCTCTAAGGATATTCACATGAAGTAGCCCAAGGATTCATGATTGAGAAAAGCAAGGTATACAAGCAGAACAACTCCGTCTATGGACTCAAACAAGATTCTTGTAGTTGGAATATCAAATTGGATGAAATCATAAAGGTTATGGTTTCAAATAGAATCTTGATGAACCATGTGAAGCTTAGTGGGAGTGCCATTGTGTTCATCATGACAAATGCATATGATATCCTAATCATTTGGAATTATATGAGGATAATAAAAAGTGTTTTATAGTCTTGATAATTCCATACCTTGAGATATGATCTCAAGGATACCTCTTAGATCGTAATTATGAAGTTGTTCAGAAGAAAAGAGAAGAAGGTATTGGGACCGTCACATTAGTGGTACATCTTGGACATGTTCCATTTTCTGGAAAATTCCAAGAAAGGCTTCATTCCCTTAAGATATGGTACTAATCTATCTAAGGGATATCACCTCAAAGAGTTGAGGATGTGAATGCCAAGGCTACATGCCCTAGTGCTATAGCTATGGGAAGCTATGTGTATATTAGATGTGTACAAAAGCCAGATGTCTACCACGCAGTGGGGGTAGTAAAATATTACTAATCCTACTATGAAGATTAAACACTTGATTGTAGTAATATAAACATTTTCAAAAGATGAAAAGATTTTTGAGATAGTGATCTCAAATTCTTATCATCAAGAACTTATGATTTTATAGATAATGATATAAAAGATCTTAAGAAAAGATGCCTTATAAGACATAAGATGGGGTCTTTGCCCTACGATATAGAGATATCTAAGAATAATGGTATTCAGATAAGGATAATAGAAATTACATACTATTTATAAAAATTATTGAATTGTAGTGTCAAAGAAACTGTAATAACTTTAACAAGATTTAGTATTGGTTACATAAAATGCAACATTCGCATCAGATTCGAGAACTGTTACTAGGAGATATACAAGTATCGTAAAAGGACTTAACGTAGTCTCTTAGGAACAGAGTGACTGATCAGCTTACCTATCTATTTTTCTAGATAAACTATGATTGTCACATGAGTGTGGGTTTAAAGATTAGCCCACTAATGGCTCTTTGGGCTAGTGGGAGATTGCTGGACATGCAAGCCCACGACGAGCCATTATGCAATAAATGTTATTGCAAATATCATACCCAGATCTGAATTGAAGAATAACAAATTTTCATAATAGGTCCCTTAAGACAATTAGGATTATGTACCATGGCCATCTTAATGATCATACCGTTGTTGATTCAATTTTTGAATCATAGAGGCTGGTGCTTGGATGAATATCTAAAGAGTTAGATTGATGACTCATCAAGCACCATCAAATGATTATTAAGAGATGATCTCCAACCTGAGTAAGAGATGGAAATCCTTCCTCTAATGGGCTGATATCTATTCGACCTCTTGATGCAGGTCCATTGTGTAGGAATACATATTAAGTGGTGTCAGATAAGTTAGGTCAAAGAGTTGACATAACGAGATCGAGATAATCAAAGACCTATGTCGTATGTTGTCACGATATAGGAACGCATCCTCTGACCAGAGATAGATGGGCTATTATATGTTTTAGTATGTACATTTGGAAGATCGATAGGTTGATGACCTAATCATGGTCTATACATCGGTGCACTAGTGTCCATACAAGGGTATATGAGTAATACGATCTCTCAAAGGGACCATACATATTCAATTACTGAACCTGAAGATGTGAGCCCACTCATGAGATATTGGGATCAAATTCAGTGCACGATCATCTCGATTTGGAAGCTTGACTGAATTTGTAGGTTTGATATATACTTTTAGAAAGTATGTGAACAATATGTATGTATGATATATGTTTTTGGAAAGTATATGATCGATACCGACTCCCAATGATCAAATGATAAACTTAATGATAAAACCCTAATGGAGCTGGTGTAAATAGATCTAACACTTTGGGTTTATTCTTGGTCTTCCAATATGTAGGATGTACATGTATTAGGAATATCTGACAGTGTGTGATGTGATCAATAAATGATTGTATAACCATGACACTTCCATTCCGAGGGAGTGGTGAAAAATGTCTATATTTTTATGACTCCTCTCATAGAGAAGTGATCCGATCTTAGTTCACATGTTAGACAATAATATGAATGTGATTCAGATGCAATAAGAATATTAGATCTACGACCTTGATTTAATCAAGCATATGTGGTAGGAACTCGAGGTATGGATTTGAGATGTGATCTCAATATCCAAGTCACTATACGTGGAACATACAATCTTGATGTCCTTATCTCTAAGTATCCGTGGAGAAAACACATTATTTTTGAAGGAGTTCAAGAATAGTTCCATTGTTGATAATGTATCTAAGCATTAACCAAAATAGATATAAAATGTGATTTGATTATTATAAATGAATTTGATTTATATTATTTAGGCTTATGAGAATGGACATCCAAGATGATTAAATGTGATTTAATTATCAAGGATGTGAATAATGTGGATAGCACTATACATATTATTCATGGATATTATAAATGTATTTTTAATATGTTAGAGAGATATAATTGTAATTTGTATTTATGAATTAATAGTTGATGAGAATTGGATTAACATTGGACAATTAATTGTAAATGCATTTACATTTTATTTTGGATGTATGAATATGATTCATAAATATTAATGGCATGATTACAATTATCACAAAATAATTTGGAATTATTTTGGTGAATAATTATGCAACAAATGCTGTTGCATATGGTGAAAGAGATTTGGAATCTCATCAAAATAGGAAAATGAGAGACACATTCCATATATATGAAGTAAACGGCCATGGAGTCCCACTACATGTATGGTCGTCCACTCAATATGAGGAAGGATGTCGCTTTCTCTTTCATGTATTCCCACATGACATTGATTTGAATTGAAATTAAATGTGTTGTAAATATATTTGCAACATATTTAATTTGTTTCAAATTGATAATTGTCGTTGGTAATTAAACACAACAAGATTATGGTCATTGATTGAAAGCACAAACCAATCTCAACCATTGATTTTGTGAGCACATGGATTGTGATCCACAGACATCCAGACTTGTATAAATAGAAGGGTATCCCTAGCCTTTTATAAAACAACACACAATGTGAAATACAACAAATCTCTCTCTCTCTCTCTCTAATTTCTCATGGACATCCCCTCTCTATCTCAACAATATTGTCGTCCACTTGTTGACCTAGAGATCCTTGTATCGATCGCATCATCGTTGTGCTGCCGGATCAACTGCTCGTGAATCTTTGTCTCCTTCGGTGTGCCCCGCTCGTGAAGAAGACGTTGGGTCTCATGAGATGAGATTAGGAGATTCGTCGCTTGGATCATCAACATGGATTGTGAGGAGTATGCATTTCATCAGTGCGCTCGCAAGCTTCTCCTCCATTGGATCGGACATGGGACAAGAGGTCTCTTCCTTTAGAGACTCCATCGCAAGCACGCTTCAAGAGGCAACCTTAATACCCATCGGTGGTTTACATGAAACAATCTGAGATGTTTTCTTGTATCATGTGGTTTCATCGTTTTAAACTTTTTAAATTCATTGCTCTGAGCAACTAGTAGGACTAGTTGCTCCTGATCACATATGATGCGATCTCCACACTTCCATGACGCGCTTAAGAATTTTCCCATATCCTTCAATGCCATAGGATGAAATTATCAAATCTCCATGGGGTCAATGCCTCATTGTGCTTGCATCGCATATACCTTGAAAAAGACAACAAGCCTTCCTAGAGTTTCAGCGTAGATTAAATCCAAATCTCTAGGAAGTTGTGAAGAATAAAATAATGAAATGGTGTGATGCGGGTTTCATATATCCCATCTCTGACTTAAAATGGGTGAGTCCCTCACATGTTATGCCCAAGAAATTAGGGATCACCATGGTCAAGAATGATAAAGGAGAGGAGATCGTAACCAGAATACCGACATCTTGATGTGTCTGTGTGGACTACAAACCCCTGAATCTAGCTACCAAGAAAGACCACTTACCGCTACCCTTCATCGATCAGATCATTCAGCTATTGTCCTCGAAGGAATATTTCTATTTCTTGGGTTGTTACTCTAAAGGATATGGAAGAATCCTTAAGCGCATCATGAAAGCATGAGTATTGCATTATATATGATCGAGAGCGACTAGTCACACTAGTTGCTCAGTGGAGCGGAATTTAAAAAATTTTTAATCGATAAAACCACATCATCCAAGAATACATCTTGGATCATTTCATCTAAGCACATAGTAGATAAAGGAATACCTCTTGTAGTGTGGTTATGATCGAGCCTATAAGAGAAGAGACGTCCTATCTCAAGTCACGTCCGTCAGAGGAGATGCTTGCGAGCACAGAGATGAGTTGCGTGCTTCTCACAATCCAAGTCGTTGATCCAAGCTATGGATCTCCTGAACTCGTCCCACGAGATCGAACATATCTTCATGAGTGAGATGCACCAAAGAAGACAGAGACCTAAGAGTTATCAAAGTGGCAGCACAACGGTGATGCGACGACGGTAGTGACCTTCTCTCTAGGGATGGTTTGGACATAAACAGAAGGAGAGAGGGAGAGAGGGCTTGGCATGAGAATGAGAGAGAGAGAGAGGAGTTGTGTTGTTGTCATTGTAACTCTGAAGAGCAAGCGGCGCCTCTTCTAATATTGAGTTTATGGAGTCCATCGATCTCAATCCATGGACAACACAAAATCAATGGATGAGATTAATTTATGTTTCTTTCAATGGCCAAGATCTTGTTGTGAAAACACAACAATAATTAATTTAATTTAATATAATATATATTGATAAATCAATATAAATTAATTCCAAATCAAATTAATTGACCTTGGAGATAAAGGGAAAGAAGATTGGCCTCATCTCTAAAAAGGGGGGATGACCTCCCACTCCCAATGGAAGTTGGTGGCCATCCACATTCTTATGGTGGAATGGGTCAATCTCCTCATTATCTCATGAGATCTCATTATCTCATGATATCTCCAAGATTTACAACAACATTTGTTGTAATTTATTTCTCAAAAAATAATTCATAATTATCTTTTTAATATTGCAATCTTGCCATTGGATAAAATGTGAATCACATTCACACCCCCAAACAAATTGTAAACTAAATTTTAAATTAATCATCCAATGTGAATTCAATTCACATCAATAATTAATTAACAAATATAAATTGCAATAATCTCTCTAATATATTATATTCACATTTATAATATACATGAATAATTAGATAGTGCTATCTATTAGACATGTGAACCTACGACGAGCTATTATGCAATAAATATTATTGCAAATACCAGTCCTTGATCTGAAATGAAGAATAACTAATTTGCATAATAGGTCCCTTAGTACAATTAGGGTAATGTACCACGTCCATCTTAATGATCATACAATAGTTGATTCAATTATTGAATCATAGAGGCTGGTGCTTGGATGAATATATAGAGAGTTAGATCGAGGACTCATCAAACACCGTCAAATGATTATTAATAGATAATCTCCAGCCTGAGTAGGAGATGACAATCCTTTCTCATAAGGCTGATATCTAACCGAGCTCTTGATGCAGGTCCTATGCATGGGAATAGATATTCGGAGGTGTTAGATAAGTTAGGTCAAATAGTTGACTTAACGAGATCGAGATAACCAAGGACTATGTCGTATGCTGTCATGATATAGGCGCGCATCCTCTGACAAGAGGCAGATGTGTTACTATATATCTGAGTACGTACATTTGTCAGACCAATAGGTTGATGCCCTAACCCTGGTCTATACACCAGTGTGCTGGTGTGCATGCAAGGGCATATGAGTAATATAATATCTAAAAAGGATCGTACAGATTCATTACTAAATTGGAAGACATGAGCTTACTCATGAGATATTGGAAAGAATGAAATTCCATGCACGGTCGTCTTACTTTAGAAGTGTTGGACAAGCGAGCCCATGGCGAGCCATTATGCAATAAATATTTTTGCAAATATCATTCCCTGATCTGAAATGAAGAATAAGTAATTTGCATAATAGGTCCCTTAGTACAATTAGGGTTATGTACGATGATCATCTTGATGATCATACAACTGTTGATTCAATTATTGAATCATAGAGGCTGGTGTTATATGAATATCTAAAGAGTTAGATTGAGGACTCATCACCGCCAAATGATTGTTAAGAGATGATCTCCAGCCTAAGTAGGAGAAGGCAATCCTTTCTCATTTAGGCTGATATCTGACCTACCTCTTGATGTAGGTCCTCTGATAAGAATAGAGATTCGGAGGTGTCAGACTAGTTAGGTCAACAACTTGACTTAATGAGATCGAGATAACTAAAGTCCTATGTCGTATGTTGTCATGATAAAGGCACACATCCTCTGACCTGAGACATATGTGTTACTATATGTCTGATTATGTACATTTGGCAGACCAATAGGTTGATGACCTAATCAAGGTCTATACACCGACGCGCTGGTGTGCATACAAGGGCATATGAGTAATATGATCTCTTAAAGGGATCATACAGTTCAATACTAAATCAGAAGACATGAGCTCACTCATGAGAAATTGGGAAGAATCAAATTCCGTGCACGGTCGTCTCACTTTGGAAGCTTGACTGAATTTGTAGGTTTGATATATGCTTTTGGAAAGTATATGATCAACACCTGGGTATAATATATGCTTTTTAGAAAGTATATAATCGATACCAACTCCCAAAGATCGAATGAGAAACTTAATGATAATCCCTGAAGTAGACAGTGTAAAATTGATCTTATACTATGGGTTTATTCTAGGTCTTCCAGTATACAAGATGTACTGGTATTGGGAATACCTGTGGGTGAGTTGATCATAAACAATTGTATAACCATGAGGCTTCCATTCCTAGGGAGTGATGAAACGGGTCTGGATTTTAGTGACTCCTCTCAGTAGAGAAGTGATCTGATATTGGTCCAAACGTTGGACATTGATCTGAATGTGATTCAGATCCAATGAGAAGTTTAGATTTACGGTCTTGATTTATCAAGCATCTATGGGAGGATCGAAATCAGGATTTGAGATGTGATCTCAATATCCAAGTTACTATACGTGGAACAATACAATCATCCTATCCTTATCTCCAAGTATCCGCGGAGAAATCGCATTATCCTTGAAAGGGTTCATGATAATTTCATTGTTGATACATGTATCCGAGCACTGAAGAAATAGATAATTAAGTGTGATTTAATTATCATGAATAATATAAATTTGATTCATATTATAAAGAGAGTTATATAAGATAATTAAATGTGTTTTATCAAAGATGTGAAAATGTGAATGTGATTCATATTATTTGAAAACATGAGAATAGAGATCTAAGATGATTAAATGTGATTTAATTATCATGTATATGAATAATGTGTATAGCACTATCGATACTAATCATATATATTATAAATGTGATTTATAATATATAACAGAGAGCTATTTGTAATTTACATTTATTAGTTAAATGTTGATGTGAATTAGATTCACATTGGACATTAAATTGAAAATGTAATTTACATTTTATTTTGGGTTGTGAATGTG
The DNA here is from genome assembly GCA_037367405.1 of Ottelia alismoides. NCBI lineage: Eukaryota > Viridiplantae > Streptophyta > Magnoliopsida > Alismatales > Hydrocharitaceae > Ottelia > Ottelia alismoides. The sequence goes on from JAZKJV010003178.1 coordinate 212,040, forward strand.
GCTCACAAATTTCCAATGACATGATTGCAATCTTCACAAAATAGTTTGGAATTTTTTTGGTGAAAAATTTTGCAACAAAAGTTATTGCATATGTGGAATATTATCTGAGATATGAGATCTAGACATAATTGGAATAAAAGAGCCTCCAAACCGTACATGGAGTGGATGACCAACTTGGTCTCTCCAAGTTGGTAGCCGTCCACCCCATACATGGAAGGATGGTTGTTTTTATTCCAAAACATTCCATGTTTGTTGATTTGATTTATATTGAAATATATTGATTGATTTTCAATATATTTAATTTATTTCAAACTCAACAAATTGTTTTTGCAAATATTTTAGCAAATAAATCATAGCCATCGAACGAAACACAAATCAATGTGAGCCATTCGATTTGTGTTGTCCATGGATTGAGATCCATGGATCACAAAATATTATAAATAGAAGGGCACCCCTTGCTCTTCATATGCTAATGAGAAACACAAGGCTCTCTCTCTCTCACTCTTCCTCTCTACACACCCTCTCCCTTTCTCTCTTATGGCCGTCCACCATGGATGACCTATAGAGAGTCTCCATCGCCGCAGCGTCATCGTTATGCTGCCTGATTGTATGCTCGTTGATCTCTGTCTCCTTCGGTGCACCTCACTCGTGAAGAATATGTCGGATCTCGTGTGTCGAGATTAGGAGATGCGCTGCTTGGATCATCAACATGGATTGCGAGGAACACGTGTTTCATCAACATGCTCGCAAGCGTCTCCTCCGTCGGATCGGACTTGGGACAGGATGTCTCTTCGTTTGGAGACTCGATCGCAATCACGCTTCAAGAGGTAACCCTATCACTTGTTTGTTGTTTAGATAAAACGATCCGATAAGTGTTCTTGGATCATGTGGTTTCATCGCATGTTTTTTTTAAAATTCCGATACAATGAGCACTAGTGCGACTAGTCGCTCCCGATCGCATACGATGTGATCCTCACGCTTCCATGATGTGCTTAAGGATCTCCACATATACTTCAAGTGGTATCAGAGCCTCAGGTATGAGGTTTTATATGTGATCCATAAACCTAGGAAGACTTGGGTTCGTTAGGGTTTGCGAAAGTTTTGTCGCATTTCATTTTCGCATCTCTGTTTAGTGATTAATTTAGGCCCTGTTTAAATTGATTAAACACGAAAATAATAATTGAATTTTGTTCTCCACTAAATAAGAAAACTGTAGGATCTGAGTTTGCATGATTTCGAATCCGTTTGCTCAAGTTATGGTCATTTTAGTGAACATATATCCACAGTTTAGGGGACTGCGAATCTCAACATAATTAAAGAGTTAATTGCGGATTTGAAATGCGTTTAAATCCCTTAGGTTCTGTTGTAAATCAAATTAACAAACTTTAGGAACTTATTTTGCTAAATATGGATTTAAATTGATTGAGATATGATATTTTTAGTAAGTGAGGGTGACTGCTGAAAATTACTTTCCTAATCAAGAACCTAGTGATTGTCATTTAAGAGATTAGTGAAATTAAATGGTTTAATTTCCTAGAATAATTATAGATAAATATTTATAAAATATTTGATGATAATTATTTTCTTAAATGACATTGACTCAACCAATAATTGATTAGATGTGATCTAGATCATAATTGGTTACACAATCTACTTTCCAACAAACAAAGTTGCTTGAATAGGATTGGGGATTTGTTTAGCAAATCTCCTAATAATGTTAATCAATTATTATTATTATTATTATTATTATTATTATATATGGTATAACTTTGGTTGAAGAACCGATTATAATCTAAAGTACACAATCACCAATTTGGCATTATCTTTTCCCGAGATGGATATGGTGTCTAGTCGGGGAGCATTGGGGTAGCAGGTTGCATAGTGTGTAGTCTGTCACACTCCCGTCAGTACCGACCATGACAGCGGGTAGGGACTTGATAATGCAGGAGAGATCACGGTGTATTTTTCTAATTATTAAAATTCAGAATAATACGTATTTGGGATAATACCACAATTCAAGTAACATTATAGATTGTTGGTTGGATATTAATTGGATCATTAATTTACTATGATTAGATTAATTTGAATCCAACTAAAAATTAAACACTCTAATTTTAATAGAGATGTAATTTCCCTTGGAAGAATTAATCATAATGAATATGATTCATGATGATTAATTAGAATTTGAATATGATATGGAGGATCACATAAGTGACATCCATGCTCTCCCGTCAAGGCGAAGGGTTCCGTCGCTAGGAATTGTATGTAGGAGACGCATGTCCAAAGTGACAGCTCCTATATGCAAGTGCATCTGGATTGGGCTCTTCGCTTCTCGAAAGAGTAAGGACGTATGCGTAGTGATCCCAATAACGGGTCCTCGTATTATTGGAGCGATATTGAATTGCGCAAAATGAGTTGTATTCCCATTGACGGTTGGTTCAATTAATGACGAGTCAACATTACCTTAGGGGTGGTGGGCTTGAGTACTAAAGACAGAATTGGAGTGCAAGTTGGACTTGGCAAGGCGGAATGTGTTCCCGCTTCTTTTTATCTGAGTTACTGGATCTCATCTTATTGGGATGTAACAAAGATAAGAAAGGAGATCCCAGATCTTGCTTAGATATAATGGTAGGTATATCTCTTACATTGAAAGTGATTAAGGTAATTAACTTTTAGTGTTGACAAGGCAAGTCAACTTTGATATAAAAATCCCTAAATCAAAGTAAAGTGTATATATATATATATACATTTATGCATATTTCTTATTTCATATAATCCTTCATTAAACCCACTCAATACTATACTCAATGATAACCAGTAAAATGTCATGGATTGGATCCATGATTAAGATATTGTACTTACATTTGGACACATATTGTATGTGGTTTCAATGTGCAAGTTCCATAGGCTTTGTATGCCTCTACAGTCTTGATCACTCATCGAATGTACTTTGGAAGTGACATGTCGATGATGATCGTAATCGTCGAATTATCCTTATAAAATCTAAGAAGTTGTTTAGGCATGCATATGTGCTCTTGACATTTTATCATGAATGGCATGGTTCTCTGCATCATGTAGAATGATAGCTCTATAAGAGATGATGTACTCAAAATATTTGAGTACCTACCTGAACCAATGTTTTTTATGGTTTAGATGGATGTAGATACATTGAGTGTCATCATTATACTATCTATACTCTAGTCATTCATGAAGCTTCATAATATTCATATTGTATGAATTGAATGAAGCATGTATAAATGTTGAAATGCTCTTATATTGAAATCTTTTGATTTCAGCATAAGAAATCCTTCGTCTTAAGCAATGGTTGTTTATAGATAAAGGGAGCGCAGTGGAAGCATAGGTTGGACCCAAATAAGAAGGAAAGTCAAAGACTTGACTGTACTTATGTGACATCCGTATGACATACAAATAGTTGGATGCATGCCAATACTGTAATAAGCCGATGTACAGATAATGTGACTATCTTGTCTATCTAGGATCCTTAGAGAAGGATCCAAATGGTGCATCAGAATAATCTTAATCTACATATAATCATTGATATTTACCTGCTTATTGGATAATATAAAGTCTAATAATTGTATCTCATTCTTCTAATAACACTTTCAATTGTTTGCATATATATTAGAAGACTATAAAATTTGATTTTAAATTTTAACAGTCATCCACATAGATATTGATGCAATAGTTGCAACAATCTCTATTGGATAGATGGACTTGTTATTTTCAGTGAGAGAGCTCTTAGTCTTAGAGAATGTCTCTTTCACCTAGAAATTAGAATACACTCATTGTTTATTTCTAAATGTTGGAAATAAACATGAATACTATAATAGACCTATCATAAAGAGTTATGATGGAGATATTTCAGATAGTAATCTAAAATCTAGTGGACTCTACTAAATTAGAAAATTAATGAAAGATTCATTAACATTTCTAATACTGAAATTAATCTTTAAAAGATCAATATGAGAATGAAGATCATTTCACAATGATCTGACATAAAGCCTTGGATATTTGTCTATTGATGAGATCAATGGACCAGTAAGATATGAAACTTTAGAATGTCTGAAATTTCAAACTTACATACTTTTGAATATTGTATTCAAAGTAGAAAATGTCCAAAGCACCCTTCTCTGGGAATGGATTAAGATGTCATGGTATTCAATATCTCATACATATTGATGTATGTTGATCATCTATATCATGATAAACATTGATGCTATGTGATATCATTCGATGATTTTTTGTGATATATGATTTATTCTCTTTACCTGAGAAAGCTTTGAAATGTTCAAAGATTTCACAATTTTGGTTTAAAACCAAAGTTTGAAGGATGATGAAATGAATTTGATCTAACCTAGGTAGCTTATGCCTATTAGATGAATTCAAAGGAATACCTTATAGAGATATGAATATCATTCCTATCTCAATCCTCCAAATGTACATAAACTCAATAGAGTTGTAGAGAGATATAATTTTTTATCATGTGTGACATGATTTGATCAATGATGAATCTTTGCATAATTACCTCTTAGTCTCCAAGGTATATATGTAGTAGAGACTACAATATATATCCTCAATAAGTTTCCAAGCATGTAAGCTGGAATTTAGCACCTGAGAGTGCTACTTCATTAGGAAAATAAAGGATGGTATTGAATACCTACTTTATGACCTTGAGATTCTTAAAAGATCTCATCTCTAAGAATGTGATTCTTAGGTGATGAGACTCTTAAGAATCAAGATGAAAATGAAGAGAAGGAAGTCACTTAATCTTAAGAAGATAAAGAGGCTCCTGAAATCAGAATCTAAATAGACAATTAAAGATGAAACATTAGTACCTCTTCAAATAAGTTTGAGGATGGATTCCATGTGTCAGTTAAATCTGACATGATCTAACTTCATATGATGAAGCTTCTAAAGATCATGACATGGAAAGATGGTTGTTAGCAATAAAGTCTAAAGTAGACTTCATATACAAGTGTGTATATGGAACCTCGAAGATCCACCTATATGGGTGAGACCCATTAAGGTGTAAATAGATCTTCAAGAGAAATAAGGAACCTGATGAGAAGGTAGAGACCTTCAAAGCACGGTTCGTAGCCATGAGCTACACATCGAAGAGAAGACATTGCTTGTGATGAAGTGATCATGCTTGAACTCATAAGAATATTGCTAACTATAGCTACAACTGGACATGACATCTTTAAGATGAAAGTCATTATTGCATTTCTCCGTGAATACCTCTCTGATGACATTCACATGAAGCAATGCTAGGGCTTCATGGTTGAGGAAAGCAAGATGTTCAAGCTAAAGAAACTCCATCTATGGACTCAAATATGCTTCTTGTAGTTGGAACATTAGATTTGATGAAATCATAAATGTTATGGTTTCAGATAGAATCTTGATGAACCATGTGAAGCTTAGTGGGAGTGCCATTGTGTTCACCGTGCTATATGTAGATAATATCCTAATCATTTGGAATGATATAAGAATGATAGTAATGAGTGTTTTATAATCTGGCTGTTCCATACCTCGAGATATGATCTCAAGGATACCTCTTAGATCTTAGTTCTGAAGTTGTTCAGAAGCAAAGAGAAGATGGTATTGGGACGGTCACATTAATGGTACACCTTAGACATTTCCATATTCTGGAAAATTCCAAGAAAGGCTTCTTTCCCTTATGATATGGTACTGACCTATCTAAAAAGGGATAGCACCTCAAAGGGTTGAGGATGTGAATGCTAAAACTGTTTTCCCTTGTGCATCAGTTCCGAGAAGCCAGGTGTAAGCTAGATGTATAGAAAAACCAGATGTATGCCATGTAGTGGGAGTAGTAAACTGTTACTAATCCAACTATGGAGATAAAACACTTGATTGCAGTAATAACAATATCTTCAAAGATGACAAGACTTTAGTGATAGTGATCTCTAAGTCTTATCTTCAAGAAATTAAGACTTTATAGACGAAGATCTAAAATGTTTTAACTATGAATACCTTAGAAGATAGAGATCTCTAGGAATAAGGGTATTCTGATAAGGATAATAGAAATTAAATACTGGTTATAATGATTATTGAGGTGTAGTATCATGGACACTATGACTGACATGATTGAGTATTGGTTGCATAAGATGCAACATTCGCATTGGGTGCGAACACTATTGCTAGGAGATATGCAAGTGCCAGAAAAGGACTTGGCATAGTCTCTTGGGAACAGAGTGACTGATCAGCTTACCTAGCTATTTTTCTAAATAGCCTATAATTGTCACATGAGTGCAGGTTTAATGATTAGCCCATTAATGGCTCTTTGGGCTAGAGGGAGATTGTTGGACATGGGAGCCCACGACGAGCTATTATGCAATAAATGTTAGTGCAAATATCAATCCCTGAGCTGAAATGAAGAATAAGCAATTTGCATAATAGGTCCCTTAGTACAATTAGGGTTATGTACCATGACCATCTACATGATCATACAGATGTTGATTCAATTATTGAATCATAGAGGTTGGTGCTATGATGAATATTTAAAGAGTTAGATTGAGGACTCATCAAGCACCGTCAAATGATTATTAAGAGATGATCTCCAGCCTGAGTAGGAGATGGCAATCCTTTCTCATTTAGGCTGATATCGGACCGACCTCTTGATGCAGGTCCTCTGCACAGTAATAGAGATTCAAAGGTGTTAGATTAGTTAGGTCAAAGAGTTGACTTAACGAGATCAAGATAACCAAAGTCCTATGTTGTATGCTGTCATGATATAGACATGCATCCTCTGACCTGAGATAGATGTGTTACTATATGTCTGAGTATGTACATTTGGTAGACCAATAGGTTGATGACCTAATCAATGTCTATACACCGGTGTGCTGGTGTGCATACAAGGGCATAATAATACGATCTCTCAAAGGATCATACATGTTCATTACTGAACCAGAAGACATGAGATCACTCATGAGAAGTTGGGAAGAATCAAATTCCGTCCACAGTCGTCTCACTTTGGAAGCTTGATTGAATTTGTAGGTTTGATATATGCTTTTGGAAAGTATATGATCAACACCTGGGTATGATATATGCTTTTTAGAAAGTATATGATCGATACCAACTCCCAATGATCGAATGAGAAACTTAATGATAAATCCCTGAAGAAGATAGTGTGAAATTGATCTTATACTTTGGGTTTATTCTAGGTCTTCCAGTAAGCAGGATGTACAGGTATTGGGAATACCTAAGGGTGATGTGATCATAAATGATTGTATAACCATGACACTTCCATTCCTAGGGAGTGATGAAATGGGTCTGGATTTTAGTGACTCCTCTCAGTAGAGAAGTGATTTGATCTTGGTCCAAACGTTGGACATTGATCTGAATGTGATTCAGATGCAATGATAAGATTAGATTTATGGTCTTAATTTAATCAAGAATCTATGGGAGAACCAAGATCTGGATTTGATATGTGACCTCAATATCCAAGTCACTATATATGAAACAATACAATCACTCCATCCTTATCTCCAAGTATCCGCGGAGAAAGCGCATTATCCTTGAAAGGGTTCAGGATAATTTCATTGTTGATACATGTATCCGAGCACTGAGAATTTGGATAATTAAATGTGATTTAATTATCATGAATAATATGGATTTGATTCATATTATAAAGAGAGTTATATAAGATAATTAAATATGATTTAATTATCAAAGATGTGAAAAATGTTAATGTGATTCATATTATTTGGGAACATGAGAATAGAGATCCAAGATGATTAAATGTGATTTAATTGTCATGGATATGAATAATGTGGATAACACTATCCATATTAATCATATATATTATAAATGTTATTTATAATTTATAAGAGAGAGCTATTTGTAATTTACATTTGTTAATTAAATGTTGATGTGAATTGGATTCACATTGGATATTAAATTGAAAATGTAAATTACATTTGACTTTGGGATGTGAATGTGATTCACAAATTTTCAATGGCATGATTGAAATGTTCACAAAATAGTTTGGAATTATTTTGGTGAATAATTTTGCAACAAAAGTTGTTGCATATGTGGAATATTATGTGAGATATGAGATCTCAACTTAATTGGAATAAAAGAGACTCCATACCATACATGGAGTGGACGACCAACTTGGTCTCTCCAAGTTGGTAGCCGTCCACCCCATACATGGAAGGATGGTTGTTTTTATTCCAAGACATTCCATGTTTGTTGATTTGCTTTATCTTGAAATATATCGATTGATTTTCAATATATTTAATTTATTTTAAACACAACAAATTGTTGTTGCAAATATTTTAGCAACAAATCATAGCCACCGAAAGAAACACCAATCATTGTGAGCCATATGATTTGTGTTGTCCATGGACTGAGATCCTTGGATCCCAAAATATTATAAATAGAAGGGAACCCCTTGCTCTTCATATGCTAATGAGAAACTGAAGGCTCTCTCTCTCTTCCTCTCTACATGCCCTCTCCCTTAATCTCTTATGGTCGTCCACCATGGATGACATATAAAGAGTCTCAATCGCCGCAGTGTTGTCGTTATGCTGCCCGATTGTTTGCTCGTGGATCTCTATCTCCTTCGGTATGCCTCGCTCGTGAAGAAGACGTCGGATCGCGTGTGTCGAGATCAGGAGATGCGCTTCTTGGATCATCAACATGGATTACGAGGAGCACGTGTTTCATCAACACGCTCGCATGCGTCTCCTCCGTCGTATCGGACTTGAGATAGGAGGTCTCTACGTTTAGAGACTTGATCGCAACCACGCTTCAAGAGGTAAACCTAATACTTGTTTTGGTTTATATGAAACGTTCCGAGAAGTGTTCTTCGATCATGTGGTTTCATGGCATGATTTTTTTTTTAAATTCTGCAACATCGAGCAACTAGTGCAACTAGTCGCTCCCGATCGTATACGATGCAATCCTTACGCTTCCGTGATGCGCTTAAGGATCTCCCCATATCCTTCAAGAAGCTTGACAGAATTTGTATGTTTGATATATGCTTTTTAAAAGTATATAATCAAAACATGGGTATGATATATGCTTTTTAAAAGTATATGATCGATACCAAGTCCCAATTGTCAAATTTAATAAAACTCTGAAGTAGACAGTGAACAAGAGATCTAAAACTTTGTGTTCATTTTGGATCTTCTAGTATGCAGGATGTACAAGTATTAGGAATACCTGGGGGTGAGGTGATCCTAAACGATTATATAACCATGATGCTTCCATTCCTACGGAGTGATGAAACGGGTCTGGATTATAGTGACTCCTTTAAGTAGAGAAGTGATCTGATCTTGGTCCGAATTATTGGTCATTGATTTGAATGTGATTCAGATACAATGAGAAGATTAGATTTGCGATCTGATTTAATCAAGCATTTATGAGAGGTCTGCAAGATATGGATTTGATATGTGATCTCAATATCCAAGTCATTATACATGGAATAAAACAATCGTCCTGTCCTTATCTCCAAGTATTTGCGGAGAAAGCACATTATCCTCGAAAAAGTTCATTGATTATTTCATTGTTGATATATGTATCCGAGCATTGAGAAAATGGTTAATTAAATGTGATTTAGTTATCATGAATAATTTGAATTTGATTCATATTATATGGAGAGTTATCTAAGATAATTAAATATGATTTAATTATCAAAGATGTAAATAATACGAATGTAATTCATATTATTTTGGCACATGAGAAAAAACATCCAAGATGATTAAATGTAATTTAATTATCGTGTATATGAATAATGTGGATAGCACGATCCATATTAATCATATATGTTATAAATGTGATTTTTAATATATAAGAGAGATCTATTTGTAAATAACATTTACAAATTGAATGTTGATGTCAATTCAATTCACATTGGACAATTAATTGAAAATGTGATTTACATTTTATTTTGGGTTGTGAATGTGATTCAACATTTTCTAATGGAAAGATTGCAATATTCACAAAATAATTATGAGTTATTTTTGTAGAATAGTTTACAATAAGTGTTGTTGTAAATCTTGGATATTTCCATGGACTAATGTAATCTCATGAGATTGCCACCAACTCCCATATTATGGAAGGAGGCAATCTTCATTCCATAATCTCCATGCTTGATTGATTAAATTTGGGATTAATTTGTATTGATTTTTTGATAAATATTAAACCTAAATTAAATTAATTATTATTGTATTTTTACAACAAAATCTTGGCTAATGAAAGAAACATAAATCAATCTCATCCATTGGATTTGTGTTCACATGGATTGGGATCCATGGACTCCCAAAATACTATATAAGAAGAGGCACCCATTGCTCTTTAAAGTTACGAGAACAACAAAAACTTCTCTCTCTCATTCTATACACGTCCTCTCTCTCTCTCTCATTGTGGCTGTCCACCATAGAAGCCCTAAAGAGAGTCACCATTGTCGCAGTGTCATCATTTCGCTGTCGGATTGTTTGCTCGTGGATCTCTGTTTCGTCCAGTGTGCCTCGCTAATGAAGAAGACGTCGTATCTTGTGTGACAAGATCTGTAGATTCATCGCTTGGATCATCAACATGGATTGCGAGGAGCACGCGTTTCATCAACGCGCTCGCAAGCGTCTCCTCTGTCTAATCGGACTTGAGACAGGAGGTCTCTTTGTCTAGAGACTCGGTCGCAATCACGCTCCAAGAGGTAACCCTAATATTCGATTATGGTTTAGATGAAATGATCCTACAAGTGTTGTTGGATCGCGTGGTTTCATCGCATGAAAGTTTGTTAAATTCCGCTGCCTCGAGCAACTAATGTGGCTAGTCACTCCCGATCGCATACGATGTGATCCTCATGCTTACGTGATGCGCTTAAGTATCCCACCTTAACCTTCAAGTGGTATCAGATCCATAGATTGGAGGTTTCGGATTCCATAAACCTAGGATGACTTGGGCTCATTAGGGTTTGTGAAAATTTCATAGCAATTCCTTCTCACATCCCTGTTTTGTGAAAATTTTAGATCTTGTTTAAGATGTTTAAATACGAAATTATCACTTGTATTGTGTTCCCCATTAAATAAGGAAATCGTGACATTTGAGTTTGCATGATTTGGACTCTAATTGCTCAAGTTGTAATCTTTTTAATGAACATGTATCCACTGTTTCAGGGATTGCAAATCTTGACGCAATTAAGGAGTTAATTAATGTTTTGAAAAGACTAGAAATGAGTTCAATTTGTAAATCAAATTAGCAAAATTTGAAAACTTATTTTGTGTGATTTATGTTTAAATTGATTGAGATATGCTAATTTTAGTAAGTGGGGGTCACTGCTGGAAATTACATTCCTAATCAAGATCCTTGTTATTGCCATTTATAAAATTAGCGAAATTAATTGTTAATTTTCTAGAATATTTATGTATAAATATTTGAGAAATATTTGTTTGGTAATTATTTCCTTACATGGCATTGCCTTAACCAATAATTGATTAGATAAGATCTAGATCACAAATTGGTTACATGATCTTCTTTCCAACAAACAAAGTTGCTTGAGTAGGATTGGGTATTTGTTTAGCAATTCTCCTCATAATATTAATTAAAAATGTTTTGATTATTATTATATGGTATAACTTTGGTTGAAATCTGATTATCATCTCAAGTATAAAGTGATCCATTTGGCATTATCCTAACCTGAGAAAGATATGGTATCTAGTCACAAAGCGCTGGGGTAACAGGTTGCACCGTGTGCGGTCTCTCACTCTCATCGGTACTGGCTATGGTAGGGGGTAGGGAAGGGATAATGCATAGATCATGATGTATTTTTTCTAAATATTAAAATTTGAATAATACTTATTTGAGATAATACCATATTTCCAATAACAATAAAAGAATATTTGCTGGGCATTATTTGGATCATTGATTTAATGTGATTAAATTAATTGAAATCCAATTAAAATTAAAACACTCTATTAAGAATAGAGTTGTTATTTTCCATGGAAGAATTAATTATGTCAAAATGAATCATAATAATTAATTAGAATTTAACATGATATGGAGGATCACACAAGTGACATCCATGGTTTCCTGTTAAGGCAAAGGGTTCCGTCGCCGAGGATTGTATGTAGGAGACATTTGTCCGAAGTGACAACTCCTGCATAAAAGCACTTCTGAATCCAGCTCTTTGCTTCTTGTAAGAGAAGGTCATATGCGCAGTGACCCAAATATCGAGTCCTCATATTATTGGGGCGATATTGGATTACGCATAGCGAGTTCTAATCCTGTTGATGGTTGGTTCAATTAATGACGGGTCATCATCACCTTAGGGTTGGTGGGCCCGGGTGTTAAAGACCGACTTGGGAATGCATGTTGGACTTTCAAGGCAGAATGTATTCCCGCTTCTTTTTATCCAAGTTACATGTTCTCATATTATTGGGATGTGACAAAGATAAAGAATGAGATCTCAGATCTTGCTTGAGTTATAATGGTAAGTATATCACTTACATTGAAAGTGATTAAGGGAATGAACTTTCAGTGTTGACAAGGCAAGACAAGTTTGATATAAAAATTCCTAAATCAAAGTAAAATATAAATTTGTATATATTTAAGAAAATTTCTTATTTTAGATAGTCATCATTAAACCCATTGAATACTATACTCAATAATGACTAGTAAAATATCATGGATTGGATCTATGATCAAGATATTGTACTTGCAGTTGGACACATAATGTATGTTGTTACAATGTGCAAGTTTTCCACGTAATAATGAGGAATGACAATTAAATAGTAAATAGGACAACAACCCTACGGTTTGTATGTCTCTATAGTCTTGATCTTTCATCGAATGTACTTTGGAAGTATCATGTCGATGATGATCATAGTTGTCAAATAATCCATATTAAATCTAAGAAGATGTTTTAGCATACATGTGTGCTCTCAACATTTAATCATGAATGATATGGTTACTACAATGTGATGAATGGTGGCTCTGTAAGTGATGATGTATTCAAAAAAATGTTTGAGTACCCGCTTGAACCTAAGTCTTTAAGAGATGAGATGTATGAAGATATGATGAGTGTCATCATTCTACTGTCTATACTTAAGTCATTCATGAAGCTTTATGACATTCGTATTTTATGAATCAAATGGTTAAATACTCTTATATTGAAATCTTTGAATTCAACATAAGAGATCCTTTTTCTCAACAAATGGTTGTTTATAGATGAAAGGAGCGCAGAGAAAGCATGGGTCAGACCCAAGTAAGAAGGAAAGTCAAAGAGTTGAATGTACTTCTGTAATTTCCATATGCTATCCAAAGAGTAGGATAAATGCCAATACTGCAATAAGCTAATGTGTTGATAGTATGACTATAAAGTCTATCTGGAATCCTTAGAGAAGGACTCGAATATAGGCTTGCTTATTGGTTAAGATAAAGTCTAATAATTGTATCTCAATCTTCTAATAAGACTTGAAATTGGTTGCATACATTTTAGAAGACTAGAAATTTGATCTTAAGGTTTAATAGTCATCCACGTGGATATTGATGCAATTGTTGAAACAATCTCTATGGGATATATAGACTTCATATTTTCATTGGGAGAGCCCTTAGTCTTAGAGAATGTCTCTATGACCTACATATTAGAATACACTCATAGTTTATTTCTAAATGTTGGAAAAAAAACGTGAATTCTGGAATAGACCTATCATAAAGAGTTATGATGGATAGATTTTAGATAGTATTCTGACATCTAGAGGACTCTACTAAATTAGAAAATTAATGAATGGTTCATTAACATGTCTAATATTGAAAATTAAACCTTATAAGATCAATAGGAGGATGAAAATCATTTGATAATGATCTGACATCAAGCTTTGGACATATGTCTATTGATGAGATCAATAGACAAGTAAGAAATGAAAACTAGAGCGTCTGAAATTTCAAATCTTACATACTTGTGAATATTGTATTCAAAGTAGAAAATGTCCAATGCACCCTTCTCCAGGAATGGTGTAAGATGTCAGGGTATTCAAGATCTCATGCATATTGATGTATGTGGATAATCTATATCATAATGAACATTAATGATATGTGATATCATTCGATAATTATTTTGTTGGACATGCGAGCCTACAACGAGCCATTATGTAATAAATGTTATTGCGAATATCATACCCTGATCTGAAATGAAGAATAAATAATTTGCATAATAGGTCCCTTAGTACAATTAGGGTTATGTACGATGGCCATCTTGATGATCATACAACTGTTGATTCAAATATTGAATAATAGAGGTTGGTGCTTGGATGAACTTCTAAAGAGTTAGATTGAGGACTTATCAAGCACTGTCATATGATTGTTAAGAGATGATCTCCAGCCTGAGTAGGAGATGACAATCCTTTCTTAATAAGGCTAATATCTAACCGACCTCTTGATGCAGGTCCTCTGTATAGGAATAGAGATTCGGAGGTGTTAGATAAGTTAGGTCAAAGAGTTGACTTAATGAGATCGAGATAACCAAAGTCCTATATCGTATGCTGTCATGATATAGGCACGCATCCTCTGACCGGAGACAGATGTGTTACTATATATCTGAGTATGTACATTTGGCAGACCAATAGGTTGATGACCTAATCAAGGTCTACACACCGACACGCTGGTGTGCATATAAGGGCATATGAGTAATACGATCACTTAAAGGGATCATACAGGTTCATTACCGAACCAGAAGACATGAGCTCACTCATGAGATATTGGGAAGAATCAAATTCCATGCATGGTCATCTCGCTTTGGAAGCTTGACTGAATTTGTAGGTTTGATATATACTTTTGGAAAGTATATGATCAACACCTAGGTATGATATATGCTTTTGAAAAAGTATATGATCGATACCAACTCCCAATAGTCAGATGAAAAACTTAATGATAAATCCCTAAAGTAGATAGTGTAAAATTGATCTTATACTTCGGGATTATTCTGGGTCTTCTAGTATACAGGATGTACAGGTATTGGAAATACCTGATGGTTATGTGATCATAAACGATTGTATAACCATGACGCTTCCATTCCTCAGGAGTGATAAAACGGGTTTGGATTTTAGTGACTCCTCTCAGTAGAGAAGTAATCTGATCTTAGCCTAAATGTTAGACATTGATCTGAATGTGTTTCAGATGCACTGAGAAGATTAGATTTGTGGTCTTGATTTAATCAAGCATCTGTGGGAGATCCGAGATCTGGATTTGAGATGTGATCTCAATATCCAAGTCACTATAAGTGGAAAAATACAGTTGACCTGTCTTTATCTCCAAGTATCTACAGAGAAAGCGCATTATCCTTGAAAGAGTTCAGGATAAATTTATTATTGATATAAGTATCCGAGCATTGAGAAAATGCATAATTAAATGTGATTTAATTATCACGATTAATAGGAATTCGATTCATATTATAAAGAGAGTTATCTTAAATAATTAATTGTGATTTGATTATCAAAGATGTAAATAATGTGAATGACATTCATATTATTTGGGCACATGAGAATAGAGATCTAGGATGATTAAATGTGATTTAATTATCATGGATATCGAATAAGGTGGATAGCACTATCCATATTAATCACATATATTATAAATGTGATTTATAATATATAAGAGAGAGCTATTTGTAATTTACATTTTTTAATTAAATGTTGATGTGAATTATATTCACATTAGACATTAAAGTGAAAATGTAATTTACATTTTATTTTGGGTTATGATTATCATTCACAATTTTTTTCAATGGCAAGATTGCAATGTCTACAAAATAATTGTGAATTATTTTTGTAGAACAATTTGCAACAAAAGTTGTTGCATAATCTTGGAGATTACATTTTAAAGATGAGAGCCACCTTCTATATACATGGAGTGGACGACCACCACTCCCATTAGGAATGTGTGGTCGTCCCCTCTTTCCAACATGGAAGGAGGCACTCTCTCTCCTATGATCTCCATGAGATCTTGATTTAATTTGATGAATGAATTATATTGATTTATCAATATATAATTAATCTAAATTAAATTAATTGTTGTTGGTTTTTACCAACACAAATCTTGGCCATTAAAAGAAACACAAATCAATGTGAGCTATTGGATTTGTGTTGTCCATGGATCCCAAAATATTACAAAAGGAGAGGCACCCCTTTGCTCTTCTTCACACACAAGAGAACATAAGTCTCTCTCTCTCTTTCTCTCTCTATATGCCCTCTCTTCTTCTCTCATGTGGTCGTCCACCATGGATGCCCTAGAGAGGTTCTTCATCACCGAAATGTCGGTGTTATGCTACCCAATCGTTTGCTCATGAATCTCTGTGTCCTTCGGTGTGCCTCTCACGTGAAGAAGATGTCGGATCTCGTGTGTCGAGATCAGGAGATTCGCCGCTTGGATCATCAACATGGATTGCGAGAAGCACGTGTTTCATCGACACGCTCGCAAGCGTCTCCTCCGTCGGATCAGGCTTGAGACAAGAGGTCTCTTCATTTAGAGACTCGATCGCAACCACGCTTCAAGAAGTAATCCTATTACTTGTTTGTGGTTTAGACAAAATGATCCGAGAAGTGTTTTTGGATCATGTGGTTTCGTCACAAGAAAAATTTTTAATTTCCGCTGCATAGAACATTTAGTGCGACTAGTCGTTCCTCATCGTATTCAATACGACGCTTACACTTCCGTGATGCGATTGAGGATTATCCCATATCCTTCATATTTGTGATATGAGATTTCTTCCCTTCACCTAAGAATGCTTTGAAATGTTCAAAGATTTCATAATTTTGATTTAGAACCAAAGTTTGAAGGAATATGAAATGGATTTGATCTAACCTAGGTAGCAAGTACCTACTAGATGAATTCAAGGAATACCTTATGGAGAAAGGAATATCATTCCTATCTCAATCCTCCTAATTAACCTAAACTCAAAAGAGTTGTGGGGAGATGCAATTGGATCATGTGACATGATTTGATCAATGATGAATATTAGCATAATTAGCTCTTAGTTTCTAGTTATATATGTGGTAGAGACTACAATATATATCCTTAATTAGGTTTCATTCAAGTAAGGTGGAATCTATCGCCAAAAAGTGCTACATCATTACGAAAGTAAAGGATGGTATTGGATATCTACTTTATGACCTTCAGATTCTTAGATTTCGTCTCTGAGGATATGATTCTTAGAAGATAACTCTGTTTAGAATTAAGATAAAGATGAAGTGAAAAAACTCATTTAATCTTGAGAAGATAAGGAGGCTCCTGAAATCAGAAACTAAAAGGACAATTAAAGATGAAACACTAATACCTCTTCAAATAAGTTTGAGGATTGATTCTTGATGAATCCATGATTCATTAACTTTTCTGTCGCATTTTGTCTTAAAACCCTTAACAAATGCATGTAAATATTCATTAATTCCCATCTTTTAGTAAATCCTCATTCATGAATAAAAAGTCACTTTTAATCATCAAAATCATGTAAATAAATAAAGAACAAAGAAAAAAGAAAAGAAGGCAGATTGGATATATGTATATATGTACAATATGACTTAAAAGTATAAATATAACTGTATGGTATATTTATAGCCTAACCCCCAAGACCAAGTCAGCATGGATTGGTCGACAAACCAATAAGTAGGGGGAGATAAGGAAAGAAAACCATAAAAATAAATTAAGTCACACTCCATACACTTTCCACTATTTATCAAATAAATATAAAATTTCAAAGATTTTTAATTAATTCATATATATATATATATATATATTTCACCAAAATCTTTTCCTAAGTATTACTAAAAATGTATATAAAAATATAAATTTAAGTAAAAAATATTACCTTATATATATGGCAAGAAACCCAACCTATAAATTGTCAAAATCTCAACTTCCGAACATCATAACTTCCTCATACGAACTCCAATTTCACTCTACTCACTTTAAAGTTAATAAAATAATATTCTCTAATTATTAAAGGTGGTTTCATCGAATTCAGAGTCCGTTTGCAAAAAGTCGGTTTTGGGACCAAAAGACAACGGGGTTTCTGGGCTATTTAATTTATATAACACACATTATTTATAGTTTTCTCAATTTTATAATTTCTAAATATTTTCATGATCTTGTATTTTCACCCTAATTTATTTCATAATTTTTGGAGATTATTTATTATTTTAATAAAATCAAAATCCCTAAATTATAGGTATAAATGAAGTAGATCACTAATATCCATATTTATAAATATACGTAAATTATTATTAAAATCCATAAAAATTCACACAAGCCTTTTTTTTATTCTAATAATTAAGAAAATATAAAATTAATTTTTATTTATTTATTTATGAAATTTAAAATTCCAAACCTATTTATATATACATATTTATTAATATAATATTTATATTTCAAATAATATTTAATATTTATAAAAAGTATTTATTCCATAATTAAGATTATTTAAGTATTTATATTTCTTGTATTTATACCTAATTAGAATAACTTTATTTACTATTTAATATTGAATTTACAATAATTATTACTTGTCTGGCCAACCAGATGCGGACACTTGTCAGGACCTAGATTATCTTCTCCAAGAAGGGCTGTTAGCCTTTCTATTCTGGCCGGCCAACTTCACTAAGTTTTCCCGCGCATCTCCTATCTCCTTCCGACGATTTAAACCGTCAGATCTCTTCTCCTAACAACCACCAAGCTTGCCAACCCTTAGATCTAACTTGGGATGCACGAAATCTCTCTATAAAACGGCCCAAAGATCACCATTGCCAAACTTACTCTCCAACAACCTGTAGCTCCAACTCCAAGTGCCCGACCCCCATCTTTCCAAGCTTCGCTCTGCCTGATGTGGAGGTGACAGATCCGATCAAGAGAGCTCGCGTGGAGGAGGGAACATTGGAGGAGGTTCCAAGGCTCTTCTCAGCCTTGCATCGCCGCCACCGCGTGCGTCACGCTCTGGCCAAGGTCGCTCGTCTAGCACTCTTTCGAGGTACTACACCTTGATCTCCCCAGTCCTAATCATTCACTTTCTCAGGTTCTTTCTCGATCATCGTGCCATTATTAGCATGGCTAATTACTGTGATTAGATAGCCTAATCTCCTATCTTGCACGACCAATCGAATTCCAACCCACAGCGTTTCAAATCCACTTCGAATCATGTCTTATTTCATCGCCATTCTCACACATCTCGCATATTTCTTCTGGAAACCATTGTTTTGAGCTTGCAAATCTCTAAATTTGTGGCCGATTCTTCGGGAAACGAGCATATATATATATCTGTCATTTGCAGGTTCTTCTTCGATCAGGAGCGAAATCTACACATCTGGAATCCTTGATTCGCATTGAAATCACGATCCAAAAGGAGCTTAACAAACTTTCAGCAGAACATAGCAGAGCAGTCCGACATCTTCATCGCCTTCCCACCGCTGATCGAAGCTACCTCTGCCAGCCACCTACCGAGGGCGAGCTCGAGAGTTAGATCCTCTAACCCTCTGGCCCCGCCGGAGAGCCAAAGCCGTTGTCGTTCGCCGGAGGAAAATCAAAGAAGATGCGACCATCGTCAGCTACATAACAACTTCAAGAACAGTTGCAGCACAGGTTGCTGACACGTGGCACGCTTGAGGTCGTCAGATCGCGCCTCTCCGTTCTAATGCTGGCCGTGCATACGAACCGGTGGAAATTTTGCATACTTAACCCCACCGACTTCCAGATATTCAGCTCCGCTTCAGAACTTTTTAGTAATTGCATTTAGGTCCATTCGTAGGGACCTAAATGTAAAATACTTTATTTTTTTACAGAACAGTCCATGTGAGGACCTAATTGTAGAACAATTTTGATACTTTTCTTGTGCTTACACCTCTGGGCTGTATGGGATTTTTGGACCTATTTTTGACCTCATTTTTCGTCGATTTTTATTCAGGGTAGTTACGCAACTACCCCAACAAGTTGTTATTAAGTTTTCGTGTCTTTTCATGGTAGTTTTATCGTGTTTTGACACTTCACAATTTGACTTCGTTTTGTTTTGATTTCGTGTGCTTGTTCGAGCCCGTTGCTCGACCCATCCACCTACTATATTGTATCATCTACCTATATTTCACCTATTATATAAAAAATAAATCTTTTGAAAAATAACCCTTTGAAAATTAAATAAAAATTTAAAAAAGTTTAAAATCAAATAAAAAAATTAAAAATAAAAATTCAAATAAAAATTGTCGTGTTTCTTTGATTGCTTTTAGAAGAGGTAAAATAAAATCGTGAAAATATTCTCCTAAAAAATCAAAGCCCTCTATTCTGCCTCCTTGAGTTTGACCCAGGCACACTTACCTGGTAAAATAAATAGTGTAGGTTTTCTTCCAAAAACCGAATTTGTTTGATTCGAGTTAAGATTTGTTTCGCGGCTTTTTCTACAACGACAACGTTATTTCCTAAAAAGCCGCGATCTGATTTTAAACCGCTTATCAAAATAGCACAGTTGCCAGGGAGGCATTAGTGTATTTTGAACTTTTTCGAATTTTTGTGATTTTATTTTTTCTCTTCTTTTTGTTTTGTATTTCGTAGCTTTTCGTACGGTTTTTCGTACGGCTTTTTCTCGATCGACTTCTTTTTGTTTTCATAGTTTTCTTTCGGCTTTTCGTACGGTTTTCTCGACTCTTTTCTCGATTAATTTCGTATGTCTTTTCGTACAGCTAATCAAGTTTTGCAGGGCCTGCAGGATCAGCCTGCTTCTTAGGAAGCCGAATCAGTTGAAAGAGCAGAGGCCGACTTCTTCTTCACGAGTCGGCTGCAG
This sequence comes from Ottelia alismoides, assembly GCA_037367405.1. Classification (NCBI taxonomy): domain Eukaryota; kingdom Viridiplantae; phylum Streptophyta; class Magnoliopsida; order Alismatales; family Hydrocharitaceae; genus Ottelia; species Ottelia alismoides. The sequence continues at coordinate 232,834 of JAZKJV010003178.1, forward strand.
AGGGCAGAATGTGAGTAGTGTAATTTCTGTAAAAGAGAGAGAAAGGGAGAGAAAATGTAAAAGAGAATAAACAACCCCCTATTTTTTCGGGGTCTGATTCGCCGGATACCGTGTATTCGGGGGACAGGGCACCCACCACGGTTTTTCTCGCCTTATCGGTTTTTCCGCGGCTTTTTAGATATTTGTTGAGGTTTTTCTTTCTATTTAGTTGTACCTACGTAGTTAGTCTTAGGACTCGCAACCTAGGTGCATGATTTTAGGAATTTTATAAAAAGAAGTAGACGATTGTTTGAAAAAACCCAAAAAAATTACAAAACCACAAAATAAAATTGGGACAGCTAAACATATCTGACCTAAAAAAACCGTAACGATTCATCTGTTTTGGGATATTAACCCCCGCACAACTTCTCAAAGTGCGTGAGCGAGAGTCGACCCATAAGGTTAGAGCCACAACCCCGTATTTCCCGCGAAATACTACTTAGTTCATACACCTGATCACTGTTCCTCAGTGGGTAAGCTCGGGTAGCTGGAAACAGTCGGGTTTACTTAGCAGAGTGGGTGGTTTAAAGGACACTGTGCAAGGCTCCGTCCTCAAGTAACATGGGTAGCCGGAAACGGTCCGTACTTACTCCCATACTGGCTGAGTGCGAGTGATCTTCTGTAAGTACTCAGGCCAGTGTTTCGGAGAAACCATAGGGCACCTATCAGCTCGCTCAGCTCGTGATAACCGCGATATTTGTTTGCTAATTACAACCCTAAAACCGAAAAGATAAAAGACCGAACCCTTACGGTCTTCATCGGGTTGTGTTGGTGAAAATAGGGTTTTTTTTGTGTTTGCTTGCGGGGCTTGAGTTTCTGCGGCTTTCGCATTTTCTCTCATTTGAATCGTACATCGTGCTCTCTCGATCAACTCTTTTGACATCGAGGATGACGTCTCGATGACTTTTCTGCTTAGACTCCGTGAGCTTTCGACTGTACACCGTCGAGCGTACATCTTCACAGGCTCGGGATGACCCTCTTCCCTAGCTGGTCCCATTTGATCTCGAGGAGAGTCAGACCCAGACTCCCTCGTCTCCTGGCCATAATATTGAGACAGACCCTTTCCTTAATACATCTAGATCTCCAGCTTATTTTTCGTTGAGTTCTTACGAGAGCTTCTATTTCACAGATGATCAGATGGCTCGCGGCAAAGGAATAGCGGCAGACGAGAGGCCACCAACTGGGGAGAATTACGAAGGAAGACCAGATCCAGCCTCAGATGTTACTACTGGGATTCTCGATACACTTCAGCAGATGAATCTACGAATTACAGAATAATTTCGAGTTCAGACTGAATTGTGGGCTGAAATAGCCACGCTGTGAGCAGGGGCCGGGAACCAGTTGCCGCCTGTGGTTCCCGCTACTTTACGGGATGAGTATGACCCAGGTGCTAGAACGCTCCACCATTGGATTCGATTACCGTCGAATCAAGGGCCATACGAGCTGAGACCATCCTTTATTTCATTGCTTCCCAAGTTCTATGAGAATGCAGCAGAGGAGCCGTTTACCTTCTTACAACAATTCGAGATGATTTGCGGTACCTCTTGCTATCCAGGAGTTACACAGGAGGCTGTACGCCTCAGGGCCTTTCCCTTTGCCTTAGCCGATAAGGCTCTTTACTGGCTGAGTCACCTGGGACGGGAAATCTCTACATGGGACGACCTAGAGTCCACAATTCTGCGTAAATATTTTCCTCTGGGAAGGACGAACATGACGAGGAGCCAGATCTCCAACTTCACGCAACTATCGCACGAATCTTTCTATGAGGCATGGGATAGATTCAAGGACCTTACGGAGAGATGCCCGCATCATGAGAACCCGATGAAGGTGCTATTGCAGAATTACATTGGAGGACTCCAGCCGGACATCCAGGGGCTCGTGAGTGCCGCATGTGGCGGCAGCTACTTGAATAAGGACGCCGAGTCAGTCTGGGCCATCTTCAAAGGGATGGTCGAGAACTCGAGAGTCGTGGACTCTACTCGGGAATTTCAAAAAGCCCCGCAGCCACCCCATCACCGAGAACATCACAAGGTGGCTAACATCTCAGATTCCGAATCCAACACCAATATGGGATACATTAGCAAGAAGCTAACGCTGGTGGATGTGATTCAAAAGCAAGTCCAAGACCTATAGCCGCTGCGAGAGTTGGAGAAACTCTCATCTCTACCTTAGCAGATGAGTGATCGTTCAAAGAAGGTGTCTGAGCTCCAACTTCAGTATCAGCAGAGCCAGTCTTCTTCGACCGCACAACCAGCACGGAGGATCGCACCTGTTCCACCCACCCATCAAATCCACTACGTTCAGAGCGAGTCCGAGATTCTACAAATCGATTGGCATGAGGATCAGTCACATGCCAATCCCGGCCATATCACCAGCACTACAGAGATGGTTGTGGAGGCGCAATCCACTCTCGAGATTAACGGGATTTGGTATACTCTAATTCAGCAGCCGAGTATACCGAATCAACAGCAGCAGCCGTACGGTCATCCGCAGCATGGACGTCCGCATTTCCAGCACCGCCAGAGCTTCACGCCACAGTAGTCTCACCCGAATGTCTATCATCAGAGACCACAATCATATCAGCATCCTGCTCACTATTCACAGAATTATCCTTTTCAGCGCCGCAACAGTCTTCCTCCACACCACAGCAATACTCACAGCCTTCCACTTCTCAGCAATACCCGCCAAGGCAGGAGAGAGGAGCAAGCCAGGGCCACCACACCGAACCAGAGATGTTTTCACAGGCCCAGGCATTGAACCAGATCATGGATATGCTGAGTACGCTCCAGATTGCACACAAGACTGAGATGGAGCAGGTTAACCGTCGTCTGGATGAGTTAACCACACCAAAGACCACTCTTCCAGCCCAGCCTCGGATGAATCCGAACAATAAGAGGAGGCATCCAGACAAGGTAGATACTATAGGTAAGATCTCGTTTCCTGAATTTTTATCTAACTTCATTCATCTCAGGAGCAGTAGATCACCACGAGAACCTGCTAGAGTAGAAGAGAGGGCATTTGACGAGGAGAACGAGCAAATCCATGAACCGCATGATTCTGAAGCCGAGGAGGAGAACCAGCAAGATGATGAGGACCACCCTACAGACTTGAGAGATGGGAGCGATGCCGACACAGTAGATATGGATACTGGCGAATCAGATGATGACATCACGCCAGATCAGGCAGAGAATCCCGAGAAAAATATTTCTTCCCCTTTCTTAGAGAGTTTTGTACATAATTCTGAAACTCTTGATGTACAAGCTGATTCTAATATCAATAAATATTCTGGTTTTCTGACTCCTGATTTTGTTCCTTTTCCTGATGCTTTTTTGGAAAAGGAAAGAAAAATACCAAAAAGAATGATGTTTCTCCAGAGACTGAGCGTTTACTTAAAGATCACATCTTTTTGAAGATTCCGCTTCACGATGCCATGGATCATTTTCCTACACTCAAGAATCAGTTGAGGAACAAATGTACTACACGTAGGAAAAAAGGATCAGGAGTCGAGAAGCATATTTTAACCAAGGCAACTTCGTGTGCGATTCGGAACAAGGTACCCAAGAAGAAAGATTCGGGAGCTCACTATATCAATTGTCAGATTGAAGACACTACATTCAATCGCACTCTCTCAGATAATGGTTCCTCGATTAATTTGCTTCCAACCTCTTTGTTTGATAAGCTCAAGCTAGGTCCTCTCTACAAATCACGAGCGATACTTCAGTTTGCAGATCGATCTATAAAGAGACCTAGAGATTTGCTGAGGAACATTATCGTGACCGTTCAGGGCTCGCAGTTTCCCGTCGACTTTACTGTCCTAGACATGACATGCCCTACACAGTTACGCCTTGCTCCAATCATTCTCGAGAGGCCCTTTTTGCAGACAGCAAGAGCACTCTTTTATTATGATGCTGGGATAGTATCATTCCGCACAGACAATGGAGAGATACAAAATGAGATGGAGAGAGAATGTAGCAGTCCTAGATCAGTATTGTCATTCAATTCAGAGGACACCAGTCTTGCAGAAGATTGCCAACACATAGATGAGACACAATTTCCTGATCTTGAGAGCATTTATTTTGATACCCACGATATCCTACACGAGGATAGGGTAGATCACTTGGTACCTTGTTCTTCAGATGATTGTTCACATACAGAGATAAAGTTCATATCATACTCAGATGAGCAGTCACCTGCAGTAGATATCTCAGTGTTGCAGATTGAAAGTACACATATTACATCATAAGAGTCAATCGATTACATTGCACAGATCATACAGTCTATTCAGCGCAGAGAGTCGGATGGTGTGATGCTTACACATATGGACACCTTCTGCAGTCCGACTCCAGAGACGCATATTTCAGAAAAGAGATCTATGCCATGTCCAAAGTTTACTTACAGAGGAGGCTCTACTTTTCCGGCCAACGACCAGTACGCACATAAAAAGCAGAAAATTCAGTATGATCCTGGCTGAAGTGATCTATTTTGTAAAGGATTCATGATCATCCTTTCATTTCATCTCATCCTGTACAAATTCTTTTGAGCCTTTCGATTATGGAGATCCACAACACTTGTATACCATATTCTAAGTATAGGGGGAACCGATTGACCACTGATTCACGTTTTATATTTTGTTCTGAGTCTTTTGTATAGCCTTTCTTTTTCATAGATCACTGGTCTCCAATTTTTGTCCACACTCTTTTCTATCCTTACGATGCCTTATCCTAAGTATAGGGAGGACCGAGTGATTTCGATGATTTCGTATTCTTTTCCTTTTGAACTTTCGTTATTTATTCTTTTTCATTCAGTCATCCCGCTTTTGCTCTCCTGTTATACTTACGATGACCTGATCGTAAGTATAGAGGGGTTGACTGACTTGTACTCTTTATTCTTTTTCACCCACTTTTACTTAGCACGAGTTATGTCCTCTTTTTTCTCTTTTGACGCTATGAGGACATAGCACAAGCTAAGTATAGGGGGGTGCGTATATATTGTATATATACTTTTGTCCATAACTCATACTTTTATGTATTTTCTATATCTATAAAATCCATAAAAAGTGGGTAAGGGTTAATTTAAAATCCATTTGTATATTTATATATTATTTATAAAATCTCTGTAAATAAGTAAAATATGTTTAAAACTTGTATTTAAAACTTGTAATTAAAATATGTATTTTAAAGTTGTTTTTAAAATTTGTATTTAAAATCCTATTTATTAAAATATGTGTAAAAATCATTCAATCCTTGTAAAATCCCTTATAGATAAAATCTGAAAATACATTAGATACTTAACTCGAATAAAATATATCTTGTAAAATTCTTGAATAAAAACTTGTTTATAAAAATTATAAAATCCATAAAAATTACAAAGTCCTAAAATTCATAAAAATTACAAAAGCCTTAAAATCCATAAAAAATGATTAATATTCAGAAAATATACTTCACAAAAAGATGGTTGCATTTGCATTCACATTTTTCAGAATAAGTTTGATTTCTGGAACTAAGGACTGAGTCTAATATAAAGGATGGAGCTTGATTACGGCCATTAACTTTCGTTGTAAGGAGCCTGGTTAGGATCTGGAATTTAGACTCTTCAGGTCTTTTGACTTAAAATCTTTGGGTTCTATAAGACCATATTCGGGAAATCAAGTCATATGTGCTTAAGTAGACCATTTGGAGTCATCCGTACAACTCTAAACCAGTGAACCAATCTTGAACAGCTGCACTCTGCACTTAGCTCAACTCGCATAGAGTTACGAAGGGCAGTACACTTGGTAGTGCGTTTCTATCCTTATCTTTGCGGCATTGACATCTAAGGACGGGAGAGATTGGGGTTGCGATAGTTACTTCGAATGAGGGAAGGATCTGCTGACAAAATTTTTCTAAGACCTCAAAAAACGGACGGAATAAAAAGATGCTACATCCGTCGAGGCACAAAAAGATGAATGCAGTGCAAGCAAATTACAAAGTCAAAGCAAAGCAGAAGCCACCAAATAAGACCACAACGGTCCAAGCTTCCACCAAAAATGCATGCACATCTTAGTGGAGACTCAGCTACACCGGTTGAGCTTCACAAGGAGTTGCGTCTACACTTGTCGTACTCCACTTCTTTTCTCATTCTTCTACTTTCTCTCTATATTCGATTGTGGACATAGCAGAACTGAACTCAGAAGGGAATACCTCCCTCGCTGAGGAAAGAGTAGCAGGACGAGGAAGCCATGGAAGTGTATAGCCGGGATGGACGGTTTCTTTGTTTCTCTAAGCAGGAAGAACTAAATCAATTCACACACTGTACAAGTTGACTTCAAGGACGATAGAGTTTGCTATATGAATAAGTGAGTCTGAACTAGCCGATGAAGTGATCTTGAGTAAGGATTTGTGGAACTTGAGGACTGTTGAGGATAAAATCCTAATCCTATTTAAGGCTCCGACAAAATGCTTGTTTCAGGCCCGATCGAGCTCTACCCTTTGTCTGTTCATGAATTGGTTTAGGAAAACAAAATCATTCTAACTTTCTTTCTTTTTCACTTACTTTTCAAATAAGTGTTTGCTAAGGGACTAGAAAAGTTTAAGTATAGGGGTTGATGAATCCATGATTCATTAACTTTTCTGTCGCATTTTGTCTTAAAACCCTTAACAAATGCATGTAAATATTCATTAATTCCCATTTAATAAATCCTCATTCATGAATAAAAAGTCACTTTTAATCATCAAAATCATGTAAATAAATGAAGAACAAATAAAAAAGAAAAGAAGGCAGATTGGATATATGTATATACGTACAATATGACTTAAAAATATAAATATAACTGTAAGGTATATTTATAGCCTAACCCCCGAGACCAAGTCAACATGGATTGGTCGACAAACCAATAAGTAGGAGGAGATAAGGAAAGAAAACCATAAAAATAAATTAAGTCACACTCCATACACTTTCCACTATTTATCAAATAAATATAAATTTTCAAAGATTTTTAATTAATTCATATATACATATTTTTCACCAAAATATTTTCCTAAGTATTACTAAAAATGTAAATAAAAATATAAATTTAAGTTAAAAATATTATCCTGTATAAATGCCAAGAAATCCAGCCTATAAATTGTCAAAATCTCAACTTCCGAACATCATAACTTCCTCATACGAACTCCAATTTCACTCTACTCACCTTTAAAGTTCAAAAAATAATATTCTCTAATTAATAAAGGTGGTTTCAACGAATTCGGAGTCTGTTTGCAAAAAGTTGGTTTTGGGACCAAAAGACAACGGAGTTTCTGGGCTATTTATTTTATATAAGATACATTATTTATAGTTTTCTCGATTTTATAATTTCTAAGCATTTTCATGATCTTGTATTTTCACCCCAATTTATTTTATAATTTTTGGAGGTTATTTATTATTTTAATAAAATCAAAATCCTTAAATTATATGTATAAATGAACTAGATCACTAATATCCATATTTATTAATATACGTAAATTAATTTATTAAAATCCATAAAAATTCACACAAGCCTTATTTATTATTCTAATAATTAAGAAAATATAAAATTAATTTATATTTATTTATTTATTAAATTAAAAATTCAAAACCTATTTATATATACATATTTATTAATATAATATTTATATTTCAAATAATATTTAATATTTATAAAAAGTATTTAGTCCATAATTAAGATTATTTAAGTATTTACATTTCTTGTATTTATACCTAATTAAAATAACTTTATTTACTATTTAATATTGAATATACAATAATTATTACTTGTCTGGCCAACCAGGTGCTGACACTTGTCAACACCTAGATCATCTTCTCCAAGAAGGGCTGTTAGCCTTTCTGTTCTGGCCGGTCGACTTCACTAAGTTTTCCCGCGCATCTCCTAACTCCTTCCGACGATTTAAACCATCAGATCTCTTGTCCTAACAACCACCAAGCTCGCCAACCCTTAGATCTAACTTGGGGTGCACGAAATCTCTCTATAAAAGGGCCCAAAGGTCGCCATCGCCAAACTAACTCTCCAACAACCTGTAGCTCCAGCTCCAAGTGCCCGACTCCCATCTTTCCAAGCTTCGCTCCGCCTGACGTGGAGGTGACAGATCCGATCAAGCGAGCTCGCGTGGAGGAGGGAACATCGGAGGAGGTTCCAAGGCTCTTCTTAGCCTTGCATCGCCGCCACCGCGTGCATCACACTCCGGCCAAGGTCGCCCGTCGAGCACTCTTTCGAGGTACTACACCTTGATCTCCCCAGACCTAATCATTCACTTTCTCAGGTTCTTTCTCGATTGTCGTGCCATGATTAACATTGCTAATTACTGTGATTAGATCGCCTAATCTCCAATCTTACACGCCTAATCAAATTCCAACCCACAGGTTTCAAATCCACTTCGAATCATGTCTCATTTCATCGCCATTCTCACACACCTCGCATATTTCTTCTGGAAACCATTGTTTTGAGCTTGCAAGTCTCTAAATTTGTGGCCGATTCTTCGGGATTCGAGCATATATATATGTCATTTGCAGGTTCTTCTTCGATCAGGAGCGAAATCTACACATCTGGAATCCTTGATTTGCATTGAAATCGTGATCCAAAAGGAGCTCAACAAACTTTCAGCAGAATAGAGCAGAGCAATCTGACATCTTCATCGCCTTCCCACCGCCGATCGAAGCTACCTCCACCAGCCACCTACTGTGGGCGAGCTCGAGAGTTAGATCCTCTAACCCTCTAGCCCCGCTGGAGAGCCAAAGCTGCTGTCGTTCGTCGGAGGAAAATCGGAGAAGATGCGACCATCGTCAGCTGCATAACAACTTCAAGAACAGTCGCAGCACAAGTTGCTGACACATGGCGCGCTTGAGGTCGTCAAATCGCGCCTCTCTGTTCTAATCCTAGCCGTGTATACGAACAGGTGGAAATTTTGCATACGTAACCCCACTGACTTCTAGATATTCTGCTCCGCTCCAGAACTTTAAAGTAATTGTATTTAGGTCCCTCTGTAGGGAAATAAATCTAAAACACTTTATTTTTTTACAGAACAGTCCCTGTGAGGACCTAATTGCCGAACAATTTTGATACTTTTCTTGCGCTTACACCCCTGGGCTGTAGGGGATTTTTAGACCTATTTTTGACCTCATTTTTCATCGATTTCTTTAGAGTAGTTACACAACTACCCCAGTAAGTTGTTATTAAGTTTTCGTGTCTTTTTCTCGTAGTTTTATTGTATTTTGACACTTCGTAATTCTACTTCATTTTATTTTGATATCGTGTGCTTGTTCGAGCCCGTTGCTCGACCCGTCCACCTACTTTATTGTATCATCTACCTATATTTCACCTATTATATAATAAATAAATCTTTTGAAAAATAACCCTTTGATAATTAAATAAAATTTTGAAAAGTTTAAAATCAAATAAAAAATAAAAAATAAAAATTCAAATAAAAATTGTCGTGTCTCTTTGATTTCTTTTAGAAGAGGTAAAATAAAATCGCGAAAATATTCTCCTAAAAAATCAAAGCCCTCTATTCTTCCTCCTTGAGTTCGACCCAGGCACACTTACCTAGTAAAATAAATAGTGTAGGTTTTCTTCCGAAAATCCGAATTTGTTTGATTAGAGTTAAGATCTATTTCGTGGCTTTTTCTACGTCGACAACGTTATTTCCTAAAAAGTCGCGACCTGATTTTAAACCGTTTATCAATTCCATGTCTCAGTTAAGACTGACATTGATCTTACTTCTTGTGATGAAGCTTTTGAAGATCATAACATGGGACGATGTATGTTAGCAATAAAGTTTAAAGTAGACTTCATTTTCAACTGTTGTATATGGACCCTCGAGGATACGCCTACATGGGTAAGACCCGTTAAAATGTAAATAGATCTTCAAGAAAATGAGGGAATCTGATGAGAAGGTAGGTACCTTCAAAGCATGGCTCGTAGACATGAGCTACACACTAAAGAGAAGGCATTGCTTGCAATGAGACTTGCTCTTCAGTGACCTTGCTTAAACCCATCGGAATATTGCTGACTATAGCTACACAACTTGACTTTGACATCTTCAAGATGGAAGTCAATATTGCATTCCAATATGAATACCTCTCCAAGGTTATTCATATGAAGTAGTCCCAGGGCTTCATAGTTGAGGAAAGCAAGGTGTGCAAGCTAAGGAATTCCATCTATGGACTCAAATAAGCTTCTTGTAGTTGGAACATTGGATTTGATGAATAAATGTTATGATTTCTGATAGAATCTTGATGAACCATGTGAAGCTTAGAGGGAGTTCCATTGTGTTCATCATGCTTAATGTAGATGATATCCTAATCATTTGGAAGGATATAAGGATGATAATAATAATAAAAATAAGTGTTTTATAATATGGTTGTTCCATACCTTGAGATATGATCTCAACGATACCTCTAGGATCTTAGTTATGAAGTTGTTCAAAAGCAAAGAGAAGAGTGTATTGAGATCGTCACATTTGTAGTACACCTGGGACATATTCCATTTTCTGGAGAATTCCAAGAAAGGCTGCCATCCCTTAAGATATGGTACTGACCTATCTGAAAGGATTACAACTCAAAGAGTTGGGGAAGTGAATGCTAGAACTTCTTGCCCATGTGCATCAGTTACGAGAAGACGAGTATATGATATATGTGTACAAAAGCCAGATATCTACCATGCAGTGGGAGTAGTAAACTGATACTAATTCTACTATGGAAATAAGACACTTGATTGCAGTAATAACAATATCTTCAAAGAGGACATGACTTTCGATATAGTTATCCCTAAGTCTTATCCTCAAGAACTTAAGACTTTGTAGATAGTGATCTAAAAGGTCTGAACTGCAGATACCTCAGGAGATAGAGATCTCCGGAAATAAGGGTATTCTGATAAGGATAATAAAAATTATGTATTGGTTACAATGATTATTGATCTGTCATGTTAAGAACACTATAACTGACAATATTGACTATTGGTTGCATAAGATGCAACATTCGCATCGGATGCCAGCACTGTTACTAACAGATATGCAACTGTCGTAAAAGGACTTGGCGTAGACTCTCGGGAACAGAGTGACTGATAAACTTACCGAGCTATTTTTCTAAATATCCCATGATTGTCACATGAGCGTGGGTTTAAAGATTAGCCCATTGATGGCTCTTTGGGCTCGTGGGAGATTGTTGGACATGTGAACCAATGACGAGCCATTATGCAATAAATGTTATTGCAAATATCATTCCTTGATCTGAAATGAAGAATAACTAATTTGCATAATAGGTCCCTTAATACAATTAGGGTAATGTACCATGGCCATTTTAATGATCATACAACCGTTGATTCAATTATTGAATTATAGAGGCTGGTGCTTGGATGAATATCTAAAGAGTTAGATTGAGGACTCATCGGACACCGTCAAATGATTATTAAGAGATGATCTGAGCATGAGTAGGAGATGGCAATCCTTTCTCATAAGGCTGATATCAAACCGACCTCTTCATGCATATCCTCTGTATGGGAATAGAGATTCAGAGGTGTTAGATAAGTTAGGTCAAAGAGTTGAGTTAACAAGATCGAGATAACCAAAGACCTATGTCGTATGCTGTCACGATATAGGCATGCATCATTTGACCGGAGATAGATGTGTTACTATATATAGCTGAGTATGTACATTTGGCAGACCAATAGGTTGATGACCTAAGCAAGGTCTATACACTAGCGCGCTGGTGTGCATGCAAGGGCATATGAGTAATACGATCTCTCAAAGTGATCACAATGGTTCATTACTGAACTGGATGACATGAGCTCACTCATGAGATATAGGGAAGAATCAAATTGCGTGCACATTCGTCTTGCTTTATAACCTTGACTGAATTTGTAGGTTTTATATATGCTTTTGGAAAGTATATGATCAACATCTGGGTATGATATATGCTTTTGGAAAGTATATGATCAATACCAACTCCCAATAGTCAAATGAGAAACTTAATGATAAAACCCTGAAGTAGACAGTGAAAAAGAGATCTAAAACTTCAGGTTCTTTCTGGATCTTTCAGTATGCGGGATGTACAAGTATAAGGAATACCTGCGGGTCATGTGATCATAAACGATTGTATAACCATGACGCTTCCATTCTTAAGGAGTGATGAAACGTGTCTGGATTTTAGTGACTCCTCTTAGGAGAGAAGTGATCCGATCTTGGTCCAAAATGTTGGACATTGATCTGAATGTGATTCAGATGCAATGAGAAGATTAAATTGGCGGTCTTGATTTAATCAAGCATATATGACAATTCTGTAAGATATGGATTTGAGATATGATCTTAATATACGGGTCAATATACAAGGAACAATACAATCACAAAGTCCATATCTCCAAGCATTCCTGGAGAAAGCGCATTATCCTTGAAAGAGTTCATGGATAATTTCATTGTTGATATATGTATCTGAGAATTGAGAAAATGGATAATTAAATGTGATTTAATTATGATGAATAATATGAATTTGATTCATATTATAGGGAGAGATATCTAAGATAATTAAATGTGATTTAATTGTCAAAGATGTAAATAATGTGAATGTGATTCGTATTATTTGGGCACATGAGAATAGAGATCCAAGATGATTAAATGTGATTTAATTACCATGTATATGAATAATGTGGATAGCATTATCCGTATTAATCATATATGTTATAAATGTGTATTATAATATACAAGAGAGACCTATTTGTAAATAACATTTATAAATTACATGTTGATGTGAATTGGATTCACATTGGACAATTAATTGAAAATGTAATTTACATTTTATTTTAGGTTATGAATGTGATTCACAATTTTCCAATGGTAATAGTGCAATATTCACAAAATAATTATGAATTATTTTTGTAGAATAATTTGCAACAAATGTTGTTGGAAATCTTGGAGATTTCCATGGAATAATGTAATCTTATGAGATTACATGAGATTAGCACCAACTCCCATATTTTGGAAGGAGGCAATCTTCATTCCATAATATCGATGCTTGAATGATTTACTTTGGGATTAATTTGTATTAATTTTTCAATATATATTTAATGTAAAATAAATTAACTATTGTTGTATTTTTACAACAAAATCTTGGCCATTGAGAGAAACACAAATCAATGTCATCCATTGGATTTATGTGCACATGGATTGGGATCCATGGACTCCAAAAATACTATATAAGAAGAGGCACCCCTTGCTCTTCAAAATTACAGGAATAACAACATCTTTTCTCTCTCTCTCTCTCTCATTCTCTACACGTCCTCTCTCTCTCTCATTGTGTCCTTTCACCATGGAAGCCCTAAAGAGAGTCGCCATTGCCACAGTGTCGCCATTATGCTGCCTGATTATTTGCTCATGGATCTCCGTCTCCTTCGGTGCACCTCGCTCGTGATGAAAACGTCATATATCGTGTGACAAGATCTGTAGATACCTCATTGTATCATCAACATGGATTGCGAGGAGCATGCGTTTCAACAACGCCCTCGCAAGCGTCTCCTCCATCGGATCAGACTTGAGACAGAAGGTCTCATAGTCTAGAGACTCGATCGCAACCACACTTCAAGAGGTAACTTTAATACTTGTTTGTGGTTTAGATGAAACAATTTGAGAAGTGTTCTTATATCAAGTGGTTTCATTGCAAGAGATGTTTAATTCTGCTGCGTCAAGCAACTAGTGCAACTAGTCACTCCCGATCGCATACGATGCGATCCTCACACTTTCGTGATGCACTTAAGGATATCACCATATCCTTCACTATCCATGTTATTCATATCTGTAATAAATAAAAAATATTTAATTATATATTGGATTATCATTCTCATGCATTCAAATAATATGAATCAAATTGTCATTACTCATGATAATTAAATAACATTTAATTATCCATTTCTCATTGCTTAGATATAATTCAACAATGGAATTATTCTTGAAGTCTTTCAAGAATAATGCGCTTTCTCCGTAGATACTTGGAGATAAGGATAGGGTGATTGTACGTTCCACGTATAATGACTTGGACATTGAGATCACATCACAAATCCTTTGATTTAAATAAAGGCTATAAATCTAATCTTCTCATTGCAACTGAATCTCATACAGATCAATGTCCAACACTTGGACCAAGATCATATTACTTCTCTACTTATAGGAGTCACTAAAATCTTGACATGTTTCATCACTCCCTCAGAATGGAAGCATCATGGTTATACAATCGTTTATGATCACATCACCCTCGGGTATTCTTAATATCTTTACATCCTGCTTATTGGATGACTTATGATAAACCCGAAGATATAGATCAATTTTACACTATCATACTTAGGGTTTCATCGTAAAGTTTCTCATTCTTGGTCATTGGGAGTTGGTATCAGTCACATGCTTTCCAAAAGCATATATCATACCTATAAATTCTTATCATGCTTCCAAGCACGGTGACCATGCATGGAATTTGATCGGTCCCAATACCGCATGAGTGAGCTCATGTCTTCTAGTTCATAAGTGAACCTGTATGATCCCTTTGAGAGATTGTATTACTCATACGCCCTCATATGCACACCAACTCGCCGGTTTATAGACATTGGATAGGTCATCAACCTATTGGTCTGCCAAATGTACATACATAGACATATAGTAATATATCTGTCTCCGGTTAGAGGATGTGTGCTTGTATATTGACAGCATACGACATTGGTCTTTGGATATCTTTATATGTTAAGATAACTTTTTGACCTAACTTATGTAACACCTCCAAATATCTATTACTATGTAGAGGGTCGGCATCAAGAGGTCAGTTATATATCAACCTTTAGAGAAAGGATTTCCATTTCCTTCTTAGGCTGGAGATTCTCTCTTAATAATCTTTTTGTGGTGCTTGATGAGTCCTCAATCTAACTCTTTAGATATTCATCCAAGCACCAACCTCTATGATTCAACAATTGAATCAATATTTGTATGATCATTAAGATGGCCATAGTACATAACCCTAATTGTACTAAAGGACCAATTATGATAATTAGTTATTCTTTATTTCAGATCAGGGAATTATATTTGCAAAAACATTTATTGTATAAGTGCTCGCTGTGGGATCGCATGTCCAACAATCTCCCATTAGACCAAAGAGCATTAGAGGGCTAATCTTTACACCCTCACTCATGTGACAATCATAGGCTATTTAGGAAAATAGCTATGTATGCTAATCAATCACTCTTTTCCTGAGAGACTGCGCCAAGTCCTTTTACAACACTTGCATATCTCCTAGTAACAGTGCCCGCATCCAATGCGAATGTTGCATCTTATGCAACCACTGCTCAATCTTGTTTATTATAGTGTCTTTAACACTACAATTCAATAATCGTTAAAACTAGTATGTAATTTATATTATCCTTATCAGAATGCCCTAATTCCTAGAGATCTCTATCTCCTAAGGTATCCACAGTTAAGATCTTTTAGATCACTATCTATAAAGTCTTAAGTTCTTTGATGATAAGACTTAGAGATCACTATCTTTAAAGTCTTGTCATCTTTGAAGAAATTATTATTACTGCAACTAAGTGTTTTATCTCCATAATAGGATTAGCAACAATTTACTACTCTCACTACATCAAAGACATCTGGTTTTTTTATACATCTAGAATACATTGAGCTTTCCAAAGCTTGATGCACTCAGGCATGTAGCTTTGGTATTTACTTCCTTAACTCTTTGAGGTGCTATCCCTTTAGATGGGCCAGTACCATATCTTAAGTGAAGACTTTCTTGGAATTTTCTAGAAAATGAAAATGTCCAAGGTGTACCACTAATGTGACGGTCCCAATGCCCTCTTTCCTTGCTTATGAACAACTACAGAACTGAGATCTAAGAGGTATCCTTGATATCATACTCAGGGTATGGATTTGCCAGTCTATAAAACACTTATTATTATCCTTATATTATTCCAAATGATTTAGGATATCATCTACTAACACGATGAACACAATGGCACTCCAACTAAGTTTCACATGATTCATCAAGATTCTATCTGAAATCATAACATTTATAATTTCATCAAATCTGATGTTCCAACTACAAGAAGCTTATTTGAGTCTTAGCTTGCAAATCTTGCCGTCTACAAAGCCCTAGGGCCACTTCATGTTAATGTCCTCAGAGAGGTATTCATAGAGGAATGCAATATTGACTTCCATCTTGTAGATATCAAAGTCAAGTAGTATAGCTATAGTTAGCAATAATATGATGAGTTTAAGCACGGTCACTAGAAAGCGAGTCTCATCTCAAGAGATGCCTTCTTTCTAGTGTATGTTGAGGATAATAGCCATGCTTTTAAGGTCTCTACCTTCTCATCAGGTTCCCCCTTTCTCTTGAAGATCCATTTACACCTTAACGAGTCTTACCCATATAGGTGGATACTCAAGGGTCCATATACAACACTTGTATATGAAATCTATTTTAGACTTTATAGCTAACATCCATCTTTCCATCTCATGATCATCAGAAGCTTCATCGTGGGAAGTCAGATCATTGTCAGACATTTGAAGAGGTATTATTTCTGATTCCAAGAGCCTCATTATCTTCTCAAGATCAAAATGAGTTCCTTCACTTTAATTTCATCTTGATTCTCAAGAGAGTCATCCTCTAAGAATCACATTCTTGGATATGAAATATTTTAGGAATCTCAAGGTCATACAATAGGTATCCAATGCCATCCTTTATTTTTCTAATGAAGTAGCACTCTCTGGTGCTACATTCCAGCTTATTTCTATCAATGACAATGTTATGGACCAAGCAACCCTAAATCCTCAAGTGTCCAACACTAGGATAGGTTCCAAGCCATAGTTTATGAGGGTTCTAGGGTATAGATGCATGGAATCTTATTAAGGATATATACTGTAGTCTCTACTACATATATACCAGGAAACTAAAAAATAATTATTCCAAGAGTCATCATTTATTAACTCATGTCACACATGATCCAATTGTATCTCCGTACAACTCTAAGAGTTTAGGTGCATTAGGATTATTGAGATAAGAATGATATTCATTTATTCATAAGGTATTCCTTGAATTCATATAATAGGTATTTGCTACATAGGTTAGATTAAAGTCATTTTCATCATCCTTCAATCATTGTTTCTAAAGCAAATAAAATGGAATCTTTGAACATTACAATGGTTTCTAAGGAAGAAAACTCATATAACAAATAATCATCGAATAATATCACATATCGTCAATGTTTATTATGATACAGATGATCCACATACATCAATATGTATGAGATCCAGAATACCTTGACATCTTACACCATTATCAGAGAAGGGTGTATTGGATATTTTACTTTGAATACAAAATTCACAAGCTTGTAAGATTTGAAATTTTATACAATCTAAAGTTTCATCTCTTACTAGTCTATTGATCTCATCAACAGATTTATGTCCAAGGTTTGATGCCAGATCATTGTCAAATGATCTTCACCCCCTATTGATATTTTAAGGTTTAATTTTCAGTATTAGAAATGTTAGTGAACCATTCATTAATTTTCTAATTTAGTAGAGTCCTCCATATGTCAGATTACTATAAAATATCCATCATAACTCTTTATGATCGGTCTATTCCAGAATTCTTGTTTATTTCCAACATTTAGAAATAAATAATGAATGTATTATAATATTTAGGTCATAGAGACATTCCCTAAGATTAAGGGCTCTCCCACTGAAAATATGAAGTCTATTTATCCAATAGAGATTGTTGCAGCAATTGCATCAATATCCATGTAGATGACTATTAAACCTTAATATCAAATTTTCTAATCTTGTCAAAATATAAGCAACCAATTGCATGTGTTATTTAGAAGAATGAGATACAATTATCAGAATTTGATCTTATCTAACAAGTAAGTCAATTTCAATGATGGTATATAGATTTAGATAATTCTGATGCACTATCGGAGTCTTTCTCTAAGGATCCTAGATAGACTTGATAGTCACATTATTAGTACATCGGCTTTTTGCATTTTTGGCATTCATCCAACTCATTGGATGTCATATGGAAGTCATAGAAGTGCAATCAACTCTTTGACTTTCCTTCTTACTTGGGTCCGACCCATGCTTCCACTATGCTCCCTTCATTTATAAATAACCATTGCTTAAGACAAAGGTTCTCTTATGTTGAATTCAAAAAGATTTCAATATAAGAGTACTTCAACATTTATACATGCTTCATTCATTTCATAAAATATGAATATTATGAAGCTTCATGAATGACTAGAGTATAGATAGTAGAATGATGACACTCATCATATCTACATACATCTTAATACTTAAACACTTAGGTTAAGGTAGGTACTCAAACATTTTGAATACATCATCTCTTATAGAGCGACCATTCTGCATAATGCAATGAACCATGTAATTCATGATTAAATGTCGAGAGCACATATGTATGCCAGAACATCTTCTTAGATTTTATATGGATTGTTTGACAATTATGATCATCATCAACATGTCACTTCCAAAGTACATTCGATGAGAGATCAAGACTATAGAGACACACAAACCCTAGGTTGTTGTCCTATTGTCTATTTAATTGTCATTCCTTATTATTACGAGGAAACTGACACATTGCAACCACATACAATATATGTCCAACTATAAGTACAATATCTTGATCATGGATCCAATCCATGATATTTTTCTGGTTATTATTTTGTATAGTATTGAGTGGGTTTAATGAAGGATTATCTGAAATAAGAAATTTGCATATATATATATAGACACACACACACACACATATTTACTTTGATTTAGGAATTTTTATATCAAAGTTGTCCTGCCTTGTGAATACTGAAAGTTCATTCCCTTAACCACTTTCAATGTAAGAGATGTACTTACCATTATATCTCGAGCAAGATCTGGGATCTCTTTTCTTATATTTGTCCCATCCCAATAACATGAAAACCTGCAACTCGGATAAAAAGAAGCGGGAACACATTCCGCTTTACAAGTCCAACTTGCATTCCCAATTCATTCTTTAACACCCAGGCCCACCACCCCCTAAGGAGATGTTGACCCTTTGTTAATTGAAACAACTGTCAATAGGAGTAGAACTCGCTATGCTCAATCCAATATCACCCCACTAATATGTGGACCATTTATTGCATTCACTACGCATACAGCCATACTCTATCGAGAAGCAAAGAACCCAATACAGATGCGCTTGTATGCAAGACCTATCACTTCGTACAGACCTCTCCTAATACAATCCCTGGCGACGGACCCTTCGCCATGACGGGAGACCATGGAAGTTACTTATGTGATCCTCTATATCGTGTTCAAATTTTAATTAGTTATTATGAATCATATTCACATAATTATTTATTCCAAGGGAAATAACGTCACAAGAGAGTGTTTTAATTTTAATTGGATCTAATTAATTTAATCATATTAAATCAATTATCAATCCAATCAATCAACCAACAAATAAATTTTTTAATTGTTACTTGACGGATGGTATAAAATGGAAAATATGTATTATTCAAATTTTAATAATAAGAAAATACATCATGATCCCTTCAAACATTATCCCTTCCTTACCCACTATCATGGACACTACCAATGGGAAGACCGCTCACAGAGAGACCTGTTATACCAACGCTCCTCGACTGGATACCATATTCACCTCAGGTTAGGCCTAATGCCAATTGATCATTTATTACTTGAGATGATAATCAGTTTTTCAACTGAAATTTTACCATATAATAATTAATAAAAACCATTTTGATTTAAATTATAAGGAAATTTTCTGAATAAATTCCCAATATTCAAGCAACTTTGTTTGTTCAAAAGAAGATCATGTAACCAATTTGTGATCTAGATCATATCTAATCAATTATCGGTTAAGGCAATGCCATTTAAGGAAACAATCATTATCAAATATTTCACAAAATATTCGTCAATAATTATTTCAGAAAACTAACCATTAACTAATTGATTAAATGACAATCACATGATTCTTGATTAGTAATGTAATTTCCAACAATGACCCTCACTTACTAAAATTAGCATATCTCAATCGATTTAAATTCTAATAATGTAAAATAAATTCCAATGTTTTCTAAGTTTATTTACAATAGAACCCAAGTGATTTGCATTCATTTCTAGGTATTTCAAAATAGTAATTAACTCTTTAATTATGTTAAGATTCGTCATTCCTGAAACAATGGATACATGTTCATTAAAATGATCATAACTTGAGCAATCAAATTTCAAATCACGTAAACTCAAATCTCACGATTTCCTTATTTAATGGGAAACATAATTAAAGTGATAATTTTGTTATTAAACAATCTAAACAGGGAGCAAATCTCACAAAATAGGGCTGCATGAAAAAAATGTGATAAATTTTCACAAGCCCTAATGAGCCCAAGTCATCCTAAATTTATGGATCGTATCCAAAACCTCCAACCTTGCTCTGATAGCGGTATAAGGATATGGAAGAATCCTTAGGCGCATCGCGAAAGTGTGAGGATCGCATTATATATGATCGAGAGCGACTAGTCGCATTAGTTACTCGGCGCAACAAAATTTAAATTTTTTTAATCGATGAGACCACAAGATCCAAAAATACTTCTTGGATCGTTTCATATAGCCACATAGTAGATAAAAGAATGCCTCTTGTATCGTGGTTATTAGCGAGCCTCTAAGAGAAGAGACATCCTGTCTCCAGTCCGATTGATTTGTGTTTCTTTCAATGGCCAAGATCTTGTTGTGATAACACAACATTAATTATTTAATTTAAATTTATATATATTGATAAATCAATATAAATTAGTTCCAAATCAAATCAATTGACCTTGGAGATAAAGGGAAAAAAGATTGGCCTCTTCCCTAAAAAGGAGAGGACGACCACCCACTCCCAATGGAAGTTGGTGGTCGTCCACCCACTTTTGGTGGAATTGATCAATATCCTCATTTTCTCATGAGAACTCATTATCTCATGATATCTCCCAGATATACAACAACACTTGTTGTAAATTATTTGACAATAAATATTTCATAATTATCTTGTGAATATTGCAATCATGACATTGGAAAAAATGTGAATCACATTCACACCCCAAAATAAAATGCTCATTATATTTTCAATTAATCATCCAATGTGAATCCAATTGACATCAATAATTAATTAAAAAATATAAATCACAAATGTCTATCTCTAATATATTATCAATCACATTTATAATATATGTGAATAATTGGATAGTGCTATCCACATTATTCATATATATAATATTTAAATCATATTTAATTATATATTGGATTTTCTATCTCATGCATTCAAATAATATGAATCAAATACACATTATTCATGATGATTAAATCACATTTAGTAATCCTTTTCTCAATGCTTAAATATAATTAAATAATAGAATTATTCTTAAACTCTTTCGAGAATAATGCATTTTCTCCGCATATACTGGGAGATAAGGATAGAGCGATTGTATATTCCACCTATAGTGACTTTGATATTGAGATCACATCTCAAATCCTGATCTCGTGAACCTCTCATATATGCTTGATTTAAATCAAGGCCATAAATCTAAGCTTATCATTGCATCTGAATATCATTCATATCAATGTCCAACACTTGGATAAGGATCAGATTACTTCCCTACTGAGAGGAGTCACAAAAATCCAGACCTGTTTCATCACTCCCTCAAAATGGAAGCATCTTGGTTATACAATCATTTATGATACCTGTATATGCCATAAACTGGAAGTCCCAGAATAAACCCAAAGTATAAGATCAATTTTACACAGTCATGTTTAGGGTTTAATCATCAAGTTTCTCATTCTTGGTCATTTGGAGTTGGTATCAATCATATGCTTTCCAAAATCATATATCATACCTACAAATTCTTGTCATGCTTCCAAAGCACGACGACCATGCATGGAATTTGATCGGTGCCAATACCTCATGAGTGAGCTCATGTCTTCCTGTTAACAAGTGAACATGTATGATCCCTTTGAGAGATTGTCTTTTTCATATGCTCTCACATGCACACTAGCTCGCCGGTTTATAGACCTTGGTTAGGTCATCAACCTATTGGTCTGCCAAATGTACATACTTAGACATATAGTAACACATATGTCTCCGGTTAGAGGATGTGTGCCTATATTGTGACAGCATACGACATAGGTCTTTGGTTATCTTGATCTCGTTAAGTCAACTCTTTGACCGAACTTATCTTACACCTCCAAATATCTATTCCTATGCATAGGACCTGCATCAAGAGGTTGGTTAGATATCATCCTTTAGAGAAAGGATTACCATCTCCTTTTCAGATTGGATATCCTCTCTTTATAATCATTTGATGGTGCTTGATGAGTCCTCAATCTATCTCTTTAGATATTCATCTAAGCACCAGCCTCTATGATTCAACAATTAAATCAATAGTTATATGGTCATTAAGATGGCCATGGTACATAACCCTAATTGTACTAAAGGATCTGTTATGAAAATTAGTTATTCTTCATTTATGTTAAGGGAATGATATTTGCAATAACGTTTAATGCAAATGGCTTGCCTTAGGATCGCATGTCTAACATACTCTGGCTATAATCAAGTTGTTATAGCTCCTGAAGATCAAGAGAAAATGACCTTCACCTATCCGTTCAGGACTTACGTCATCCGCTTAATGTCGTTTTGATTGTACAGTACTCCAATGACATTTCAACGATGCATGTTGGTCATATTCGCGGATATGGTTGGAAGTTATCTTGAGGTTTTCATGGATGACTTCTCGATCTACAGAGACAACTTTGATCAATGCCTATCTTATTTAGACTGAGTCTTGAAGAGATACTGTGAAGTGAACCTTGTGCTCTTGTGGGAGAAGAGCAATTTTATGATGACCGACGGTATTATGCTAGGTCATTTCATATCAAAACGTGGCATGGAGGTATACCATGCAAAGGTGGACATCATCTCAATACTTGAGCCACCTACAAATCTGAAGTGAGTCAGATCATTATTAAAGCATGACGGTTTCTACCGACAATTCATCAAAGACTTCAGTAAAATCGCCTGACCTCTGGCTAAGCTTCTGGGTAAGGAGGCGTATTTTATCACTGATGGTTGAGTCTTCTAGGCATTCAATCTTTTGAAAGAACTGATAACCTAGGCCTCTGTCCTTCAACTGCTAGATTGATTTTATTTGTTTGAGATCATGACAGATGCATTATAATATGCCATTGGAGAAGTTCTTGGACAACGAAGAGACAATATACCATTTGTGATTCATTATGCTAGTGGGACTCTAGATGATGCTCAGAAAAAACTACATTGTCACTGAAAAAGAGCTCCTAGCAGTCGTCTATGCCTTGGAGAAATTCAGATCCCACCGGCTTGGATCCATTGTGATAGAGTATGCGGAACACTCTATCATCAATTACTTGCAAGCCAAGAAGGATGCAAAATCAAGACTCATCAGATGGATTCTTCTACTAAGATAATTCGATCTTGAAATCCATGATAAGCCTAGAGTTAAAACTGTGGTGGCAGATCACTTGTCAAGATTACCAGAGTTGGATACTTCTAAGCATAATTTATTGCCGATTATTGAAACTTTCCCAGATGAAGGATTCTGTCAGTCACCTCACTCCCCTGGTTCACTGATATTGTGAATTATCTTGTATCCCAGAGAACTCCGCAAGACTGGTCGAAGCTGAATGTTGGCAATTTTTTGTGGGACATTCATTTCAATCACTAGGAGGACCCTTATCTTATGTGTGAGGGGGCAGATTGCATCTAGAGGAGGTGCATTCCTCAGGAGGAAGTTCAAAGAATCCTCGAACATTGCCACGTTAGAGAATCAGGAGGACACCACTATGGGAGAAGAATGGCAACAAAAGTACAATAATGAAGCCTCTGGTGGCCGACTATATTAAAAGACGCAGAAGGCTTTATTAAACATTGCAGTGATTGTTAGAGACTGGGTGACACTAGTGGAATGAGAGACACAACGCCTCTGAAATACATTCATATTTCAGGCGTGTTTGACGTGTGGGGCACTGACTTCATAGATCGTTTCCTAATAGTCAGGGTTTTGAATATATTCTACTTGCAGTCGACTATGTGAATTGGGTGGAGGCTATCCCAACCCGAGCCACCGAGAGTCTCATAGTCTGTCGGTTTCTAAGGAAAAATAACATTTCAAGGTTCGGGATCCCCAAAATTCTTATATTAGACGTGGTAATCATTTCATCAATACAGAGGTGAAGAAGATGAGATAGGAATTCTGCATTGAACATCGTGTCACCTTTCCATACCACTTACCGTCCAATGACCTGCCCGAATGTTCAAATAGAAAGATAAAGACAAACCTGCAGAAACTTGTACGCGTTGATAAGAGAATTGGTCACAACTTCTAGATTCCGTTCATTGGGCCTATCAGATCACCTACAAGTTACCTCTAGGAATGTCTCCCTACTACCTTGTGTATAGCAGGCCATGCCATTTGCCTGTAGAATTCATTCATAAATCTTTGTGGGCAATAAATGTTTGTAGTTTTGATTCGGAGAAGGTCGGAAAGAACAGGAAGCTGGATTTGAGTTGACTTCTCAAATTCCGTGAGTATGCATACACTGACAATGTAGTGCATAAGGAGAAGGTCAAGAAGTGGCACGGCAAGCACATCCACTGCAAGACTTTTGAACCAGGTCAGAAGGTTTGATTGTTTGATGCAAAGCTCAAATTCTTCTCAGGGAAGTAGAAGAGCAAGTGTAGGAATTTCATAGTGAAGCATGTGCGTGGCAATGGAAGCATTGTGATATCTTGACTGTTAGATGATGCACAACCATTTATAATCAACAGACAATTACTAAAGCCTTATCTCGAGCATGATATGTTACTGTCTATGTTTGATTAAGTACCGATGGTCTATGTTGGACATGCGAGCCCATGACGAGCCATTATATAATAAATATTATTGCAAATATCATTCCCTAATCTGAAATGAAGAATAACTAATTTGCATAATAAGTCCCTTAGTACAATTAGGGTTATGTACCATGGCTATCTTAATGGTCATACATCTGTTGATTCAATTATTGAATCATAGAGGCTGGTGCAAATGATGAATATCTACAGAGTTTGATTGAGGACTCATCAAGTACCGTCAAATTATTACTAAGAGATGATCTCTAGTGTGAGAAGGAGATGGCAATCTTTTCTCTAATAGGCTGATATCTGACCAGGCTCTTGATGCAGGTCCTCTGCATATGAATAGAGATTCGGAGGTATTAGATAAGTTAGGTCAAAGACTTGACTTAATGAGATCGAGATAACCAAAGTCCAATGTCATATACTATAATGATATAAGCACGCATCAATGATCGGAGACATATATATTACTATATGTCTAAGTATGTACATTTGGCAGACCAATATGTTGATGACCTAATCAAGGTCTATACACCGGCATGCAGGTGTGCATGCAAGGGCATATGAGAATACGATCTCTCAAAGGGATCATACAAGTTCATTACTGAACCGGAAGACATGAGCTCACTCATGAGCTTTGTGCAAGGTCATCTCTCTATGGAAGCTTGATTGAATTTGTAGGTTTGATATATGCATTTGGAAAGTATATGATCAACACATGGGTATGATATATGCTTTTTGAAAGTTTATGATCGATACCAACTCCCAATAGTCGAATGAGAAACTTAATGATAAAATTGAGAAGTAGATAGTGTAAAATCTATCTTATACTTCGAGTTTATTCCGGGTCCTCCAGTATGCAGGATGTACATGTATTAGGAATACCTGAGGGTGATGTGATCATAAACGGTTGTATATCCTTGACGCTTCCATTCATAGGGAGTGATGAAATTGGTGTGGAATTTAGTGACTCCTCTCGGTAGAGAAGTGATGTGATCTTGGTCCAAATGTTAGACATTGATCTAAATGTGATTCAGATGCAACGAGAAGGCTAGATTCGAAGTCTTGATTTAATCAAGCATCTATGGGAGGTCCACAAGATATGGATTTGAGATATGATATCAATATCCAAGTAACTATACGTGGAACAATACAATCACCTTGTCCTTATCTCCAAGTATCCACGGAGAAAGTGCATTATCCTTGAGTTAAAGGGTAATTTCATTGTTGATATATGTATTCGAGCATTGAGAAAATGCATAATTAAATGTGAGTTAGTTATCATGAATAATATGAATATGATTCATATTATAGGGAGAGTTATCTAAGATAATTAAATATTATTTAATTATCACATATGTAAATAAGGTGAATGTGATTCACATTATTTGAGCACATGAGAACAGAGATCCAAGATGATCAAATGTGATTTAATTATCATGGATATGAATAATGTGGATAGTACTATCCATATTAATCATATATGTTATAAATGTCATTTATAATATATAAGAGAGATCTATTTGTAAATAACATTTAGAAATTAAATGTTTATGTGAATTGGATTCACATTGGACAATTAATTGAAAATGTGATTTACATTTTTTTGAGTTGTGAATGTGATTGGAGGAGCAGTGTCGTGGTACCTCTTTATAAGAATAAAGGAGACATTCAAAATTGTTCAAATTATAGAGGTATCAAGCTTATGAGTCACACTCTGAAAATTTGGGAACGTGTGATCAAGAGAAGGTTGATGCTAGTTTCCAACATCAAATTAAACCAATTCGGATTCTTGCCAGGTCGCTCAACTATTGAAGCCATCCATTTGCCGAGGAGAAGAATGGAGATTTATAGAGCTAAAAGGAATAACCTCCATATGATCTTTATTGATTTGGAGAAGGCTTATGATTCTGTCCCACGAGAGATATTAGGGAGAGTTTTGGAGAGGAGACGAGTGCATGTCCTATACATTAACCTCATAAAGGACATGTATGATAGGGCTTTATCTTGTGTAAGGACCCTGTCTGGGAAGACTGGCTATTTTGACATCAACATTGGTTTACATCAAGGTTTAGCTTTGAGTCCATTTCTTTTTACTTTGATTATGGACGAGTTGACAAGTCACATTCAGGATGAGTTACCTTGGTGTATGTTATTCGCTGATGATATTGTGTTGATTGACGAGACTAGAGATGGAGTAAATGAGAAGCTTGAGCTCTGGAGACATGAGTTGGAGAGTAAAGGATTTCATATAAGTAGAGCTGAGACAGAATATATGGAGTGCACCTTTAATGGAAGCAATGGTGAAGGAATTGAGGTGAAGATTGGTGATGATAACGTCCAGAAGAGAGATTCTTTTAGATATCTGGGATCTATTTTGGAACATGATGGGGAAATTGATGGAGATGTTACTAATAGAATAAATGTAGGCTGGCTAAAGTGGACAGGAGCCTCTGCTGTTCTCTGTGATAAGAAAATTCCTTTAAAAATTAAAGGAAAGTTTTACAAAGTAGCAGTGAGACATGCTATGCTCTATGGATCGGAATATTGGCTTGTGAACCATAGACATGTGCAGAGAATGGCTATTGCAGAAATGAAAATGCAAAGGTGGATGTGTGGACACATACGCAAAGATCGGATTCGGAATGATGCAATCAGAAAGAAAGTTGGTGTTGCTCCGATCAAGGATAAGATGCGAGAAAACCTCTTAAGATGGTTTGGTCATTTGCAAAGAAGAGCTGTTGATGCACTAGTTAGGAGATGCGAGTGTTGGGATGTTGAGCTGGATAAGAGAGGGCGGGGACGACCCAAGAAGTGTTGGAAAGAGACCATACGAAGGGATGTTTGTTTTTTGGATATAAGCCCGGGATTGACCCAAGATAGATTTGAATGGAGGCAAAGAATCCATGTAGCCGACTCAACTTAATTGTGGGAAAAGGCTTTGTTGTTGTTGTTGTGAATGTGATTCACATTTTTCCAATGGCAAGATTGCGATATTCACAAAATAATTATGAATTATTTTTGTACAATAATTTACAATAAGTGTTGTTGTAAATATTGGAGATTTCCATGGAATAATGTAATCTCATGAGATTACATGGAGATTACACCTTCCTACTTAGGAGGGTGGACGGCCTCCTATTCCCATTAGGAAATGGTGGCCGTCCCCCCTCTTATTGGAAGGAGGTAATCTCCCTTCCATGTATCTGCATATTTGATTGATTTAATTTGAGATTAAATTATGTTGATTTAACAATACATATTTAATCTAAATTAAATTAGTTTTTGTCGTGCTTTTTCAACAAGATCTCGGCCATTGAAATAAATACAAATCAATCTCAACCATTGATTGTGTGTAGTCCATGGACTGAGATCCATGGACTCCCAGACCCTATATAAGAAGAGGCACCCCTTGCTATTCAATGTTACACAAGTTGTGAACAACAACTCTCTCTCTCCCTCATTCTCTACACACCCTCTCTCTCTCTCTCATTATGGTCGTCCACCATGGAGCTCTAGAGAGAGTCTCCATCGCCGTAGCGTCGTCGTTAAGCTGCCATATAGTTTGCTCGTGGATCTCTGTCTCCTTCGATGTGACCCACTCATGAAAAAGACGTCGTATCTCATGTGACGAAATTAGGAGATTCGTCGCTTGGATCATCAACATAGATTGCGAGGAGCAAGTGCTTCATCAACATGCTCACAAGCATCTCCTCTGTAGGATCGGACTTGAGACAAGAGATTTCTTCGTTTAGAGACTCGATAGCAACCACGCTTAAATAGATTACCCTAATACTTGTTTGTGGCTTAGATTAAATGATCTAAGAAGTGTTCTTGGATCATGTGGTTTCATCGCTTGAAAAATTTTAAGGTCCACTAGCTCGGGTTTGTGAAATTTTTATCGCATTTCATTCTCACAACCCTGTTTTATAATATTTTTGGATCTAATTAAATCATTTAGAAACAAAATTATCATTTTTATTATGTTCCCGATTTAATGAGGAAACTGTGGGATTGAGTTTGCGTGATTTAGATTTTGTTTGCTCAAGTTATAATCATTTTAGTGAACATGTGTCCACTGTGTCAGGGACTGCGAATCTTGACATAATTAAGGAGTTAATTACTAATTTTAAATTCCTGTAAATGCATGCATATCACTTGATTTCTGCTATAAATCAAATTATCAAACTTTCGAAACTTATTTTACTTGATTTGGATTTCAATTGATTGAGATATGCTAGTTTTAGTAAGTGAGGGTCATTGCTGGAAATTACTTTCCTAATCAAGAACCCTGTGATTGTCATTTAATCAATTAGTGAAATTAAATGGTTTAATTTCCTGGAATAATTATGGATAAAAATTTGTGAAATATTTTTTGATGATTATTTTCTTAAATGACATTTCCTTAGCCAATAATTGATTATATATGATCTAGATCACAATTGGTTGCATGATCTACTTTCCAACAAACAAAGTTGCTTGAATAGGATTGAGAATTTGTTTAGCAAATTTCCTTATAATCAAAATAGTTTTGATTAATAATATATGGTATAATTTTGTTTGAAAAACTGATTATCATCTCAAGTACATAACGATCAATTTGGCATTATCCTAAACCGAAGCGGATATGGTGTCTAGTCGGGGAGCGTTTAGGTAGCAGGTTGCACCGTATGCGGTCTGTCCCACTCCCGTCGGTACTGGACATGACAACGGATAGGGAAGGTATAATGCTGGAGGGATCATGATGTATTTTCTAATATTAAAATTCAAAATAACTAGTCTACTAATATTATCAATTGGTCTGAGATAATAGTTGAATTTAAGGATAGCATTGATATTGACTCTAGCGAAGAAATCAATGAAGATTTTCCACATGATGTTAATTCTGGATGTGATTTTACGATTAATGGTAAAAGCGCAAACTTAGAGTTTGAATCTAAGGATATATTAGACAATAAATTGATTTCTTCATACATCGAGACACTCTTCCAACCAACACATGATTATATGCTGAAGATCTTTTGTGATGACTCTTTCAAGGATGATATTTCTAATTCCATTATCTTCACCACAATAAAAGAAGATCCACTCAATTTGGCCGATGACTATAAGAATACATTTTCTACTATCGAGTTAGAATCTGATAATAACAAATTTTTATTCTCCGATCCTTTTTGGAATGAAACTGAGGAACTGATTAAAATATTCAAAGACAATCATCTAATCACTATTGTGATACAACCTTTGCCAAATATGACCTCTATTGTAACATCTCCTAATTCAATGGCCAACACTCTGAAGCATATGAAAAGATCCTAAAGCGTGTCACGGAAGCGTGAGGATCGCATTGTATGCA
The DNA here is from genome assembly GCA_037367405.1 of Ottelia alismoides. Classification (NCBI taxonomy): domain Eukaryota; kingdom Viridiplantae; phylum Streptophyta; class Magnoliopsida; order Alismatales; family Hydrocharitaceae; genus Ottelia; species Ottelia alismoides. Next base: position 263,174 of record JAZKJV010003178.1, read on the forward strand.
ATCGGGAGCGACTAGTCGCACTAGTTGCTCGATGCAACAGCAATTAAAAAAATTCATGCGACGAAATCACATGATTCAAGAACACTTCTTGGATCGTTTCATCTAAACCACAAACAAGTAATAGGATTACCTCTTGAAGCGTGGTTGTAATCGAGTCTCTAAATAAAGAGACCTCCTGTCTCAAGTCCGATCCGACGGAGGAGACGCTTGCGAGCGTATTGATGAAACCCGTGCTCCTCGCAATCCATGTTGACGATACAAGCGTGAATAATCAAATCTCGTAACACCAGATACAACATCTTCTTCACGAGCGAGTCACACCGAAGGAGAATGAGATCCACGAGCAATTGATTTGGCAGTATAACGACGACGCTGCGGCGATGGAGACTCTCTATAGGACATCCATGATGGATGGCCATAAGAGAGAGATGGAGAGAGGGCGTGTAGAGAGAGAGAGAGCATATGTTGTCTAACTTGTAACTTTAGAAGAGCAAGGGGTGCCTCCCTTTTATAATATTTTGGGATCCATGGATCTCAATCCATGAACAACACAAATCCAATGGCTCACATTGATTTATCTTTCTTTTAATGGCCATGATCTTGTTGTTAAAAACAATACAATTATTAATATAATAAAATCAAATATATACTCAATATAATTTGATTTACATTAAATCAATCTCCATTGGAGAAATAGGAAGGAGGCAAGCCTTCTTCCATAAGAGGAGTGGACGGCTATTATATTCCATGGTGGAATTGTAGACGTCCAACCTCTATATGAGGAAGGTGGCTTTCCTTTCCTTATTACATGAAATTACATTATCTCATGATTCTCTCCGATATTTGCAACAACTTTTGTTGCAAACTATTTCGTAAAAATAAATCCAATTTATTTTGTGAACACTGCAATCATGGCATTGGAAATTTGTGAATCATATTCACAACCCAAAATAAAATGTAAATTACATTTTCAATTAAATATCCAATGTGAATCCAATTCACATCAACATTTGATTAGCAAATACAAATTACAAATATCTCTCTCTTATATCACATTTATAATATATATGATTAATATGGATAGTGCTATCCACAGTATTCATATCCATGATAATTAAATCATATTTAATCATCTTGGATCTCTTATTCTCATGTGCCCAAATAATATGTATCACATTCACATTATTCACATCTTTGATAATTAAATCACATATAATTATCTTAGATGACTCGCTTTATAATATGAATCAAGTTCATATTATTCATGATAATTAAATCACATTTAATTATCAATTTTCTCAATGCTCGGATATATAATATCAACAATGAAATTATCCTGAACTCTTTCAAGGATAATGCGCTTTCTCCGCAGATACTTGGAGATAAGGACAGGGCGATTGTATTGTTCCACGTATAGTGACTTGGATATTGAGATCGTATCTCAAATCAAGATCTTGAGCCTCCAATAGATGCTTGATTAAATCTAGACCGTAAATCTAATCTTCTTCTTGTATATGAATCACATTCAGATCAATGTCCAATATTTAGACCAAGATCAGATTACTTCTCTACTGAGAGGACTCACTAAAATCCAGACCCGTTTCATCACTCCCTAGGAATGGAAGTGTCATGGTTATACAATCGTTTATGATCATATCACCCTCAAGTATTCTCAATACATGCACATCCTGCATACTAGAAGACCCAGAAGAAATCCAAAGTATAAGATCAATTTTACACTGTCTACTTCAAGGATTTATCATTAAGTTTCTCATTTGACTATTGGGAGTTGGTATCGATCATATACTTTCCAAAAGCATATATCATACCTAGGTGTTGATCATATACTTTCCAAAAGCATATATCAAACCTCCAAATTCAGTCAAGCTTCCAAAGCAAGACGGTCGTACACGGAATTTGATCTTCCCAATATCTCATGAGTGAGCTCATGCCTTCCGATTCAGTAATAAACTTATATGATCCCTTTGAGAGATCGTATTACTCATATGCCCTTGTATGCACACCGGTGTGCCGGTGTATAGAGCTTGATTAGGTCATCAACCTATTAATCTGCCAAATGTACATACGTAGACATATAGTAACACATCTATCTCTGGTTAGAGGATGCGTGCCTATATCATGAAAGCATACGATATAGGACTTTGGTTATCTTGATCTCGTTAAGTCAACTCTTTCACCTGACTAATCTGACACCTCCAAATCTCTATTCCTATGCAGAGGACCTGCATCAAGGTGTCAGTCAGATATCAACCTATGTGAGAAAGGATTGCCATCTCCTACTTAGGCTGGAGATCATCTCTTAATAATCATTTAACAGTGCCTGATGAGTCCTCAATCTAACTCTTTATATATTCATCATAGCACTAGCCTCTACGATTCAATAATTGAATCAACAGCTGTATGATCATCAAGATGGCCATGGTACATAACCCAAGTTGTACTAAGGGACCTATTGTGCAAATTACTTATTCTTCTTTTCAGATGAGGGAATGATATTTGCAATAACATTTATTGCATAATGGCTCGCCGTGGCTCGCATGTCCAACAATCTCCCACTAGCCCAATGAGCCATTAATGGGCTTATCATTAAACCCGCACTCATGTGACAATCATAGTCTATTTAGAAAAATAGCTAGGTAAGCTGATCAGTCACTCTATTCCCAAGAGACTATGCCAAGTCCTTTTACGGCACTTGCATATCTCCTAGTAACAGTGTTCACATCCAATGCGAATGTTGCATCTTATGCAACCGATACTCAATCATGTCAGTCATAGTGTCCTTGACATTACACCACAATAATCATTATAACCAGCATGTAATTTCTATTATTTACTTATCAGAATACCCTTATTCCTATAGATCTCTATCTCCTAAGGTATTCATAGTTATGACCTTTTAGATCTCCATCTATAAATTCTTAATTTCTTGAAGATTAGACTTAGAGATCACTATCTCTAATGTCTTGACATCTATGAAGATATTGTTATTACTGCAATCAAATGTTTTATCTCCATAGTAGGATTAGTAACAATTTACTACTCCTACTGCATGGCATACATCTGGCTTTTCGATACATCTAGTATACACCCGACTTCTCGGAACTGATACACAAGGGCAAGCAATTTTAGCATTCACATCCTCAACCCTTTGAGGTGCTATACCTTTTTAGATTATCCGCACCATATCATAAAGGAAAGAAGCCTTTCTTAGAATTTTCTAGAATATGGAAATGTCCAAGGTATACCATTAATGTGATGGTCCCAATACCCTCTTCTCTTTGCTTCTGAACTACTTTAGAACTAAGATCTAAGAGGTATCCTTGAGATCATATCTCGAGGTATGGAACAACCATATTATAAAACACTTATTATTGTCAACCTTATATCATTCCATTAGGATATTATCTACATTTAGCACGATGAACACAATGGCACTCCCACTAAGCTTCACATGGTTCATAAAGATTCTATCTGAAACCATAACATTTATGATTTCATCAAATCTAATGTTCCAACTACAAAAAGCTTATTTGAGTCTATAGATTGAGTTTCTTTAGGTTGCACATATTGCTCTCCTCAACCATGAAGCCATGGGGTTGCTTCATGTGAATGTCCTCAGAGAGGTATTCAAGGAGAAATGCAATAATGACTTTCACCTTAAAGATGTCAAAGTCAAGTTGTGTAGCTGTAATAGCTGATCACTGAAGAGAAAGTCTCATCGCAAGCGATGTCTTCTATTTTGCGTGTAGCTCATGGATATGAACCATGCTTTGAAGGTCTCTATCTTCTCATCACGTTCCATGTTTCTCTTGAAGATCCATTTAAAACTTAATGGGTCTCACCCATATAGGTGGATCCTTGAGGGTCCATATATAACACTTATATATGAAGTCTACTTTAGACTTTATTGCTAACATCCATCTTTCTATGTCATGATCTTTAGAAGCTTCATCATATGAAGTTAGATCATGTCATATTTAACTGACACATGGAATCCATCCTCAAACTTATTAGAAGATGTATTAATGTTTCATCTTTAGTTGTCTAATTAGTTTCTGATTTCAGGATCCTTATTATCTTCTCAAGATTAAATGAGTTCCTTAACTTCATTTTCATCTTATTCTTAAGAGTCTCATCATCTAAGAATCACATTCTCAGAGATGAGATCTTTTAAGAATCACAAGGTCATAAAGTAGGTATCCAATACCATCCTTTATTTTCCTAATAAAGTAGCACTCTCATGTGCTAAATTCCAGCTTACTTGCTTGGGACCTTATTGAGGATATATATTGTAGTTTCTACTACACATATACCTTGGAAACTAAGAGGTAATTATGCTAAGATTCATCATTGATCAAATCATGTCACACATGATAAAAAATTGGATCTCCCTACAACTCTATTGAGTTTAGGTACATTAGGAGGATTGAGATTGTAATGATATTCATATCTCCATAAGGCATTCCCTGAATTCATCTAATAGGTACAAGCTACCTAGATTAGATCAAATTTATTTCATCTTCCTTTAAACTTTGGTTCTAAAGCAAAATTATGAAATATTTGAACATTTCAAAGCTTTCTAAGGTGAAGGGAAGAAATCTCATGTCACAAATAATCATCAATGGATATCACATATCCATAATGTTTATTATGATATAGTTGACCCACATACATCAATATGTATGAGATCTTGAATACCTCGACGTGTTACAACATTCCTAGAGAAGGGTGCTTTGGACATTTTCTACTTTGAATATAATATTCATAAGTATGTATGATTTGAAATTTCAGACATTCTAAAGTTTCATATCTTACTGGTCCATTGATCTCATCAATAGACAAATATCCAAGGCTTGATACCAGATCATTGTCAAATGATCTTCATTCTCCTATTGATCTTTTAAGGTTTAATTTCAGTATTAGAAATGTTTATGAATCTTTCATTAATTTTCTAATTTAGTAGAGTCCATTAGATTTTAGAATACTGTCTGAAATATCTCCATCATAACTCTTTATGATAGGTCTATTATAGAATTCATGTTTATTTCCAACATTTAGAAATAAACAATGAGTGTATTCTAATATTTAGGTCATAGAGACATTCTCTAAGACTAAGGGCTCTCCCACTGAAAATAACAAGTCCATCTATCCAACAGAGATTGTTGCAATTGCATGTTTTATTAGAAGAATGAGATACAATTATTAGACTTTATCTTATCCAATAAGCAGGTCAATATCAATGATTATATGTAGATTAAGATTATTTTGTTGCACCATCTAGATCCTTCTCTAAGGATCTTAGATAGATAAGATAGTCACACTATCAGTGCATCGACTTACTGCAGTATTGGCATTCATCCAACTATTTGGATGTCATATGGAAGTCACAGAAGTACAGTCAACTTCTGTGACTTTCCTTCTTATTTGGGTCCAACCCATGCTTCCACTGCGCTCCATTTATCTATAAACAACCATTTCTTAAGATGAAGGATCTCTTATGCTGAATTCAAAAGATTTCAATATAAGAGCATTTCAACATTTATACATGCTTCATTCAATTCATACAATATGAATATTCTGAAACTTCATGAATGACAAGAATATAGACAGTAGAATGACGACACTCATCCTATCTACATCCATCTAAACTCTTAAAAACATTGGTTCAGGTGGGTACTCAATTATTTTGAGTACATCATCTCTTATATAGCTACCATTCTACATGATGTAGAGAACCATGTCATTCATGATAAAATGTCAAGAGCACATATGCTTGCCAAAACATCTTCTTAGATTTTATATTCGACAATTATGATCATCATTGACATGTCACTTCCAAAGTACATTCGATGAGAGATCAAGACTGTAGAGGCATACAAACCCTAGGATTCTTTTCATATTGTCTACTTAATTGTCACTCCTCATTATTATGAGGAAACTTGCACATTGAAACCACATACAATATGTGTCCAACTGCAAGTACAATATCTTAATCATGGATCCAATCCATGACATTTTACTGGTTATAATTGAGTATAGTATTGAGTGGGTATAATGAAGGATTATCTGAAATAAGAAATTTCCATAAATGTGTGTGTGTGTATACTTTACTTTGATTTAGGAATTTTTATATCAAAGTTATCTTGCCTTGTCAACACTGAAAGTTCATTCCTTAATCACTTTCAATTTAAGAGATATACTTACCATTATATCTCAAGCAAGATCTGGGATCTCCTTTCTTATCTTTGTCGCATCCCAATAATATGAGAACATGTAACTCAGATAAAAAGAAGCGGGAACATATTCTGCCTTGCAAGTCCAACTTGCATTCCCAATTCGGTCTTTAACACCCGGACCCACCACCCCTAAGGTGATGTTGACCCATCATTAATTGAAACCGTCAACAAGATTAGCACTCGCTATGCGCAATCCAATATCGCTCCAATAATATGAGGACCCGATACTGGGGTCACTACGCATACGACCTTACTCTTTCGAGAAGCAAAGAGCCTAATCCAGATGCGCTTGCATACAGGAGCTGTCACTTCGGACAAGCGTCTCCTATATACAATCCCTGAGGACGGAACCCTTCACCTTGATGGAAGACCATGGATGTCACTTATGTGATCCTCCATATCATATTCAAATTCTAATTAATTATCATGAATCATATTCTCATAATTATTCCTTCCAAGGGAAATAACACATCTATTTGTAATAGAGTGTCTTAATTTAAATTGGATTCCAATAAATCTAATCATATTAAATTAATGATCCAATTAATATCCAACAAACATTCTTTATTGTTAATTGAATTATGGTATTATCTCAAATACGTATTATTTTGAATTTTAATAATTAGAAAAATACACCGTGATCTCTCATGCATTATCGAGTCCCTACCCGTTGTCATGGCCAGTACCAACGGGAGTGGGACAGACCGCACACGGTGCAACCTGCTACCACAACGCTCTCCGACTAGACACCATATCCACCTCAAGAAAGGATAATGCCAAATTGATCATTGTGTACTTGAGATGATAATCAGTTCTTCAACCAAAGTTATACCATATATAATAAAAATTAAAATATTTTTTATTAACATTATAATGATGTTTGCTACACAAATCCCAAATCCTATTCAAGCAACATGTTTGCTGAGAAGTAGATTGTGTAACTAATTGTGATCTAGATCTGATCTAATAAATTATTGGTTAAGACAATGCCATTTAAGGAAATAATTATCATCAAACTTTTCACAAATATTTATCCATAATTATTCCAGAAAATTAAATCATTTAATTTCACTTATTGATTAAATGACAATCACAAGGTTCTTCATTAGGAAAGTAATATCCAGCAGTGACTCTCACTTACTAAAATTAACATATCTCAATCAATCCAAATTAAGCAAAGTAACTTTCTAAATTTTTCTAATTTGATTTACAACAGAACCTAAGTGGTTTGCATGCATTTATAGGCATTTTAAAGCAGTAATTAACTGCTTAATTATGTTATGATTTGCAGTTCCCGAAACAGTGGATACATGTTCACTAATTTTATCATAACTTGAGCAAACAGATTCGAAATCACACAAACTTAGATCCTACAGTTTCCTTATTTAGTGAGGAACAAAATTCAGGTTCGTGTTTAAACATTTTAAACAGGGCCGAAAATAATCATTAAACAGAGATGCGAAAATGAAATGTGACAAAACTTTCGCAATCCTAACGACCCAAGTCATCCTAGGTCTATGAATCATATCCGAAACCTCCGACCTAAGGCTCTGATACCACTTGAAGGATATGGAAAGATCCTTAAGTGCGTCATGGAAGCATGAGGATCGCATCGTATGCGATCGTGAGCGACTAGTCACACTAGTTGCTCGAAGAAGCGGGAATTAAAAAAAATCATGCGACGAAACCACATGATCCAAGAACACTTCTCGGATCATTTCGTCTAAACCACAAACAAGTAATAGGATTACCTCTTGAAGCATGGTTGCGATCAAGTCTCTAAATGAAGAGACCTCCTATCTCAAGTCCGATCCGACGGAGGAGACGCTTGCAAGCTTGTTGATGAAACATGTGCTCCTCACAATCCATGTTGACGATCCAAGCATGAATCTTCACATATCGTCACACGAGATTTGATGTCTTATTCACGAGCAAGGCTCACCGATGGAGACGGAGATCCAAGAACAATTGATCCGACAGCATAACGACAATGATGCGGAGATGGAGATTCTCTCGAGGACATCCATGGTGGACGACCATAAGAGAGGGATGGAGAGAGGGTGTGTAGAGAGAAAGAGAGAGAGAGAGAGAGAGAGAGAGAGAGAAAGAGTGCATATGTTGTCTAACTTGTAACTTTAGTAGAGCAAGGGGTGCCTCTCCTTTTATAATATTTAGGGATCCATAGATCTCAATCAATGGACAACACTAATTCAATGGCTCACATTGATTTGTGCTTCTTTTAATGGCCATGATCTTGTTGTTAAAACACAACAATTAATAATTTAATAAAATCAAATATATACTCGATATAATTTGATTTACATTAAATCAATCTCCATTGGAGAAATAGGAAGAAGGGAAGCCTCCTTCCATAAGAGGAGTAGACGGCTACTATATTCCATTGTCGAATTGTAGCCATCCACCCTCTATATGAGGAACGTGGCTTTTCTCTCCTTATTACATGATATTACATTATCTCATGGTTCTCTCCAATATTCGCAACAACTTTTGTTGCAAATTATTCAAAAAAATAAATCCAATTTATTTTGTGAACATTGCAATCACGCCATTGGAAATTTTTGAATCATATTCACAACCCAAAATAAAATGTCAATTACATTTTTCAATGTAATGTCCAATGTGAATCCAATTCACATCAACATTTAATTAACAAATATAAATTACAAATAGCTCTGTCTTATATATTATAAATCACATTTATAATATATATGATTAATATGGATAGTGTTATCCACATTATTCATATCCATGATAATTAAATCACATTTAATCATCTTGGATCTCTTATTCTCATGTGCCCAAATAATATGGATCACATTCACATTATTCACATCTTTGATAATTAAATCACATTTACTTATCTTAGATGACTCTCTTTATAATATGAATCAAATTCATATTATTCATGATAATTAAATCACATTTAATTATCAATTTTCTCGATGCTCGGATATATAATATCAACAATGAAATTATCATGAACTCTTTCAAGGATAATGCGCTTTCTCCATAGATACTTGGAGATAAGGACATGGTTATTGTATTGTTCCACGTATAGTGACTTGGATATTGAGATCATATCTCAAATCAAGATCTCGGGCCTCCCATAGATGCTTGATTAAATCAAGACCGTAAATCTAATCTTCTTCTTGCATCTGAATCACATTCAGATCAATGTCAAATATTTGGACCAAGATCAGATTACTTCTCTACTGAGAGGAGTCACTAAAATCTAGACCCGTTTCATCACTCCCTAGGAATGGAAGTGTCATGGTTATACAATCGTTTATGATCACATCACCCTCAGGTATTTCAAGTACCTGTACATCCGCATATTGGAAGACCCAGATGAACCCCGAAGTATAAGAACAATTTTACATTGTCTACTTTAGAGATTTATCATTAAGTTTCTCATTTGACTATTGGGAGTTGGTATCGATCATATACTTTCCAAAAGCATATACAAACCCAGGTGTTGATCATATACTTTCCAAAAGCATATATCAAACCTTAAAATTCAGTCAAGCTTCCAAAGCTAGATGACCTGCACGGAATTTGTTCTTCCCAATATCTCATGAGTGAGCTCATGTCTTCCAGTTTGGTAATGAACCTGTAAGATCCATTTGAGAGATCGTATTACTCATATGCCGTTGTATGTAGACCGTTGCGCTGGTGTATTGACCTTGGTTAGGTCATCAACCTATTGGTCTGCCAAATGTACATACTTAGACATATGGTAACGCATTTGTCTCTGGTCAGAGGATGCGTGCCTATATCGTGACAGCATACAACATAGGACTTTGGTTATCTCGATCTCGCTAAGTCAACTCTTTGACCTGACTAATCTGATACCTCTGAATCTCTATTCATATGCAGAGGACCTGCATCAAGAGGTCGGTCAGATATCAACCTATGTGAGAAAGGATTGCCATCTCCTACTCAGGCTGGAGATCATCTCTTTATAATCATTTGACGGTGCTTGATTAGTCCTTAATTTAACTCTTTATGTAGTCATCATAGCACCAGCCTCTATGATTCAATTATTGAATCAACATCTATATGATCATCAAGATGGCCATGGTATATAACCCTAATTGTACTAAGGAACCTATTATGCAAATTACTTAATCTTCATTTCAGATCAGGGAATGATATTTGCAATAAAATTTATTGCATAATGGCTTGTCGTGGGCTCGCATGTCTAACACACTCCTCCACTCATGTCCTTTGAATACTCTAATCATATTTCTGGGCAAGAATCACCCTCGTGGCTCAAGCAGAAAACTGAAATGAAAATTACAATAGATGCCACAAAAGATATCCATGTTGATTATTTGAGGGAAAATGTTGATTTATCACAATACGTGTTGGAGAACCACAAGCTTGTAGCCACTCAACCTTCTTTGAGAGAAGAATCAATTCTTGGTCACAAAGAGATTTACTTCAACCCATCATACCAACTTCTGTTCCATGAACCCATCACCAGCTCCCCCTCCCCCTCCCACCACATTTAGTCGAAGATCAGACAGCTTCATCTCTCATTCATGTCCACTAATCAATTACTTTCTCCACTATGTTAGATGTGACCAAGTGACAATGATAATGATACCACAGATCTACTAAACACATCAACCGTACTCCCACATCTTGGTCAGGATATCCATCTCGAACCCTGGTCTCATTGGGATTTTCTGAATGTGGCTTCAACACTCATATGTAACACTGATACCTCTTGAAAAGTTGAATCGTCGAGTTGGGATGCTACATCAACAGCATTTTGTGGGTCCACACCGAAAGGTATCTTTCTTTTCTCTACATTTTAATTTCATTTTTTTTCATCTTGGTATTAGATAAGTATGGGGGTAACCTTTTGAAATTTATAAATAAAAAAACATCATTAACTATTCATGCATCACTACACGCCCTTAATCATTTGTTCCTCTTATTAATCATTGTCTTCACCATGAGGGCATGGTTTCTCAAAGCATGGGGATGTCTGCATATTTTTCGAAATTCCATACTTTACAAGATTTCATATTTATCTTGAAATTGTTTCCCAAAAAACATTTTCGTACTCAAAACAAATCGCAAAATTCCCTCAAAATATTTTCCAAAAACCATCATAAAATCTTTTCAAAAAACCATGAAAAATATGTCATTCCTTTACACTTTTGTCCTATTTTTTAGAAACAAACTCTTCATTGCATAGATCATAGATTGAAGCTGAGTTGACCCTAACTCACTTATTCCATCAGAATTTCAGTAGGCATAAGTTTTAAGCCTTCTTCAAGTTCATATGGACTATATTCTCTTAGTTCCGCTAACTCTACTAGTGAATGAACTTCTGTATATAACTCTTCATTGGATATTAAACAACTGCACATTCCACATAACTTGATTGAGTTTATTTTACAAGATACAGTTACAATCTAGTTGAGGTGAGGAGTTATCCTCTTAGTTGTGCTAATGCCGGAACCTTGTCTATGGTTAATGAAGGAACTTGACTCAGGAGCAACATAATCTCTCTAGTCTAGGTATGCCAGCAAATAAGCTACTATCGTCTCTCAGAAGTCATTATTAAAATGATACTACCTTGATGCCAAACCCAAAGCAAAAACACCACAACAGGCATATCACAATACAAAAGAATGCCAAATACCATCAATTATGCAAAAATTTGCAAAGCAAAGCACTGAAAGAAGATTTACCAAATAACTCTACTCCACCAAAAAGCCAAGGCAATAGTCCAATAATGCTACCAAATCTCTTAAAAGAGGCCAAAGAGGCCCAGGGTTATGCTCTACAAAAAGAAAAGAATGAGAGCAAAGGACCAAAGCAGTCTATGGAAAACCCCAAAATATAAGTCCCATTCTCCATATAAATTGCACCCTATTTTTATGCTACCATACTTGGATCAAAATAGACTATGCTTGAATTCAGGTGAGGACTTAGACTATATGTGAAGGGAATCATTCGGTACCTTGATAGACTGTGTTGTTATCTCATTCTCTCGACTCATAAAAGCTACAACATCACTAACACCGTTTATATCCACTCAAGATTAAAGAGAATACTTGTTGATTAGAATGATTTGACTTGATTGACTTTCTGAAACCATTTTTATTTTGTCAAAACTAAGCGGTGGTTGAAAACTAAAAAACTCGAGTCATCGATATTTCGAACAAATTCTTAATCCATGGATCGACTCTACTGAAGATTGTTTATTTGTGTGGTTTGGATCTAAAAACTCTAGACTTTGTGGGTGTGTCTGCTGCAAACCCTCATCCGTTCATCTTGAATATTTTCCTCTTCCTTCATTACTTTTTATCCCATTCTTGCTCGAGACTAGTAAGAGTTAAGTATGTCGCAAAATGTTTTCAACCCTATGTAAAAATATTTTGCTTGTAAAAAAATTTATTTTCTTTTTGTGGTACAAATATTTTGAAAATCTATTTGCAAATATTTGGAAAATGGCTAAAACATTATGAAAATTTCATATTCTATTTGAGAAATCTTTTTAAAATGATTTCATGTTATGAAAAATGTTTGTAAAATCTATTTGTCAAATTAGCTTGCAAAATAAAGTTTTCAAAATGTTTGCAAAAATTTTTCAGATTATATTGAGAACTATGTACATATTTCTAGAAAAAAAAGATTCTTTATGAACCTTAGATATACAAACCTGTAAATACCTTCTGTAAATTCCTAAAGTCCAAGTCTTGTAAATTACAAAGATCCACTCCCATGTAAATATATGTACCTATTTCTTTTCCCAAAATTTTTGTTTTTGAAAAATCCCAAAAACATTTGTAAAATAAATTTCAAAATTGCATAAAAATTTGCAATACTTTTTCAAAAAGTCATAAAAATTTCAAAATCAGAAAAATGCATCACAAAAATAATTTCTTTCGTTGTACATAACATATGCATTTTTAAGAATAACCTAGACAATTGAACAAGTCTAAATAAAGTACGATGATTGGAGCTTGGAATAGACCTTGATGCACTTAATTTCGGAGGGACCCATCGAGGATTGAATGGGAGACACTTTAGATCGCCTTGACTTAATTCTATCGGTCCCATAAGTCTATGTTCATGAGTCAATTCAATATTCCTAAATAGAACCCTTCATATCATCCATAAGACTTCTGAGATAGTGACTTGATCGGAAACCTCACATCTAGCACTTATCTCAAATCAGATGAATTGTTGAAAGATCTTGGAGTCTAAGTCGAGATGATGCAAGGTCGCTTCGTCATGGATGGCTCATGAACCATTGTTGGGGATTACTGACACTGGTACTCAAACCCACTTCCTTTGGTAACCATGATATCTAAAGATTAGAGACAGATTGAGACAATGCTTCCGATGAGGAATTGTCTATCGGCACAACTTTTTTCAAGAACCCAAAAAATAGGTGGAACAAAAAAAGTATATCCATCAATGCACAAGTAAGAATGCAGAAGTTGTACAAAAGTCAAAGAAAATATACAAAGAAACCAATAACAAAAGTTCCACAAAAATTTGAGCTTAAGAAAGAGCCTGCTTCTTGAAGAAGAATCAGTTACAGTGATCGACTTCACAAGGGAATGAAGATTACACTCACCCATTCCAACTTCTTTTCCATTCTTCTCAATTCTTCCACAATCGGCTCTAAAGACCAGGAACACCTAACCTTAGAAGGAAATATCTCTCTTTATGACGACGAGTTTACAAAAGAGAAGACACCTTTATAGTTCAATGGTTTTGTCTGGGGACAACTGAACAATTTCACACACATGGTTCTATCACGTCAAGGTAGCAAGAGTATGCGACTGAGAGGATGGTTTTGACCTATCTGTGAATTAGACTGGATGATAGGGGTATGGAACCTGAGGGTTGTTGTGTCACACTTACTGACTTCCATGTGATTTGGAACACACCATTAATCCAAAGACCTTCTATGAGCTTCAAACTTTGAATTTATTAAGACAAGTTTAAAAGTTGACAACTATTCCAAGTTATTTCTTTTTCTTTTCTTTATTTACTTTTCTGCACTTATAGGCATAAGTGTTTGCTAGGGACTAGCAAAGGCAAGTATAGGGGGTGATGGATCTCCATTTCATCACCTTTATTCTTTCATTTTGGTCTTAAATCCCTAGCTCAATGCATCTATATATAATTAATTGGTTAAAATAAATATTCTTTAAGTCGTACAAAAAAGTGTATAAAATACTATAAATTTATTGTATTTAATTCCAAAATCAAAGAATAAATGAAAAAAATGAGACACCATAGGTGTTGAGTGACCCTAGTGATGGCTTAAGTTTTCCTCAAGCAAGTCTTTGATGTATCCTCACAGAGTGTGAGGACGAGTTGTCGCTGAGGCGACCTGTAAGGGAATCCCTAGACCGATCAATAAGTACATACAATATAATAATAAGCATTAAATAGCCAAAAAATGTAAGGCACAATTTATTATACTCTACAAACATAAATGTATATCATGTAATAATGTAGAGGTCAAACCACATAGAGCAAACTAGGAAGCCTATGATTGTTGCTAATCAATGTGTATTATGTACATATTTATTTTCAAATCTTTTTATGTGGGATTCTGGTTTTTGATTTTTTGAATTAATATTAAATGTAGATAATTTAATTATAATAAGATATATTAGATTAATATCTATATAGATTCAAATATATATGTATACATATAAGTATAGATCTACACATAAGGTAGATATATATACATATCTATATATAAAGACATTTCTTTTTTGGGTTTTTAATTTTGCTAATTTTAAATTTCTTTTTTATTTTTGAAAATAAAATAAAAATATATTGATAAAAATATTTTGTACATAGTGTAAGTATATAGCTAATACATATATATATATAGAAAAATAGATAGTGTATGGTATATATATACCTATAAATTTTCCAAAATTACATGGAAACTATTTTTTGTTTTTTTATATTTTTCTCATGATTTTAAGATTTTTCTGAAATTTTTGAATACTTTTATGCATTTCTAAAAATTTAAAAAAATCCCAAAATAGGTATTAAATAAATATGCAGAATTGATTTGAAGATTAAAACTAGCGAATGAAGTCCAATATTCTCCAAATCAATTTTAATAAATAGATAATAATATAAAGAAAATTCAGAAATATAAATAACTATTTTTATAGTTTTTGGAAAATTTATATATTTTTACTAGATTTTGAAGCTTTTAATTTTTTTATCTTTTTCATTTTCAATTTTTAGAGGTTTTTGGTCTAGAGTTAGCAAATACAATAATAAACACCATATTTTTTTGGGTAATTTATCAAAATGTTTTTATATTTTTTGGTATTTTCTAAATTAGACAGGGACAAAACATGCTCATTTGATTTTTAAGAAATAGTTAAAATTCCTAAAATGCCAAAATAAAAATGTGACATGATTATACAAGCTAGCATGAATCAAACCTTATTTTGCATATTTTTTTGGAGCACGTATGTTATTTTTAATAAATGAAATAAAAGCACAAAGATACATGTACTAGCGAGGGCATATTTGTAATCAAAAAATTAAGTCACATGAATATGTGCAAATTTCCTAGAAATATACAACTTGTATTTAAATTTAATGGACTATTTTACAATTCACAAAACTACTAGGACATAGGCACAATTTACTCAGCTAAGACTGCACGTGAGCTGAGCCGGACTGAACCTATATGACATATGAAACAACTATAGGGGTCTCTATGCAATATTTCCAATTTTATTTACATTGTAAAAATTATTTACTAGACTAATAATTAAAGCAAAAAAGTAGGGGGCTAGATGTGCAATTTACCCCCAAATAGGCAGAGATGGATGGTTGGAAGATAATCACTTGAACGATGAACGATCATGATGGGTCGATACTGCTTCGATGATGGACGATGAAGATCAGGTCCAATGCTCGATCCGATGGCAGATGTGTCTCCCCATCGAACGGTGATTGTGCAATCTAGAGCGATGGATCTATCAGAGGGTGTGGCATCATTCTGCAAGAATAGGGAAGAACATGGGTGTGTTCTTCCTTGTTCCTCTACTTCCTCTCGATCTAGGGCCTCTCCCTCGATGTTATGGTGCTCTTCATATCCGTGTTAACAATCTGCATGAAGTGGTGCCTTCAGGTGACTCTAAGAACCATCGGAGAGGTTTTGGAGGGTTGATGAAGCTCAAAGTTCCTGGAGGCTGAACCTAGAGTCAAATAAGCCTCGAATGGCCCTTATTTTCTCGGGGACCTACACGGTTAGAAATAGAGAGCTCGAGAGTAGGTCCCAGGCTATTATTGGGTGGAATAGTCGAAGGTGGAGACGATGTGGTGATGCTTCGATGAGGGGCAGAGGGTGAATGTTGATTGGCTGATCCGGGCGTGATCAGGTTGGTTGAATGAGTCGGGGATGCGGAGAAACGAAGGGGCTAGATGATGGAATGATCGAGGGAGTCAGAAATAGGGGTGGTACGATGAGAACAATGGCCGGAGCTCGAGAGCTCCGTTGAGCTATGATCTAAAGATTACGCTAATATAGAAAATTAAACACGAAACAAAAATGAAGAATAAAAAACTAAGACTAACACCAACCTAGAAAGGGTAAAGAGCGCTGCTCTAACCTAGTGGTGAACTAGGGAGCAAGACGACCACCGAAATGTCGCTTGAGACCTGTTCTCCTCCTCCTGTGATGCTCCAACCTCGGGGAAAGCATCCCTATCACCGGCAGACTCTCACACACGTGGTTGGACTCACTACATGCTCAAAGAGGGATCAAGGATGAAAGAATGGCAGAGATTCTTATTTATAGACAAGGTGAAGGAGGCTCAAAGATTCACTAGTTTTGATTAGCTTGAAGCAAATTGATCAAATCCAAGTAGTGGGCGGAAATTACTAGGATTAGATCAACATTTTTTGTTAAAGGAGCTAAGCCAGATCACGAGTGGATTCGGTACGAAAAATGGAAGAAAACCCATGGCTAATATATCTGCAGTCGAGGAAGAGAGAGGAATGTCAGTTTACCTGGGGTCAACGATTGGCGGATTGTGATTGGTCCACATAAGACGCTTCAAGACAAAATAGGGGCCTTATTCACAAATAAACTATTAAAAATAGTAAATGATTTTATTAAATTTTGGTTATAAAATAATATATTTTTTATTTTTTGTAGTATTTTAATATGATTTTGATTTATTTTTATGAGTCAATTTAATACAAGTTACTTTTTGTAAGTGTATTTATAGTTATATTGGCCTATGTTTTTCTCATTTTAATTTTCTTTTGTATTTTGATTTTATTATTTTATTTTCATATTTTGTGTATTTATAACTTATTTTTTGGCACACAAATATATTCATGCTCAAAGTGTTCGAGTTTTTTCAAGAGATAAGATTCATCTATTAAATCATTGGGCATCACTTTCATCAATATAAGATTGAGGTGACATGGAGATGACATTATTTCATCAATGAATTCTTCTTCTTTACATCTCACATCTAGTCCACCGAAAGGATGTATCACTATTTGGTTCACTGATATTGGGACCAATTTATCTTCTTCCCTTGAGTCTTTGAAATCACCAATTTTCTTTTCTTTATGTTTCTCGAAATATTGTCGAGAAATATTTTCCTCATCCATCAAGCTATTTGGCCTATTCATCAAGTGAGCAGGAATTTCCAAAAGTTGTTTACTGACATCCTAATGCATCATGTTGCACTCATCCATAAGTGGTCCTTGGTTTTGTTGGCTTTGGATTTAGCTAATTCATGAAGAGTATGTGGAGAGTCACTTTCATGGGTCAATGATAGGGGTAAGGAGATTGAGTGATTTCTTAAAGAATTGGAGAGTAGCCCAGTAATAGATGAGTGTTCTGTGTGTGAAAGTCGCTTGGAAAAGATAATGGTATGGCATGTGGGAGAAGGTGATGCAAGAAATTCCTGCAAGATAGGGATATCATGGGATGGTTTTGACATTTGATCGAATGACTCATTCTTTTTGTGTTCCCGATTTTCTTGATATTTTTGCACTAGATGCATCATTTCATCAATCTCATGCTCAATCGGTAATAAAATAGGTGGATCAATGGGTCGCAAAGACCGTTTCCTATCCTACAAATAATTCAATGCAATAGCCTGATTCAGCCTCATCTTCTCATGCATCCCATCAAGGATAACTTGAATTTTTTCCATGAATAAATATTCTCATGTATAGACAAATACACCGCAAACAAACACAATTAATGACCGCTTTTTATGGATTTTGGTTTTGAGAGTTTTTTTTTGTGAACACATAAGTGGCACACACTTATAAATTTTACACTAGATGAGGTGGTTTGTGGAAGATTGTGAGATCAATGTCCTCATCTGGCTGGGGTATTCAGGGTGGGTACTCAGATCAGTGATTTGTTCTTCTCACAAGAACTTGTGCCCAACACATCAAGGAGTAATGATATCTCTGCAATCCCACGTTTCACGAAGGATTTGGGCTATACCTTAATGTGTAATGATGTGGTACCATGCTAATTGTGTCAAGCAAACAAACAAAGATAAATTGCACAAACAAATGTGAATATTTTCTTGTTGATTTGAAAGTTTTTGGTTTCAATTGTTACTAGTTCAAACAATATATAGTGATCTAAATTGTATCCGATGAAATGTGGTGCTTGTGATGCTTACAAAAATCATACCTTGCTTCCAACGCTCTTCATGCAAAATTGATATAGAATATTGAAATCTGGCATTTATGTGTTTCCTACAGTGAGTGACATGCAGTTTTGTGTTCTTTCACTTTTACGATTTTTTTAATAATACTAATGGTCTAAGTGATGAAAAACAAATAAAGAAAAGCAATAAAAAATAAAGAGAGTTGCAAAGTTTTAGAGGGAGAGAGTTTAGAAGTTATTACAATAAAATTAAATTCTCACACTAAAAATAAATCCTACACTCAAAGTAAATTGCATTGCAAAAAAAATGGCTGGTGGTGTGGATGTGACTGTGAGTTCGCAAATGAGGTTGTCAATCATGTCTAGAAAACACTAAGATGGCGTCACACCAATTGTACTTGAAATAGAAAAATGGGCAAATTAGACTATCGAAAACATATTATTGCAAATGTTGTCTAGTACCCGGCAACGATGCCAAAATAAAACGATAGTTTTGCGCAGTTTAAAATGACATTTTTATCATTTTCATTTTGTATGCACGAAAATCGGTCACTTCCAATAAAGAATACAACTACAAGCATGATCAAATTACAAAAAAACGTATGCGGCAAGTAGAGGATCGAATCCACATGGACTAAGAAAATTTGCAAAATTTGTTCTTCGTTCAACTTAATTCAAATTTTAATCTATGGTGATGAAAGAAAAATTATGCTAAAGAAATCTTGATGAGAAAATGCAATTTATGGGAAAACATATTTTAGAACTTAAAGTAAATAAGTGAGGGTATTACTCCAACTAATTTAAAAATATGGGAGCTGAATCGCAAAATAATATATTATAAACAAGATGACATTTGCAATATGGAATAATGGAATGTGAACTTGCAATGCATATACTTAAAGAAAAACTAGAGTTGAGAAGGAACCTTACAAAACAAAGATGCTTTCAAGTTTAATTTGAACAAAACCAATAATATAAAAAATGCAAGAGATAAAATAAAAATGAGGAAAGGAGGATTCTCTATTGTGAGCTTCGGGATGGAGACGACGACGGAATCAGACGTACGGAGACGAGCATGAAGACGAGCGCGAAGACAATCACGTGTATGGATGCGAGGAGACAGTCGCTGCACACGGATGTTGCACGTGGGTGGAGGAAGACCACGCAGGTTGCTGCTGAATGGAGTAGGGAGGCCACACAGGCTATGCGCTGGCTGGAGGAATACATATGTCAATGCGCGAGGGGGAGGTAAACAGACAGACATATGCTGCACGCGGGAGCGCTCGATGAAGGAGGAACCCGCGTCGACGTGCTACAGAATGAAGGAAGGATACACGGTTGGAGGGTGTTGGTGCACTACGTTCGTGAGGAAAGTCACTAGAGGAGGAGGCCTTAAGTGAGAGAATCCGCAAGGAGAGAGTATTCAGGCGAGGGAGTTGGCGTGTAATCGAGAGAGGTAGAGAGGATGCCAAGTAGCCATGGATGATAGAACTTAGGAGAGATGGAGTTCAGGTCGGGAAGCTTGTGTGTGGGAGGAGAATATCAAGGAGAGAGAGGCTATCGATAGAGAGAGAGAGTAGTCAGGAAAGGGGATGCATGGACAAAAGTGGGGACGTTACTAATGAATCTGTGATTCATCACTCTAAAAGTTGAAAATAGAGCTTTGTTTCCGAGTAATTGGATGCATTTCATCACCTATATTGCATAATTAGCATTCATGCATGCATAGATAATATCTGCATTTTAGCATTCACATATGCATTAAATAAGAAGGCAATTTCACTTGTAAAAATCACCTATTTGTATTTATTTTTTACTAACTCCAAATTCCATAAATTCAACTGTATAGTGTATATATTACTAACACTAATACAAGGAAAATACCAAAAAATACTAACTTGTAAAAATGACCAAAAAAACGTGAGTCCAAGTTTGAGACCATGCACCTTAAAATGTGTATATCTCTCTCTTACAGCATCCAATATAGGTCTACTCCCTTTTAAAGTAATATACATTAAAAGACCTTCAAAATGAGACCAATTTCATTAAAATCAGAGATCGTATGCAAAACTTAGATTTTGGGCCCCTATTGTATATTGTACATATTGACCAATTTGTCCCTTTATTTCATCTTTTTATTTTCTTAATTATTAAAAATCCAAAAATATATTAATTTAAAAATATTCCATTCATATTTTCTCTATTGTTATTTTGATTTTTCTCTTATTTAAAAATAACAAAAAATGCAAAAGACAAAAATGGGGTCTATAAGGTACCACCCAAAAATACACTTTATACATATGACTTCTTTTGATTTTTGATCCATCATGAAAGTTGCAGATCTCGTCGAGACGAGCAACTTTCGTGATGACACTTTTTGATTTAAATCTTTTTGTTATTTCTTTTGGAATTGTGTTTACATTTAATTTTTGAATTTTCTGGGAGCGACAGTGGCAGCTCCTGGAGTCGACACATGTCACCCCATTATCTTATTTTTTATTTTCATAATTTAATTTTATTAATTTTATTTATTATTTGTTTTGATTAATTATTTATTTACATCTATTTTTTCTTTTTTTATTATTTTTCATCTACTTTATTTTTCTTTTCTCTTCTTTATTATTAGTAACCTACTTATTTATTTTTCTATTTTATTTTTAACCCTTTTTTACTTCTTTAATTGTTCCCTACTCCATGTCCCCACCACTCCACCACTTCCTCCACCATTCTCTCCATTTTTACCACCTCTTTTCTAACTTCTCCTCCTCCTTTATATTCACATCTCCCCCTTCATTCATCTTCATCTACCATTCTACGAGAGAGAGGATCGAGCCCCATTTGATCTGTGAGGTGACAACTCCTCCTTAGACGTTGAGAGATGACAACCAGTCGGCGAGATCTGTGGATCTTCACCCATGTCGCAGTCATCCCTCGCAGGAAGCTGCTGTAGCTTTGGAAGCCGCTGTCTCCTTGAAGCGACAATCATCGGAGTCGAAGTTTATCTCCTCCTCCATAGGCGATAACCTCCATCCGTCACTGGTAAATATTCTATCTTCATCTTTCATTTTATTTTATCTAACAATTGTTTGTTCATTGTTCTATTATACACCCACATTCATCATTTACCACCACAACCATCATCACCCTCCCATTAATATCATCATCATACATCACACAATCATTGCCACCTCATTCCTAAATTTTATTTCATGTTTAAAGAAAAAAATTACATAAAAATTAAATAAAAAAAGAGCAGCTGCAAAGGGGACGGCCACCAACTTCGTCCAGCCACCGTCGCCTCGCCAGCTCCTCCCCCTTGTGAGCGGTGTGCCGCCCCTGGTGACATACCTCCCAGTCACCTACCTACTACCGTGCAGTGCTTCGCCCCTGGCTGCTCAACCATAGGGCTAACTACCTCCAGGTCTTGCTGCCAGGCCACCGCTGCGTCCGCCCATCGTCCCTCCACGCAGACCCAGATGAGCGGATCCACCGCTGCGTCCGCCAGGGGCTAGCCGCCGCTGCATCCGCCTATCGCCGGCTCTAGTCGTGCTCCTCCTGTGCATGGCCGAACCCACGCTCCACCTGCCAGTCAGAGTCGCGCTCCTCACCTCGCTGCGGTCGCGTGCACCTATGGCCGCCCACTCGTCCACTGTGGGCTCGCGCCTCTCGCCCCCAGGTTTGTCGCAAGCCCCTCCGCCTCCTCGCATGGGCGCCTCCTGGAGGATATGGGAGGATCCTTAAGAGCATCACGAAAGTGTGATGATCATATCATATACCATCAAGAGCGACTAGTCATACTAGTGGCAAGGTGCAACGAAATTTAAAAAAACCCAACGAAACCACATGATCCATAATCCATTTATGAATCATTTCGTCTAATCACAAAGTAGATATAGGAATACATGTTGTAGCATGGTTGCGATCGAGCTTCTAAGATAAGAAGCCTCATGTCTCAAGTCCGACCTTCGAAGGAGACGCTTGCAAACGTGGGGATGAGTCGCAGGGATCTTGAAGGATACGGGATAATCCTCAAGCACATCACTGAAGCGTAAGCGTCGTATCGAATACGACGAGGAACGACTAGTCGGACTAGTTGTTCTATGCAGTGGAAATTAAAACTTTTTCATACGATGAAACCACATGATCCAAGAACACTTCTCGAATCGTTTCGTCTAAACTTCAAACAAGTAATAGGATTACCTCCTGAAGCGTGGTTGCGATCGAGTCTCTAAACAAAGAGACCTCTTGTCTCAAGTCTGATCCGATGGAGGAGACGCTTGCGAGCATGTTGATGAAACACATGCTTCTTGCAATCCTTGTTGATTATCCAAGCGACGGATCTCCTGATCTCAACACACGAGATCTGACGTCTTCTTCACGAGCGAGGCGCACGGAAGGAGACGGAGATCCACTAGCAAACGATCGGGCAGTATAACAACAACGCTGCGGCGATAGAGACTCCCTCTAGGGCATCCATGGTGGATGGCCATATGAGAGGGAGAGAGAGTAGGCGTATAGAGAGAGGAAGAGAAAGAGAGACCTATTTTCTCATTGTGTGTGTAGAAGAGCAAAGGGGTGCCTCTCCTTTTATAATATTTTGGGACCCATGGATCTCAATCCATGGACAACACAAGTCCAATGGCTCACATTGATTTGTATTTCTTGTAATGGCCAAGATTTATGTTGGTAAAAACTGATGAATCTATATTTCATCATCTTTATTCTATCATTTTGGCCTTAAAAACCATAGTAAATGTGTGTAAGTAGAGTTAATTCATGCATTTTAGCATTCATGCATATGTGTGTAAAAAGTGTACAAAATACAATTTTTAAAGCTAAAATTAAAGATAAAGAAAAAAAGAAAAAGAATAAAATATTGTAAATATTTTATGACCCGAAACCCTGAGACCTAGGCATCTCGATGAATAGGTCGATAAGGAATAAAGTAGGAGGAGATAAGGGCCAAAATACAATAAAAATACCATTTATTTAGTTCATTCTTTATTCATTTTGGGACCTATTTTTGGTTCCACCTTTTATACCTCAAATAAAGAAACATTGAACATGAAAGTTGTAGATAATTAAATAAATAAAAATACAAAATTGATTTCACTCAAAAATAATGTATAGATAGAAAGTTATGATCTGAATAAAATTCCAGAATCCCAACTTCCCAGACCTGTATCTCCCTAATAAAAGCTCGAAATGCATCAAACTCACCTTTAAATGTATATAATTTAAAATAAGCTATTTAATGGCTATGGTTTCGCATTTGGAGGAGCTACAGTTTGAAAGTTGAGTTTTGGACACCTATTGTATACTTGTACAAATTAAAATATTCATTTTATTTATTATTCTTTATTTTCATAATTTCTTGTTTTTATAATTTAGTAAATATTTTTTAGAATATATGTATATATTAAAATCAGAATAAAAACTCAAAAGAATACAAAATAAAATACTTGTATATAGCATACACAGGTATAATACCTGTATATATACCTATAGAATTCACTTTTATTTAATGAAGTGTACGAAATACTTCAGAAAAGTAAAAAATATATATTTAAATGTTTAAAAAATACTTTATAAATTTATAAAATATTTAACAAAAATAATAAAATTAAATACATAAAATAAAAATAAAATAATAAATTATATAGATAAATATACCTATATAGGCCTAAAATGGTAACATATAATTATACACCTCATAAAAATAATTAAAAATCATAATAAAATACTTCGTAAAATAATAAACATTTTTTATTTAATAATAAAAAATTAATTAATTCATTTTCTATTTTAAATTGAATTTACAAATCATTTTTTGGGGGTTTTCCTGGTTGGTCCACGTGGACCACGAGGAGGCAGTCCAAGTTGACCCTGGTCAACTGGCTATCCTCCCCATGTGCGCCTGTTAGAGCCTCGTTTGACCTCGATTTCAAGGATTTTTCGAGGCTTTCCCTTTCATCATTTCTTGAAACTTCATTCTGCATTGTTTCGCCCCATGCATCTCTGAATCACGCCCTAGTCTTTCTTATGACCGAAGAGCGGCGATTCGTGCCATCTCTCTCGATCTTTGGAGCATCAGAGCCACAACGTCAACCCTTCATAATCGACCCTCCGACTTTCGAGCCTCCTTTGAACCCCTCTTCCACAATCTCCGCTCCCCTTTTCGTGCCCAATCGACAGAGGAAGGAGACAGCTTCCTTCGCCGAGGTTCGGGCGGGTCGAGCGAGCACCGAGGCGGCTCCACCACCTCCTCCTTTCGCCGGCGTCAAGGTATACTATCCTCTCATTCCGACCATCGAGGAAGCCACTTTCTTCCCTTTATTTTCCTTGCATTTTATTCGCAGTAGCATTAGGAGTAAAACCCCCCAAGAAATTCCGAGTTTTGTCCCTCGAATCCCCCTAACGATCATCCTCGCCGGAGCTTGCTCCGGCCACCCACCGTGCATCGTTGCCCCTCGCCTCGTTTCCACCACCGCAGGGTCCAAGCATTTTACCCTGGACCCTCTCACGCTTTTCTGCAGGTCAAAGCACTTTGACTCGAGCCTAGAGGTCATTTTGTCCCTCGTCGGAGCTCCGCGTAGCCCAACAGCTCCGCCACCCCCGTGCGAGAGCCTCGGCCGTCGCCGAGGTGTTTTGGGACCACCAGGAGGAAGAGGAGGACCGCAGGAGTCGTCAGGCCAATTTTGGATCCTAGAGATCACCGGAGGGCGGAGCTAGAGCTCGGGGAAGTTTGCCTCGCCGGCGCTCCTCCCCTGTTCTTGATCCGACCCTCTGCGCCGTCCGATCAGGTCGCGTCTCCAGATGCAACAACCATCGTTGGATCTCCACGAATCTCAGCCTTTCGATCAATCCAATAGATCTAATCGTGACCGCCAGTTGCGAACCGTCATCGACCGTTCAGATCGCGCCAAGTGTCAAGTGGCAAATCCTCCACCGTCGGATCACCTTGCTTAGGGTATTTTGCATCTTTTACCCTGAGCATTTTTGTATTTTTTTAGTCCATAAACTTTCATCTGTTGTTTAAATATTTTTGTAATATTTGCATCTAGGCCCACAAACATTCATTAATTGCAACTAGGTCCAGTCCACGTCACCTCACGTGATCTGTGCACGTGTGGTGGTGGGGTTTTCGCACTGGACCCCCTACTGGTTTGGCTATTTTGATATAGTCCAGGAATTATTCTGTAACATGTCATATTTTTGGGTAATTTGCATATCAGCCCCTGGGAGTTTTGTGTATTGCTTTTAGGTCCTTCCCAGGTGTGTGTATAGCACGAGTAGGGTTGGGGTATTTGCAGGCGTGCCCTAGCAGCTTTTGAAATTTGTATTTGGTCCTGGAAATTAATTTATCAATTATAATTTTTGTGGAAAAATTGCACTGTGGCCCTTGGATGTTTGCTTATTTACAAATATGCCCCTGCCAGTGTGATTTTTCCATTTGTGTATTTATTTATTCCATGTGTCTTTAAATTCCTAATAATCACCAAAAAACAAGTTAAGTTCCTGTTGCATTCTAGTTTCACGTCGTATTATTGTTTTGCATATTTATTGCATTTTCATATTTATAAAAATTCAAAACAATGCATTTTCAACACTATTTGCATTAGAAAATAGAAAAATAATAGTAAAACTCCTTTAAAAATTCCAAAAAAAATACCTTTTTGTATTTCAATGTCTTTTAGTTGCCCCAAAAATCATTAAAAATTTAAAAAAAACACTAAAAAATAGAAAAATCTAAAAATCATGATAAAAATTTTAAAAATTCTTCAAAAATCCTAAAAATATAATTTTTGTCTCTGAATTTTTTTTGTTGAATTATCTTTAGTTTAAAATTATTTTGGAAAATTTTCGTTGCTGTTTTCTATTTTATTTTTTCATTTTAGTTTTAGATCTTTAATTTGTTCACTGTTTTTGGTATTTTTTATTTTAAAAATAACAAAAAATAAGAAAAATCTCTAAAAATCATAAAAAACATCATAAAATTTTAAAAAGACCAAAAACATTTTATTTTCTTATTCTTTTATAATTTCCCCTTATTTTTATAAATCCCTATCTTTCTCTTTTCTTATATTGTGTATATACTCTATTTATAGAAAAAGAAAATAAAAAAATATAAAATATAAAAAGAAAATAAAAAATCAGTAAATTAAAAATCAAAATATAAACATATAAAATTAATTAATAAAAATTTAAAAAAAAAACCCACGAAACTTTGCTTGTTTGGTAGGCATTTGATCACATATCACTTTTTGCACATTTTTGTCTGATATATATTGCTTGCTCCCTGTGTTCGACCTCTACACACTTGCACATTATACACATTTTTGTAGAGTTATAATACATTTTGACTCCACCTCTATTTTCATTGCTTGATTTCATTTTCGTGGGTTAATTGTTGATTAGTTAGGGTTTCTTGCGGGTCGCCATAGCGACTTCGTCTCCGCCTTGTGTGAGACGTATTTAGACGTGCGAAAAACCCCAGTTATCAAATGGCGCCGTTTCCAGGGAGCAACAACGCATAGTTTGGCTTTTTGTTTGTGATTGTGGTTATTTGTCTATTTCACGGCTTTTATTTCTGCTTGTTTTATTTTCCTTATTTTGATATATCTTCTTGAATTGTCTGACCACTCTCCTTGCTTGGATTTTGTGTGAGGGGCGTGGATTGAGGGAGGAGCTCCTCTTTAGAGCTCCTGCGCAACTACCTGAGGCGACTTTGACCTAAAACAAAGGAGGACTTGGAGTGTCTGAAGACAAATTTTGAGCATTTTATTTTATTGCATTTACTTGTGTAATTTTTGTGAGAGAGAGACTCTATTTATTATAATAATACAGGTACATTCGGGCCTAATTTCCAAGTGTTTGTACACTTGGGGGATCACCGAGGTTTTGTCGGCTTTTCTTCGCATTCTATTTTTGTCTGTTTCCTGGTTTTATTTTTACTTCTTTTGTGTGATTGAGCCCTTAGCCGTAAGAGTTGCTTGACGTAGTCTTAAGGCCAAACACCTAATATATTTGCCTATGCCTATAGTCTCGTATGGATTTAAACAAATTTTGAAAACTGTTCTTCACGCTAATAGCAACTTCTCACACTTAGGGTGATTTCATCGGCTTTGCATTTGCATATAGATAGGTTTCAATTCTGCTGAGCATCCTTGCATGTAGAGTGCTGGAGGCAAGGTGAGCATTTACGCTTTAGCATACATCATCGTTTTGCAGCTTGCATTGCTTTTCCGCCTCTCACTCTGATTTTGATCACCTAGGTGCTTAAAAGAATTGAATCCCCGATAGGATCGTACATTCTCATTAAATTTCCAAAAAAAGTGATATTCAATAAAATTGGGGCTGTAAATATTACCTGACCCTAAAATCGATCAAAAAGAAAAATCTTGTATTGTGGAGAGTAATCCCCTCATTGTCTTTGCTTTTACTTGCTCGCACACACACTAAGTGCATTTGTAACTTTTGGACTTCTCACCTAACACTAAAACAAACAAGATTAAAAGACCGACTTTTCGGTCTCTGCCGAGTTGAGTAGGTGAATTGAGGGTTTGTTTTATGTGAGTTTGCTTGTGATTGCTTGTGTGCATACTACATCATCCCTGCGCATTTGTGCCTTCTTCTTCACTCTCTTGACTTGACCCCCGTCCCCCCCCCCCCCGAATAATTTCCTTTTTTTTCGAGATGGACCCCTAGAGCGCATTTTATTCGGACTTTGTGGATCCCTCGTTCACTCCAATCGGTCCACCTCCTTTTTGACAGGAGGATCCTCCTCTTATTTTTTTCTGATTTTTGTACATACTCGCCTCAGCCACAGTATCAGGACTCGGATTTCTACCCACCTCCACATCCATCTGTATATTGTCCACCTCAAACTTCACATCCACCCGAGTCTGACCTGTTAGAGTCACCTCCTTCGATCTCCATGAGTGTTGTCTTGATCCTAATGCTAGAGCACATTAATTTGATGAGAGATTATCTTGCTATTTTGATAGAAAATCAGATTAGTTCTCCTTTCATCGAGGATACAGATTTCCTTGTGGGTGATCATGGGAGCTTGCAATCGCCCAAAATACAAAAAAATAAGGAAAATTTAAAAACATAAAGAGTTCGGGAGACACTTGGTTGATTCATACCATGAGGAGAGGGTCCATCTGCTAGATCATTCACCAACACATTCATTTACACACTGTCCCACCTTTGACCCCGAGGATGCCGTTGTACAGAGTGCTCTTGGCATGCCTCGTGTACATGCTGATTCTGACTTCCTCCCTTATATAGAGGAAGTCCAAAAATTCAAAAAAATGTTGACTGAACCCGAAGTGGTGGCCACTATTCATGAGATCATCCGTGTCCCACATCAGTAGGCCATGACCGATTTATTTGCTCCTCTTCGCAAGAAGAGAAAGCGGAGGAGCGGATCTGAGCATCATATTTTGACCATGGCCACTGCCCACGCCATCACACACCGTCCCATTCTGAGGAAGAGGAACACAGCTACACCATTCATCACCTGCACCATCTCTAACCATACTTGTGATCACACTCTCCTGGACGGCAGTGCATCTATTAGCATATTACCCTTCTCATTGGTACAATCTCTTCACTTAGGGCCTCTAAAGAAAACAAAGATGATTGTTCAGTTTGCTGATGGATCTATCAAGAAGCCGAAGGGTATCCTTGAAAACGCCGTCATTTCAATTCAGGGCATGAGCTACAATGTTGATTTTTTCGTATTGCCCATGGAGACCTACACAGGGGAGCCCTCTCCAATCATTTTGGGATGACCATTCCTCGCCTCTGTGAGGGTCGTTATTGATTACATATCAGGAGAGATTCGCTTCCGTCTTGTTGCTGAGAGCGAAGTATTGATCACCGCACCCACTGCTGAGCAGAGACCTACACCTAATGCACCTTCACCTATTTTAGCTGACTCCAAGGCATGTGACGATCTGATGAAATTAGAGATGTTTTCTTAGCGAACGGTGATAAGACCTGAGGAATCCTCTGAAAGGGGGGGAACCCGGAAAGCATAGACCTCGCAGTTCCTCCTTTTGGTGTGTGGCGATGTGTTGATGAAATCCAAGGGATTTGCATGATTGATACCATAGAGTGGAGGGAAGACACCAAGATTAGACTTGACGGACATGATTTGACTATTTCCACCGATGAGTCCGCTCATGTTCACTCAGATTCAGATAAGACAGGCCGAATTCGATTTAATAGCTTTTATTCAAGAATTTGGTCCTTTTGATGAGAAAGATGATCCAGGTGAGATTCTTGAGGATGAACAAAGTTCGAATTCTTCCACTGATGATTTCGTTCCTTTGTCTTTGACCTGGATGAGACCTCGCAGGATTACTGCGATTATACTTCTTCCAATGATGATGAGTGTGTTCCATTCCACTTTAATATAAGCGAGACCCCCAAGGCCAGACCTAGCTGTACTTTTTCCACTTGCTTGTATGCACCTTCACACCATAGGACCACCAAAGGTGAACCTAGCCACACTTCTTCCATTGACCAGTTCGTCCCCTTTCGATTTGACTCCACTGAGGGCCTTCACTCTGTCGACCCTGATCGGCATCCATCCACTGTGGACCCCAATGTCGACCTGCACCACACCAGATCTATCCCTCAGCGGTCCTGCAAGAAGTTTTTCTTTCTACCTTATTGATCATGTGTACATCCATCTCTGTTGTATATTCTCTCTCGTGTATCTCTGTCTATCTTCCGTATTGTTTATCCACCGATTCTCGTGGTTGCCTTACTTAGGACGTACTTTGTCCTAAGTATAGGGGGGTGGACGAGCCGAGGGTTCATTCGTCGTTCTGTTTCATTACTCCTGTTGTTGCCTATACTTATGGCTTCTTTTACCCTAAGTATAGGGTGAGTGGTGTGTACATTCTCACAATCTATCTCTCTTTCCATCTTCAGATCTCTTTTCTTCTTTTCCATTTCTATCTTCTGTATATATCAAAAAGGTGCCGCCCCTTGTTGTCAGTTTTCTATACTTAGGACGTATTTTGTCCTAATTATAGGGGGTGTGCACCCCGAGTTTTCATTCTTTGATCCTCTCCATTGTCTCCTCTTCTTGTCTACACTTAGGGATATCTTACCCTAAGTATAGGGGGAGACAATCTGAGTACGATCTGTTCATTCCCACCCTTGACCCTCCCTACTTTGTGTACAGTCTGCTATACTTAAGATTATTTGATCCTAAGTATAGGGGGAATGGTCAACTTCTAATTTATTCATTCATTCCTTTATTTTTTTATTCTTTAGACTTGTCTATACTTAGTACGAGTTATGTCTTCACTTTTCTCTCCGATCTATGAGGATATAGCTCAAGCTAAGTATAGGGGGGTCGTATATATTATGTATATACTTTAGCCATAACTCGTACTTTCATTTTTTCTTAATAAATATATCTAATAATTCTTTAAAATTCCTTAAAAACCCTAATAAAAGATGTTAATCATTCCTCAAATTCTTTTTGTATGTACTGATTAATAAATCAGGTGAAAATGTTTTTCGCAAAATGTTTGAAAAATACTTTGAAAATATTTGTGAAAATCTTTTGAAAACTATTTGGAAAATGTTTTGTTTCATGTTTTCAACCTTTGTAAAAATGTATTGTTTGTAAAGTTTATTTTCTTTGTGTGAAATAAAATGTTTGAAAAATGATTTGCAAATGGTTTGAAAAAATGGTTGCAAAAATATTTTGAAAAATCTATATATACTCTTTGAAAAATCTTTGCAAAATGATTTTCAAATGTGTGTACATGTTTGTTAAATATTTGTAAAAACTATTTTGGACTATAGTCTTCAAAATTGCTTGAAAAACCGTTGTGAAATAAGTTTGAGGAATAGATACATCACACCAGAATTCATTATTTATATACCTATAAAATTGATCACTTACCCCTGTAAATTCCTAAAATCCACTTCTTGTAAATCTAAGAAGCATGCCCATGTAAATATTTTTACCCTAGTTTTTATACAAAACTTTTTGTTTTCAAAAATCCCAAAAACATTTGCAAAAATTAAAATCCAAAAACATCTGAAAAATCTAATAAAAAATACAAAAATGCATATGCATCATCTTTTCAAAAATCCATAAAAAGTTCAAAATCTTGAAAATTGCATCACAAAAATATTTTCTGCATTTTCATAGCATTAGCATTTTTTAGATTGAGTTTGATAGTTGAACAAGTCTAAACAAAATCCGGAGATTGGAGCTTGATTGGACCTTAAAATCTACCTAGTAACAGGAACCTTATAGGAACTGGGTTTGAGGTACTTCAGGTATAGTTGACCTAATTCTTTGAGGATCACGAGACTAGGTTCAATAGATTCTTGACTGCTTAAGTAGAGTATTTCGGAGCACATGCACGACTCTTGTTGATAATGACCTAACTTGGACACCTGCACCTTTCACATGGCTCAACTCAGTTGGGGTGGTGAGGGGATTGGATTTGACGGTATGAGACTCACACAAGTGGAAACACTTGTCCTCCTCTAGGGAGGGAAGTGCACCCCGACCCATCCAGTTATGAGGAATTCTAAAGACAGGAGAGTGTGGGTTGCAATAAAGCTTCAAAAGAGGGATAGTCTACTGGCTCAAGATAAAAAACTCCTTATGTAAATGCTGATGTATATAGTATTTCAAAAAAAAAAGATAGGTCTGCACAAAAATAAAATTCCTGCAAAAGTATGTACATATGTTGTAAAGTCAATAAGCAAGCTTGAGTTCCAAAGTCATATCATGTGAGCCTGCAGCTGGATGACTTGACTACACTGGTCTTGCATCCCAGGATAGGTAGCTACACTGGCTACCGTCCATTCTTCTCTTCACCCCCTCCTCTTGAGCTGGTTGCCACTTGAACATAGAAGGGAAGACCCCGATCCTCGAGGTAGGAGTTATTGGATTGGGGAATCATTGGGTTGTTGTACTAGAGAAGTCAGTTTCTTTGTCATTCTAGTTGGGGAGAGCCACTATCACTTACACTGTACGAGTCAGATTCATAGTCATAAGGGTTTGCGTATGAGTTGAGATATTTCTGACCTGGCTATTGGGGAGACTTGAACAAAGTTTTGTGATTCTCAGAGACTGTTGGATTTCAAATCCGATTCTCATTAAGGTTCCGTCCGCACTAAAATTCCAAAGGTCCGACTTGAGCTCCAAACTTTGATTTTATGAAGACAAGTTTAATAATTAAAATTAATCCACATTTCTTCTTTTTCTTTCCTTTGTTTTTCTTTTCTGTACTTATTGCATAAGTGTTTGCTAGGGACTAGCAAAGGCAAGTATAGGGGGATGATGAATCTACGTTTCATCATCTTTATTCTATCATTTTTGCCTTAAAAACCCTAGTAAATGCGTGTAAATATTGTTAATTCATGTATTTTATCATCCATGCATATTTGGGTAAATAGTATATAAAATACTGTTTTTAAAGCCAAATTTATAGAATAAAGAAAAGAAAATAAAAAGATAAAATATTGTAAATATTTTATGATCCAAAACCCCGAGACCTAGGCATCTCGATGAATAGGTCGACAAGGAATAAAGTAGGGGGAGATAAGGGCCAAAATACAATAAAAATACCGTTTATTTAGTTTATTCTTTATTCATTTTAGGACCTATTTTTGTTTCAACTTTTTATACATCAAATGTAGAAACTTTGAACATGAAAGTTGTAGATAATTAAATAAATAAAAATATAAAATTGATTTCACTCAAAAATAATGTACAAATAAAAAGTTATGATCTGAATAAAATTTCAAAATCCCAACTTCCCAAACTTGTATCTCCCTAATAAAAGCTCGAAATGCATCAAACTCACCTTTAATTGTATATAATTTAAAATAAGCTATTTAATGCGATGGTTTCGCATTTGGCGGAGCTACGGTTTGAAAGTTGAGTTTTGGACACCTGTTGTATACTTGTACAGATTAAAATATTCATTTTATTATTATTATTTATTTTCATTATTTCCTATTTTTATAATTTTGTAAATTTTGTTTAGAATATATGTGTATATTAAAATCAGAATAAAAACTCAAAGAAAATACAAATTAAAATACTTGTATATAGCATACACAAGTGTAATACCTGTATATATACCTATAGAATTCACACTTTTATTTTATTAAGTGTACAAAATGCTTCAGAAAAGTAAAATAAAAATATATTTAAATGTATAAAAAATACTTTATAAACTTATAAAATAATAAACAAAAAAATAAAATTAAATACATAAAATAAAAATAAAATAATAAATTGTATAAATAAATATATCTATATAGGCCTAAAATGGTAACTTATATTTTTATAGCTCATAAAAATAAATAAATATCATAATAAAATACTTCATAAAATAATAAACATTTTTATTTAATAATAAAAAATTAATTAATTCATTTTCTATTTTTAATTGAATTTACAAATCATTTTTTTTGGATTTTTTCCTGGTTGGTCCACGTGGACCAACCAAGAAGCAGTCGAAGTTGACCCTAGTCAACTGGGTGTCCTCCCCATGTGTGCCTGTCAGAGCCTCGTTTGACCTCGATTTCAAGGATTTTTTGAGGCTTTCCCTTTCATTATTTCATGAAACTTCCTTCTGCATTGTTTCACCCCATGCATTTCTGAATCACGCCCTCGGCTTTCCTAGCACCGAGGAGCGGCGATTCTTGCCATCTCTCTCGATCTTTGGAGCGTCAGAGCACAACATCAACCCTTCATAATCGACCCTCCAACTTTCGAGCCTCCTTTGAACCCCTCTTCCACAAGCTCCGCTCCGCTTTTCATGCCCAATTGACAGAGGAAGGTGACAGCTTCCTTTGTCGAGCTTCGGGCGGGTCGAGCGAGCACCGAGGCGGCTCCACTACCTCCGCCTTTCGCCGGCGTCGAGGTACTACCCGCTGGTTCCGACCATCAAGGCAGCCACTTTCTTCCCTTTATTTTCCTTGCATTTTATTCGCCATAGCATTAGGAGTAAAACCCCCAAGAAATTTCGAGTTTCGTCCCTCGAATCACCCTAACGATCATCTTCACCGAAGCTTGCTTCGGCCACCCACCATGCGCCGTCGCCGCTCGCCTCATTTCAACCACCGTGGGGTCTATGCATTTTGCCCTGGACCCTCTCACGCTTTTCTGCAGGTCAAAGCACTTTGACTCGAGCCTGGAGGTCATTTTGCCCCTCGTCGGAGCTTCGCGTAGCCCAACAGCTCTACCACCCCCGTGCGAGAGCCTCGGCCGTCGCCGAGGTGTATTGGGACCACCAGAAGGAAGAGGAGGACGCAGGAGCTGTCAGGACAATTTTGGAGCCTAGAGATCACCGGAGGACTGAGCTAGAGCTCGGGGAAGTTCGCCTCGCCGGCGCTCCTCCCCTATTCTTGCTCCGACCCTTTGCGCCGTCCGATCAGGCCGCATCTCCAGATCCAGCAGCCTCCATTGGATCTCCACGAATCTCAGCTATTCGATCAAGCCAGGAGATCTAATCGTGACCGCCAGTTGCGAACCGTCATCGGCCGTTCAGATCGCGCCACGTGTTATGTGGCATATCCTCCGCCGTCGGATCGCCTTACTTAGGGTATTTTGCATCTTTTACCCTGAGCGTTTTTTTATTTATTTTTAGTCCATAAACTTTCATCTGTAGTTTAAATATTTTTGTAATATTTGCATCTAGGCCCCCAAACTTTCATTAATTGCAACTAGGTCCAATCCACATCACCTCACGTGATGTGTGCATGTGGGGTGGTGGGGTTTTTGCACTGGACCCCCTACTGGTTTGGCTATTTCGATTTAGTCTAGTAATTATTCTGTAACATGTCATATTTTTGGGCAATTTGCATATCAGTCCTTGGGAGTTTTGTATATTGCTTTTAGGTCCTTCCCATGCACGTGTATAGCACGTATAGGGTTGGGGTATTTGCAGGCGTGCCCTAGTGGCTTTTGAAATTTGTATTTGGTCCTGGAAATTAATTTATCAATTATAATTTTTTGTGGGAAAATTGTACTGTGGCTCTTGTATGTTTGCTTATTTACAAATATGACCCTACCAGTGTGATTTTTCCATTTGTGTATTTATTTATTCCATGCATCTATAAATTCCTAAAAATCACCAAAAAATCAAGTTAAGTTCTTGTTGCATTCTAGTTTTACTTCATATTTTTGTTTTTCATATTTATTGCATTTTCATATTTCTAAAAATTCAAAACTATGCATTTTCAGCACTGTTTGCATTACAAAATAGCAAAAAATAGTAAAACTCCTTTAAAAATTCCAAAAAAATTACCTTTTTGTATTTCAGTGTCTTTTAGCCGCAAACCAAAAATCATTAAAAATTTCAAAACAAAAATACAAAAAAATAGAAAAATCTAAAAATCATGATAAAAATTTTAAAAACTCTACAAAAATCCTAAAAATATAATTTTTATCTATGAATTTTTTTGTTTAATTATCTTTAGTTTAAAATTAATTTGGAAAATTTTCTTTGTTGTTTTCTTTTTTATTTCTTCATTATAGTTTTAGATCTTTAATTT
The DNA here is from genome assembly GCA_037367405.1 of Ottelia alismoides. Classification (NCBI taxonomy): domain Eukaryota; kingdom Viridiplantae; phylum Streptophyta; class Magnoliopsida; order Alismatales; family Hydrocharitaceae; genus Ottelia; species Ottelia alismoides. The sequence goes on from JAZKJV010003178.1 coordinate 299,687, forward strand.
GTTCACTGTTTTCAGTATTTTTGATTTTAAAAATACAAAAATCAGAAAAATCTCTAAAAATCATAAAAACATCATAAAATTATAAAAAGACCAGAAACATTTTATTTTCTGATTTTTGAGTATTTCTCCTTATTTTTTAAATCCCTATCTTTCTCTTTTCGTATATTGTGTATATACTCTATTTATAGAAAAAGAAAATAAAAAAATATAAAATATAAAAAGTAAATATAAATCAGTAAATTAAAAATCAAAATATAAAAATATAAAATTAATTAATAAAAATTTTAAAAATAACAAAACCGACAAAACATTGCTTGTTTGGTAGGCATTTGATCACATATCACTTTTTGCACATTTTTGTCCGATCTATCTTGCTTGCTCCCTGTGTTCGACGTCTACACACTTGCACACTATACACATTTTTGTAGAGTTATTATAAATTTTGACTCCACCTCTATTTTCATGGCTTGATTTCATTATCGTGGGTTAATTTTTTATTAATTAGGGTTTCTTGCGGGTCTCCACAGCGACTTCGTCTCCGCCTTGTGTGAGACGTATTTAGACCTGTGAAAAACCCCAGTTATCAAATGGCACCGTTGCCAGGGAGCAACAGCGCATAGATCGGCTTTTTGTTTGTGATTGTGGTTATTTGTCTATTTCATGGCTTTTATTTCTGCTTGTTTTATTTTCCTTATTTTTGATATATCTTCTTGAATTGTCTGATTACTCTCCTTGCTTGGATTTTATGCGAGGTACGCGGATTGAGGGAGGAGCTCCTCTTTAGAGCACCTACGCACCCACGTAAGACGGCTTTGACCTAACACGAAGGAGGACTTGGAGTGTCTGAAGACAAATTTTGAGCATTTTATTTTATTGTATTTACTTGTGTAATTTTTGTGAGAGAGAGACTCTATTTATTGTAATAATACAGGTACATTCGGGCCTAATTTCCAAGTGTTTGTACACATGGGGGCTCACCGTGGTTTTGTCGTCTTTTCTTCGCATTCTTTTTTTATTTGTTTTCTGGTTTTATTTTTATTTCTTCTGTATGATGGAGCCCTTAGCCGTAGGCAATGCTTGACGTAGTCTTAAGGCTAAACACCTAATATATTTGCCTATTCTTATAGTCTTGTTTGCACTTAGACAAATTTTGAAAATTGTTCTTCAAGCTAATAGCAGCTTCTCACACTTAGGGTGACTTCATCGGCTTTGCATTTGCATATAGATAGGTTTCAATTCTGCTGAGCATCCTTGCATGTAGAGTGTTGGAGGCAAGGTGAGCATTTACGCTTTAGCATACATCATCGTTTTGTAGCTTGCATTGCTTTTCCGCCTCTCACTCTGATATTGATCACCTAGGTGCTTAAAAGAATTGAATCCTCGATAGGATCGTCCATTCTCATTAAAATCCAAAAAAAGTGATATCCAAAAAAATTGGGATTGTTAATATTACCTGACCCTAAAACTGATCAAAAAGAAAAATCTTGTATTGGGGAGAGTAATCCCCTCATTGTCTTTGCTTTTACTTGCTCGCGCACACACTAAAGACTAGTGCCCAAATCTCATTTCAGTCCCCTAAGTGTGTGTGTAACTTTTGGACTTCTCACCTAACTCTAAAACAGACAAGATAAAAAGACCGACTTTTTGGTCTCTACAGAGTTGAGTAGGTGAATTGAGGGTTTGTTTTGTGTGAGTTTGCTTGTGATTGCTTGTGTGTATACTACATCATCCCTGCACATTTGCGCCTTCTTCTTCACTCTGTTGACTTGATCCCGGTGCCCCCCCCCTGAATCATTTCCTTTTGTTTTCGAGATGGACCCCTAGAGCGCATTTTATTTGGACTTTGTGGATCCCTCATTCACTCCAGTCGGTCCACCTCCCTTTTGTCAGGAGGATCCTCCTCTTATTTTTTCTGATTTTTGTACATATCCGGCTCAACCACAGTATCAGGACTCGTATTTCTACCCTCCTCCACATCCATCTGTATATTGTCCACCTCCACTTTCACATCCACCCGAGTCTGACCTGTTGGAGTCACCTCCTTCGATCTCCATGAGTGTTGTCTTGAACCTAATGCTAGAGCACATTAATTTGATGAGAGATTATCTTGCTATTTTGAGAGAAAATCAGATTAATTCTCCTTTCGTCGAGGATACAGATTTTCTTATGGGTGATCGTGGGAGCTTGCAATCGCCCAAAATTCAAAAAAATGAGAAAAATTTAAAAACATAAAAAGAGTTGTAGAGACACTTGGTTGATTCATACCATGAGGATAGGGTCCATCTGCTAGATCATTCACCAACACATTCATTCACACACTGTCCCACCTTTAACCCCGAGGATGTCGCTGTACAGAGTGCTCTTGGCATGCCTCGTGTACATGTTGATTCTCACTTCCTCCCTTGTATAGAGGAAGTCCAAAAACTCTAAAAAATGTTGACTGAACCCGAAGTGGTGGCCACTATTCATGAGATCATCTGTGCCCCACATCATCAGGCCATGACCGTTTTATTTGCTCCTCTTCCCAAGAAGAGAAAGCGGAGGAGCAGATCTGAGCGTCATATTTTGACCATGGCCACTGCCCACGCCATCACACACCGTCCCATTCCGAGGAAGAGGAACACAGTACACCATTCATCACCTGCCAAATCTCTAACCATACAAGAGATCACACTCTCCTGGACGGCGGTGCATCTATTAGCATATTACCCTTACTGGTACAGTCTCTTCACTTAGGGCCTCTAAAGAAAACCAATATGATTATTTAGTTTGCTGATGGATCTATCAAGAAGCCGAAGGGTATCCTTGAAAACACTGTCATTTCAATTCAGGGCACGAGCTACAATGTTGATTTTGTCGTATTGCTCATGGAGACCTCCACAGGGGAGCCCTCTCCAATTATTCTGGGACGACCATTCCTCTCCTCTGTGAGGGTCGTTATTGATTACAGATCAGGAGAGATTCGCTTTCGTCTTGTTGCTTAGAGCGAAGTGTTGATCACTGCACCCACTGCTGAGCAGAGACCTACACCTGATGCACCTTCACCTATTTCAGCTGACTTCGAGGCATGTGACCGATCTGATGATATTAGAGATGTTTGCTTAGCGACCGCTGATAAGATCTGAAGAATCCTCCGAAAGGGGGGGGACTCGGAATGCATAGACCTCGCAGTTCCTCATTTTGGTGTGTGGTGATGTGTTGATGAAATCCAAGGGATTTACATGATTGATACCATAGAGCAGAGGGCATACACCAAGATTAGACATGGCGGACATGATTTGACTATTTCCACCGATGAGTCTGCTCATGTTCACTCAGATTCAGATAAGACAAAGGCTGAATTTGATTTGATAGCTTTTATTCGGGAATTCGGGGCTTTTGATGAGAAAGATGATCCGGGTGAGATTCTTGAGGACGAACAAAGTTCGAATTCTTCCACTGATGATTTTGTTCCTTTTGGATTTGACCTGGACGAGACCTTGCAGGATGACTCCGATTATACTTCTTCCGATGATGATGAGTTTGTCCCATTCCACTTTGATATAAGCGAGACCCCCAAGGCCAGACCTAGTTGTACTTCTTCCACTTGCCCGTCTGCACCTTCACACCATAGGACCACCAAAGGCGAACCTAGCCATACTTCGTCCTCTTTCGATTTAACTCCACCGAGGGCCTTCACTCTGTCGACCCTGATCGGCTTCCATCCACTGTGGACCCCGATGTCGACCTGCACTACACCAGATCTATCCCTCCGTAGTCTCGTAAGAAGGTTTTCTTTCTACCTTCTTGATCATGTGTACATCCATCTCTGTTGTATATTCTCTCTCGTGTATCTCTGTCTATCTTCTGTATTGTTCATCCACCCATTCTCGTGTATGCCTTACTTAGGACGTACTTTGTCCTAAGTATAGGGGGGTGGACGAGCCGAGTGTTCATTCGTCGTTCTGTTTCATTACTCCTGTTGTTGCCTATACTTAGAGCTTCTTTTACAATGAGTATAGGGGGAGTGGTGGGTACATTCTCACGATCTATCTCTCTTTCCATCTTCAAATCTCTTTTCTTCTGTATCTATCAAAAAGGTGCCGCCCCTTGTTGTCAGTTTTCTATACTTAGGACGTACTTTGTCCAAAGTATAGGGGGGTGTGCACCCCGAGTTTTCATTCTTTGATCCTCTCCATTATCTCCTCTTCTTGTCTATACTTAGGGATATCTTACCCTAAGTATAGGGGGAGACAATCTGACTATGATCTGTTCATTCCCACCCTTGACCCTCCCTGCTTTGTGTACAGTCTGCTATACTTAGGATTATTTGATCCTAAGTATAGGGGGAATGGTCAACTTCTCATTTGTTCATTCATTCCTTTATTTATTTATTCTTTAGACTTGCCTATACTTAGTACGAGTTATGTCTTCTCTTTTCTCTCCGATCTATGAGGACATAGCTCAAGCTAAGTATAGGGGGGTCGTATAAACTATGTATATACTTTAGCCATAACACGTACTTTCGTATTTTCCTAATAAATATGTCTAATAAGTCTTTAAAATTCATTAAAAACCCTAATAAAAGATGTTAATCATTCCTCAAATTCTTTTTGTATGTACTGATTAATAAATCAGGTGAAAATGTTTTTTGCAAAATGTTTGAAAAATACTTTGAAAATCTTTGTGATAATCTTTTGAAAACTATTTGGAAAACGCTTTGTTTCATGTTTTCAAACTTTGTAAAAATGTATTGTTTGTAAAGTTTATTTTCTTTGTGTGAAATAAAATGTTTGAAAAATGATTTGCAAATGGTTTGAAAAAATGGCTGCGAAAATATTTTGAAAAATCTATATATACTATTTGAGAAACCTTTACAAAATGATTTTCAAATGTGTGTACATGTTTATAAAATATTTGTAAAAACTATTTTGGACTATAGTTTTCCAAATTGCTTGAAAAACCTTTGTGAAATAAGTTTGAGGAATACATAAATCACACCAGAATTCATTATTTATATACCTATAAAATTGATCACTTACCCCTGTAAATTCCTAAAATCCACTTCTTGTAAATCTAAGAAGCAGGCCCACGTAAATATTTTTACCCTAGTTTTTATCCAAAAATTTTTGTTTTAAAAAATCCCAAAAACATTTGCAAAAATTAAAATCCAAAAACATCTGAAAAATCTTTTTGAAAAATACAAAAAAATGCATATGCATCATCTTTTCAAAAATCCATAAAAATTTCAAAATCTTGAAAATTGCATCACAAAAATATTTTCTGCATTTGCATAGCTGATGAACCTCAGTTTCATCATCTTTATTTCCTATAATTAACCCCCTTGCTTAAAAGTTTGTCAATAAATCCCTGTTAATGTCCTATAATTAACAGAGTCCTTAATAAATTAAAAACCACAAAAAAATGGCAAAACAAAAATCAGTGGTATTTTTTAGACTTAAAAATATCCTAAAAAATATTGCGGGCCCTTGTTTGATCTCTTTTCCAGTTTTGGTCAACATGAAACTTGTCGATCTCGTCAAGATCTACAACTTTCATGTTTTGAGTTTTCTCAAATTCGACCATCTTGGCCCTCAAAAATCAAAAATTCCCTCGAATAAATCTGATTGGACCACGTGGACCATTCTGGGGGCTCCACGTGGCCCGCTCCTTCTTGCTGGATCCGCCACCACTCCTGGCCGTTGGATCTCACTTTAGATCCAACGACCCTGCTGTGTCCGCGTTCCTCTTTCTTCTCATCCGTTTGATCAGCTCCAGCCTCCCATCACTACCATCCGTTCGCGCCGCTCCCTTGGCACGACACGTGGATGTTCTGCAGCCTTTTGATCACTTCACCCCGAACTTGATCTGAGCCGCTCAACCTGCTATCCATTTTCAGCCGCTCGATCAACCCTCACATCTCATCCAAACCGCCCGATGGCGCTTCACCCTCAATCCGACACGTGGCATCCTATCAGCCATCGATCGCTCCGCCCCCTGACTTAATCTCAACCGCTCTGTCGCGTTTAGATCTTCACCGTTGGATCTCCAGATCCAACGGTCGGAGGTCATCGTCAACCTCCGAGACCCTCTCTCTCTCCCACGATCCAGCGCACGCCCTACTCTCCCCCTTCCATTTTTCTCGCCTTCACCAGCCTCCATCTTCCATCGCCAGTTACCCCACGAGGTTACCCACTCTTCCCTCTCCCCCGCGCACTCCTCCAAGACCCACGAACACCTCTCCACTCGCCCCACTTTCGCCTCAAAATCCACGTCGAACTCCACCATCTCCGACGTTCGCCCCTTCAAATACTCAGCATCTCCCTCTGTTCACGGTCGTCCGCCTTTACACGGGGGTTCGCCCAGCCCTCCGCCACCTCCCAGTGACAGGGGGAGGTGGCCAGATTGAGCGAAGACGACGATACCCCCTGGTGAGACCCTTCGCCGCTCAAAGCGGAGCTGCGGCGCTAACGCGACCGCCCGAGCTGCGTCAACCGGCTGCTGACGTCCGGCGAAGACCCGGGCATCCTCTGTGATGCCCAGCCCAAGCCCTCCGCTCCGCTTCCGACCAGGTAAGTCCCTCCGATCTTCCTTCGTTTTTCTTCGATTTCTTAGAATTAATTAGACCTCTCCGGCCATCCCCTCGCTCCGATGACCATTCCCTTAGCTTAGCCTCCGTTCCCACTTTTTCGCGCAACCTTCCGCTCACCTTCTAACTCTTCCACACCTCAGACCACTGTCACCCACCTCCTCCGCCACCCACGGCGGAGGAGCTCCGAGCTCTCCACATTCTCCACCCGCTTGAGCTCTCACTTCACTCACACATGCACTTTAGGCTTCAGCTATTCGCTCCTAACCGCGCAGGAACTTCAAATATGCAATGGCGGGAGCCTCGCCGGGTCCAACTTCATCACGGTCGTCCTCAACATCCGAGCTCCGGCGACCCAAACCCAGATGTCAGACGCATCCCTCGAGCTCACAGCTTCTTCGATGACCTGTCCTTGAGCTCGGGGGAGGTTCACAGAGCTCAGATGAGAGCGGCGGAGATGGAGCTTCCTCGCCGGAGCTCCAAACTCGCCGCCAGCTACGGATCGAGGAGACGAAGCAGCCACCGTTGGATGTCCCTTCCCCGGGGGTAATCCAACGGCCCAGAAGAGGCCGCGTCATCAACTTCAGCAGCCTTTGGATCATCTCGATCCAACGGCCTCCAGTTCGCCACGTGTCGACACCCGAATGTCCCCGAGCCTAGCGTCAGAGCCTGGAGGTCAGTATGCACCGAGCCTCCGAGCCGTCCCGAGCCGACTTCCGAGCCTGGATGGCGCGTGCCTGGCGCGTGCCTTCTGGGCTATTTGCTGAGAAGCCCTCTGAATTTCTTCAATTTGCAGAAAGGTCCCTACGCGTGTGGTTAATTTACAGGGAAGGCCTCCGTACTTATTTTATTTTCATTTTAGTCCTTCCCAGGGACCTTTTTGTAGTTATCGTTTCATGTTTTATTGCATTTATGCCCCTGCTTTCTTTCGTGCATATCTTGAGCTACATAGCTCCAATCGAGTTGATTTCAGTTTCATTTTGAAGATCTTCTTATCCTCTTCATTATGGCATGCTTAAATTTTAGATTTGACACTAAGATCAGTGGTGTATTATTCTATTATCTAAGTGTCCTGAATGCTTTATTTGACATGCTCATTTGCTTATTAAATGTGGAATGCTTCTTAATGCCAACTCAGTTTAACTCGCATTTTTTTCTATGGCTCAAGTGACTATAATTTTGGGGCATATCGTTCGCTTTGCATGTTCATTCACTTGCATGATAAAAAATATTTTAAAAAAATGCATGTTTATTTTTAATGCATTGTCTTGTTTTGTTTTTGCATATTTTGACCAATATGCTTTAATTCAACACTTAATTAAATAGACTCAAATCCGATTAATACGAGAGAGGCTCGTGTCCCTGAGTTCGACCTTGGTTTCTTTCCAAGTAAAATAAATCACGATCACCTCATTTTGATTTATTATCGCATATCTTTAAATGACTTGATCTTTTGATGACCAAAATCGGCCCGACTGCTTCGACATGTTGAGGTGCTAAAAACGCACCCTTAAAGGGCCGATTTTGCGGTTCGTCAAATGGCGCCGTTGCCGGGGACACGGCTCATTTCTTTTATTTTTTTGGATTTTTGTGTGTTTAATTTGGTGTTCCTTTTTATAGGTCAAATAATCACATATTTTGCATATAAAAATTTTTTCTTCCTTATTTGATATCTAAATATTGTTTCTGTGGCAGGGCCCTTGATGGATCAAGGAGGCGAGGAGCAGGACGTTCCCCGCTGCGAGGAGCCGCAGGAGCATGCTTGGAGCAAAGGAGGAAGAAAAGAGAAAAAAAATGTCTCGCATTTTTGTTGCATTCTATTTTTAATAATTCGTCTTTTACAGCGGTCTTCGATCGAAGACTCGCGATTGTAATCGAACGATCGTGGTTGTGTGGGGATCGTCCCCACTTGAGTGTCGACCTAGGATAGGCACGCGGCTCTCCGAGCTCTTTTTAATTTTTCCATATTTTTACGTGCTCGATCATAGGTAGGACACACTAATTTCTATACGCACATAATCTCGCATCACTTAGCTAAAATTAATGAAGATTAATCACCGCTAATAGATGCATGATTAGGTGTGGCTTTTTCGACTTGCATACATGTTGGATTTGATTTTCAAAACGGCCCCAGTTTTTTCGCGGATTTATCGTCAAATCACTGCATGATTTCTCGCTTAGCCTAGATCGCGTTTTTCTTCATCGAATACATGTTTTTCACGGCTTTAATTGATCACCTAGGATTAATGAAAAATGGAATGAACGGTAGACGATGATTTTCTGATTGATGTGCTAACCTTAATTCAGTGATAATTTAAAATAAAATTGGGACTGTTAATTGCAAGTCGACCAAAAATGGAGTGAAATTCGGTTTTGGGAGAGCAACACCCGTGCATACGCCTTGATTTTCAATTCACATTTTCTTCGCGTAATTATCTAACGTTTTATCACCAATAAAATCGACAAGATAATCAACCAACCTTAGTTGGTTTCATGTGTGAGTTGGTGAAACTAAGGGTTTGCTTGCTTGAATTGAGCCTTTGTTGCGACACACACCCTAGAACCTTAGCCCCTCCATTTCATCTCCTAAGATTCAACCGCTCACTTGTAAATTCATTCCTCTTCTTCGTTCACCTTGGGTTCCTTCCAACATCAATCTTCATCTTTATACTTAGGCTAATCTCAGCCTAAGTATAGAGGGGACCCAAGTCCCCGTGATTTTCTATACTCCTCTTTTCTTTCCTCTATACTTAGGTTATTTCTAACCTAAGTATAGGGGGAAGCCCCTCTTAGCTCCCGTATATTCTTCTATATTTAAATGGACCTATGTACTTGTAACATCTAGTGCTATGAGGACATAGCAAAGTTTAAGTATAGGGGGGTATACCATATATACCGTATATTTACTTTAGCTATAATCTGAAAAATTTTGAAAAATTAAAAACTTTTTGGCTAAGGAAAAAATCATTGGACTAAGAGAACTCAATTAATTTCGCGATTTTTCGATATTATGTTACGCTATTTTTATAAAAATATTTTCGAAAATGATTTTTGAAAATGTTTTGAAAACTTTTTATTTTTGTGTGACATGGTTTTGAAAAAATTGCCTTCTCTTTTCAAGGAAAGTTGAGTCTAACATGTGTTTTAACTTTATTAAAATCCATAAAAATCAGAAAACTCCTAAAAATCCTTTAAGAGTCATTGGTGACTACTAAACCCAATTAAGTCAGCCGCGTTCAGTGAGGGTTCGCCCTTAGCAGATTGGATGGTTTAGAGGACATCGCGCAAGGCCCCGTCCTCAAGCAACGGGCTTCGGCCTGTACTTACATCCATACTGGCTGAATTGCGGATGCTCAATTGAGCTTAGGAAGTTCTAATATCTCTTGAAGTTAAAAAAAAATTGTCTTGTTTTTGAATGAAGAAGTTGGATTAGTCCTCTACACTTACACTTTCACCCAGGATCTGAATTGGTCAAGAAGACTTAGCTTTTAGAAGTCTTTGAGATTTTAGGTTAACCAGCCTTAGCCATCAGGGTCTTAGACTTAATCATCCACATTCCCCTAAGTTTCTAGATTTGCATGCTATATTCCATGCTTAGTCTCAGACAAAAGAATATGATCAGCACATCACATGCACGACTGCGGTTTTTGATGAGATGAGTTGATTTTTCACTTGAGGGATTGGGATGAGGAAGTCGAGTTTGGATTTGATCTAATGATGCTCGAGGATGGGATAAAATCTTTGGAGGCTTCAGGAAACTTGAGTGTCAGCAATATTAGCCAGTATGAGAACTTGGTTCTTATACTAATCTCTTGATATTGACCTAAGTGCCTGGGTGTGAAAAATAAATAAAAAAATGTTGATCAGTGTGCGCCAACTCTTGGTAAAAGCAGTGGAGCTAGCCACAAATTATACAAGTCAATGAAATTCAAAGAAAAGCTCTCATTCCACCAAAGTCAAATATCAAAGAGCTTCCACCAAAGGCGAGCGCTCCCAACCATTTCAAAGTGTCCACTTGGACCACCGCTATTAGGACCAGGAGTCGGGCTTGCACCAAAAAAGGGCTCTGCATCGTAAATGCTACAAGTCTGGGTGTCGAAGGTACGATAGGTACTCAAAAGAGACACACCCCGGTGTACTCCCAGGAAAACAAGTGCAGACGGCTCCAACTTCTCTTGACGGACGCACTGATCAACGCCAAAAAAATGTGTTGCGTAAAAGGCATTAGAGAGAATCCTTGTTCCAATGAGAGGGAGAGAAGAATTGACACAATCCCATGCCCTCCATTTTCTGGCATGCCATCCACATTTTCTAAGTCTGACAACTAATGAGACGGTGGACTGAATGCAAGATTTGATTTATTCCCTAGTGCTGAGGATTGGGTCCTTAGGAGATTTTCTCGAACCAAGATTTTGGGTGACGAATTGACTCTACTCTCAGAATTGCAGTCAACACTAAACTCCATATCCTTTAGTTTATATGTACATCAGAGAGAGTCTAGAGAAGTAGAGGAATTGGAAGCCTCTTGATTAAGGCTGGGTTGAACTCTAGAATTTTGGATCTCTGAAGCCGAGTCGACTTGATCAGATTGGATCCGGTATTCACATGCACAAGGGGGTTAATCCAACTTAGTCATTCTTTTTGATGCTCGAGGACGAGCATAGTTTAAGTATAGGGGGTGATGAACCTCAGTTTCATCATCTTTATTTCCTATAATTAACCCCCTTGCTTAAAAGTTTGTCAATAAATCCCTGTTAATGTCCTATAATTAACAGAGTCCTTAATAAATTAAAAACCACAAAAAAATGGCAAAACAAAAATCAGTGGTATTTTTTAGACTTAAAAATACCCTCAAAAATATTTCGGGCCCTTGTTTGATCTCTTTTCCAGTTTTGGTCAATATGAAACTTGTAGATCTCGTCAAGATCTACAACTTTCATGTTTTGAGTTTTCTCAAATTCGACCATCTTGGCCCTCAAAAATAAAAAATTCCCTCGAATAAATCTGATTGGGCCACGTGGCCCATTCTGGGGGCTCCACGTGGCCCGCTCCTTCTTGCTGGATCCGCCACCACTCCTGGCCGTTGGATCTCACTTTAGATCCAACGACCCTGCTGTGTCCACGTTCCTCTTTCTTCTCATCCGTTTGATCGGCTCCAGCCTCCCATCACTACCATCCGTTCGCGCCGCTCCCTTGGCACGACACGTGGCTGTTCTGCAGCCTTTTGATCACTTCACCCCGAACTTGATCTGAGCCGCTCAACCTGCTATCCATTTTCAGCCGCTCGATCAACCCTCACATCTCATCCAAACCGCCCGATGGCGCTTTACCCTCAATCCGACACATGGCGTCCTATCAGCCATCGATCGCTCCACCCCCTAACTTAATCTCGACCGCTCTGTCGCGTTTAGATCTTCACCGTTGGATCTCCAGATCCAACGGTCGGAGTTCATCGTCAACCTCCGAGACCCTCTCTCTCTCCCACGATCCAACGCACGCCCTACTCTCCCCCTTCCATTTTTCTCGCCTTCACCAGCCTCCATCTTCCATCGCCAGTTACCCCACGAGGTTACCCACTCTTCCCTCTCCCCCGTGCACTCCTCCAAGACCCACAAACACCTCTCCACTCGCCCCATTTTCGCCTCAAAATCCACGTCGAACTCCACCATCTCCGACGTTCTCCCCTTCAAATACTCAGCACTCCCTCTGTTCACGGCCGTCTGCCTTTACATGGGGGTTCGCCCAGCCCTCCGCCACCTCCCAGTGACAGGGGGAGGTGGCCGGATTGAGCGAAGACGACGATACCCCCTGGTGAGACCCTCCGCCGCTCAAAGCGGAGCTGCGGCGCTAACGCGACCGCCCGAGCTGCGTCAATCGGCTGCTGACGTCTAGCGAAGACCCGGGCATCCTCTGTGATGCCCAACCCAAGCCCTCCACTCCGCTTCCGACCAGGTAAGTCCCTCCGATCTTCCTTCATTTTTCTTCGATTTCTTAGAATTAATTAGACCTCTCCGGCCATCCCCTCGCTCCGATGACCACTCCCTTAGCTTCGCCTCCGTTCCCCCTTTTTCGCGCAACCTTCCGCTCAACTTCTAACTCTTCCATACCTCAGACCACTGTCACCCACCTCCTCCGCCACCCACGGCGGAGGAGCTCCGAGCTCTCCACATTCTCCACCCGCTTGAGCTCTCACTTCACTCACACACACACTTTAGGCTTCAGCTATTCGCTCCTAACCGCGCAGGAACTTCAAATATGCAATGGCCGGAGCCTCGCCAGGTCCAACTTCATCACGGTCGTCCTCAACATCCGAGCTCCAGCGACCCGAACCCAGATGTCAGACGCATCCCTCGAGCTCACAGCTTCTTCGATGACCTGTCCTTGAGCTCGGGGGAGGTTCACAGTGCTCAGATGAGAGCGGTGGAGATGGAGCTTCCTCGCCGGAGCTCCAAACTCGCCGCCAGCTACGGATCGAGGAGAAGAAGCAGCCACCGTGGGATGTCCCTTCCCCGGGGATAATCCAACGGCCCAGAAGAGGCCGCGTCATCAACTTCAGCAGCCTTTGGATCATCTCGATCCAACGGCCTCCAGTTCGCCACGTGTCGACACCCGAATGTCCCCGAGCCTAGCGTCAGAGCCTGGAGGTCCGTATGCACCGAGCCTCTGAGCCGTCCCGAGCCGACATCCGAGCCTGGATGGCGTGTGCCTGGCGCGTCCCTTCTGGGCTATTTGCTGAGAAGCCCTCCGAATTTCTTCAATTTGCAGAAAGGTCCCTACGCGTGTGGTTAATTTACAGGGAAGGCCTCCGTACTTATTTTATTTTCATTTTAGTCCTTCCCAGGGACCTTTTTGTAGTTATCGTTTCATGTTTTATTGCATTTATGCCCCTGCTTTCTTTCGTGCATATCTTGAGCTACATAGCTCCAATCGAGTTGATTTCAGTTTCATTTTGAAGCTCTTCTCATCCTCTTCATTATGGCATGCTTAAATTTTAGATTTAACACTAAGATCAGTGGTGTATTGTTCTATTATCTAAGTGTCCTGAATGCTTTATTTGACATGATCATTTGCTTATTAAATGTGGAATGCTTCTTAATGCCAACTCAGTTTAACTCGCATTTTTTTCTATGGCTCAAGTGACTATAATTTTGGGGCATATCGTTCGCTTTGCATGTTCATTCACTTGCATGATAAAAAATATTTTAAAAAAATGCATGTTTATTTTTAATGCATTGTCTTGTTTTGTTTTTGCATATTTTGACCAATATGCTTTAATTCAACACTTAATTAAATAGACTCAAATCCGATTAATACGAGAGAGGCTCGTGTCCCTGAGTTCGACCTTGGTTTCTTGCCAAGTAAAATAAATCACGATCACCTCATTTTGATTTATTATCGCATATCTTTAAATGACTTGATCTTTTGATGACCAAAATCGGCCCGACTGCTTCGACATGTTGAGGTGCTAAAAACGCACCCTTAAAGTGCCGATTTTGCGGTTCGTCAATAGCATTAGCATTTTTCAGATAGAGTTTGATAGTTGAACAAGTTTAAACAAAATCCGGAGATTGGAGCTTGATTGGACCTTAAAATCTTCCTAGTAATAGGAACCTTATAGGAACTGGGTTTGAGGTACTTCAGGTCTAATTGACTTAATTCTTTGAGGATCACGAGACTTAGTTCAATAGATTCTTGACTGCCTAAGTAGAGTATTTCGGAGCACACACACGACTCTTGTTGATAATGACCTAACTTGGTCACCTGCACCTTTCACATGGCTCAACTCAGTTGGGTGGTGAGGGGATTGGATTTGCCGGTATGAGACGCACACAAGTCGAAACACCTGTCCTCCTCTAGGGAGGGAAGTGCACCCCAACCCGTCCAGTGATGAGGAATTCTAAAGACGGGAGAGTGTGGGTTGCAATAAAGCTTCAAAAGAGGGATTATCTACTGGCTCAAGACAAAAAACTCCTTATGTAAATGCTACTGTATATAGTATTTCAAAAAAAAAGATAGGTCAGCACAAAAATAAAATGCTTGCAAAAGTATGTACATATGTTGTTAAGTCAAAAAGCAAGCTTTAGTTCCAAAGTCATATCATGTGAGCCTGCAGCTGGATGACTTGACTACACTGGTCTTGCATCCCAGGATAGGTAGCTACACTGGCTACCGTCCATTCTTCTCTTCACCCCCTCCTCTTGAGCTGGTTGCCACTTGAACTTAGAAGGGAATACCCCGCTCCTCGAGGAAGGAGTTATTGGATTGGGGAATCATTGTGTTGTTGTACTTGAGAAGTCAGTTTCTTTGTCATTCTAGATGGGGAGAGCCACTATCACTTACACTGTACGAGTCAGATTTATAGTCATAAGGGTTTGCGTATGAGTTGGGTTATTTCTGACCTGGCTATTGGGGAGACTTGAACAGAGTTTTGGGATTCTCAAAGACTGTTGGATTTCAAATCCGATTCTCATTAAGGTTCCGCCCGCGCTAAAATTCCAAAGTTCCGACTTAAGCTCCAAACTTTGATTTTGTGAAGACAAGTTTGATAATTAAATTTAATCCACATTTCTTCTTTTTCTTTTCTTTGTTTTTCTTTTCTGCACTTATTGCAAAAGTGTTTGCTAGGGATTAGCAAAGTCAAATAGGGGGATGATGAATCTATGTTTCATCATCTTTATTCTATCATTTTTGCCTTAAAAACCCTTGTAAATGCGTGTAAATACTGTTAATTCATGCATTTATCATCCATGCATATTTGGGTAAATAGTGTATAAAATACTGTTTTTAAAGCCAAAATTATAGAATAAAGAAAAGAAAATAAAAAGAATAAAATATTGTAAATATTTTATGACCCGAAACCCCGAGACCTAGGCATCTCGATGAATAGGTTGACAAGGAATAAAGTCTGGGGAGATATGGGCCAAAGTACAATAAAAATACCGTTTATTTAGTTCATTCTTTATTCATTTTGGGACCTATTTTTGGTTCAACTTTTTATACCTCAAATGAAGAAACTTTTAACATGAAAGTTATAGATAATTAAATAAATAAAAATAATAAATTGATTTCACTCAAAAATAATATGCAGATAAAAACTTATGATCTAAATAAAATTCTAGAATCCCAACTTCCCACACCTGTATCTCCCTAATAAAAGCTCGAAATGCATCAAACTCATCTTTAATTGTATATAATTTAAAATAAGCTATTTAATGGCGATGTTTCACATTGTATAGTTGGCGGAGCTACGGTTTGAAAGTTGAGTTTTGGACACCTATTGTATAGTTGTACAGATTAAAATATTCATTTTATTTATTATTCTTTATTTTCAAAATTTCTTATTTTTATAATTTTGTAAATATTGTTTAGAATATATATGTATATTAAAATCAGAATAAAAACTCAAAGAAAATACAAAATAAAATACTTGTATATAGCATACACAAGTGTAATACCTGTATATATACCTATAGAATTCACACTTTTATTTTATTAAGTGTACAAAACACTTCAGAAAAGTAAAATAAAAATATTTTTAAATGTATAAAAACTACTTGATAAACTTATAAAATAATAAGTAAAAATAATAAAATTAAATACATAAAATAAAAATAAAATTATAAATTGTTTAGATAAATATACCTATATAGGCCTAAAATGGTAACTTATATTTTTATAGCTTATAAAAATAACTAAAAATCATAATAAAATACTTCATAAAATATTAAACATTTTTTATTTAATAATAAAAAAAAAGTTAATTCATTTTCTATTTTTAATTGTATTTACAAATCATTTTTTGGGTTTTTTCCTGGTTGGTCCATGTGGACCAACCAGGAGGCTGTCGAAGTTGACCCTAGTCAACTGGCTGTCCACCCCATGTGCGCCTGTCAGAGCCTCGTTTGACCTCGATTTCAAGGATTTTTCTAGGCTTTCCTTTTCATTATTTCATGAAACTTCCTTCTGCATTGTTTCGCCCCATGCATCCGTGAATCACGCCCTAGGCTTTCCTAGGACCGAGGAGCATCGATTCGTGCCATCTCTCTCGATCTTTGGAGCAACAGAGCACAACGTCAACCCTTCATAATCGACCCTCCGACTTTCGAGCCTCCTTTGAACCCCTCTTCCACAAGCTCCACTCTGCTTTTCGTGCCCAATCGAGAGAGGAAGGTGGCAGCTTCCTTCGTCGAGCTTCGGGCGGGTCGAGCGAGCACCGAGGTAGCTCCACCACCTCCGCCTTTCGTCGGCATCGAGGTATAATACCCGCTGGTTCCGACCATTGAGGCAGCCACTTTCTTCCCTTTATTTTCTTTGCATTTTATTCGCCGTATCATTAGGAGTAAAACCTCCCAAGAAATTCTAAGTTTCGTCCCTCGAATCCCCTTAACAATCATCTTCGCTAGAGATTGCTCCGGCCACCCACCGTGCGTCGTCGCCCCTCGCCTTGTTTCCACCACCGTGGGGTCTAGGCATTTTGCCCTGGACCCTCTCACGCTTTTCTGCAGGTCAAAGCACTTTGACTCGAGCCTGGAGGTCATTTTGCCCCTCGTTGGAGCTCCATGTAGCCCAACAGCTCCGCCACCCCCGTGCGAGAGCCTCGGCCATCGCCGAGGTGTATTGGGACCACCAAGAGGAAGAGGAGGACTGCAGGAGTTGTCAGGCCAATTTTGGAGCCCAGAGATCACCGGAGGATGGAGCTAGAGCTCGGGGAAGTTCGCCTCGCCGGCGCTCCTCCCCTGTTCTTGCTCCGACCCTCTACGCCGTCCGATCAGGCCGCGTCTCCAGATCCAGCAGCCACCATTGGATCTCCACGAAGCTCAGCTGTTCGATCAAGACAGAAGATCTAATCGTGTCCGCCAGTTGCGAACCTTCATCGACCGTTCAGATCGCGCCACGTGTCAAGTGGCAAATCCTCCGCCGTCGGATCTCCTTGCATAGGGTATTTTGCATCTTTTACCCTGAGCGTTTTTGTATTTATTTTTAGTCCATAAACTTTCACCTGCAGTTTAAATATTTTTGTAATATTTGCATCTAGGCCCCCAAACTTTCATTAATTGCAACTAGGTCCAATCCACGTCACCTCACGTGATCTGTGCACGTGGGGTGGTGGGGTTTTTGAACTGGACCCCCTGCTGGTTTGGCTATTTCAATTTAGTCCAGGAATTATTCTGTAACGTGTCATATTTTTGGGCAATTTGCATATCAGTCCCTGGGAGTTTTGTATATTGCTTTTAGGTCCTTCCCAAGCGCGTGTATAACACGTGTAGGGTTGGGGTATTTGCAGGCGTGACCTAGCGGCTTTTGAAATATGTATTTAGTCCTGGAAATTAATTTATCAGTTATAATTTTTGTGGAAAAATTGCACTGTGGCCCTTGGATGTTTGCTTATTTACAAATATGCCACTGCTAGTGTGATTTTTCCATTTGTTGTTTTTATTTATTCCATGCATCTATAAATTCCTAAAAATCACCAAAAAATCAAATTAAGTTCATGTTGCATTCTAGTTTCACGATATTTTTGTTTTGCATATTTATTTCATTGTCGTTTTTATAAAAATTCAAAAATATGCATTTTCATTACTGTTTGCATTAGAGAAATAGCAAAACAATAGTAAAACTCCTTTAAAAATTCCAAAAAAATTATCTTTTGTGTATTTAAGTGTCTTTTAGCTCCAAACCAAAAATCATTAAAAATTTCAAAACATAAACCCTAAAAATTAGAAAACTCTAAAAATCGTAATAAAAATCTTAAAAACTCTACAAAAATCCTACAAATCTAATTTTTGCCTTTGAATTTTCTTTGTTGAATTATCTTTAGTTTAAAATTAATTTGGAAAATTTTCATTACTGTTTTTTTTTTCTTCATTTTAGTTTCAGATCTTTAATTTGTTCACTATTTTCAGTATTTTTTATTTTAAAAATTCCAAAAAATCAAAAAAATCTCTAAAAATCACAAAAATATCGTAGAATTATAAAAAGACCAAAAACATTTTATTTCCTCATTTTTGAGTATTTCTCCTTATTTTTATAAATCCCTATCTTTCTCTTTTCATATATTGTGTATATACTCTATTTATAGAAAAAGAAAATATAAATATAAAATATAAAAAGAAAATACAAAATTAGTAAATTAAAAATCGAAATATAAAAATATAAAATTAATTAAAAAAATTGAAAAATAAAAAACCCACAAAACTTTGCTTGTTTGGTAGGCATTTGATCACATATCACTTTTTGCACATTTTTGTTCGATCTATCTTGCTTGCTCCCTTTGTTCGACCTCTACACACTTGCATACTATACACATTTTTGTAGAGTTATAACAAATTTTGACTCCACCTCTATTTTCATTGCTTTATTTGATTGTCGTGGGTAAATTATTGATTAATACGGGTTTCGTGAGCGGTTGCCGCTACGACTTTTGTCTCCACCTTGTGTGAGATATTTAGACCCTCGCAAGACCCGCGTTATCAAAAACCAACAACAATTAATTTAATTTAGATTAATTATATATTGATAAATCAATATAAATCTATCCCAAATTAAATCAAGCAATCATGGAGATTATTGGAATGAAGATTGCCTCCTTCCATAATATGGGATTTGGTGGCAATCTCATGTAATCTCATGATATCTCATGAGATTACATTATTCCATGGAAATCGTCAAGATTTACAATAACACTTGTTGCATATTATTCAACAGAAATAATTCATAATTATTTTGTGAATATTGCAATCCTACCATTGGAAAATTGTGAATCACATTCACAACCCAAAATAAAATGCGAATTACATTTTCAATTAATTATCCAATGTGAATCCAATTCACATCAACAATTAATTAAAAAATGTAAATTACAAATTGCTCTCTCTTATATATTATAAATCACATTTATAATATATATGATTAATATGAATAGTGCTATCCACATTATTCATATCCATGATAATTAAATCACATTTAATCATCTTGGATCTCTATTCTCATGTACCCAAATAATGTGAATCACATTCACATTATTTACATCTTAGATAATTAAATCACATTTAATTATCAAAGATAACTCTCTTTATAATATGAATCAAATTCGTATTATTCATGATAATTAAATCACATTTAATTATCCATTTTCTCAATGCTCGATAACATATATCAACAATGAAATTACCTTGAACTCTTTCAAGGATAATGTGCTTTCTCCATGGATACTTGGAGATAAGGACATGGCGATTGTATTGTTCCACGTATAGTGACTTACATATTGCGATCACATCTCAAATCCAGATCTTGGACCACCCATAGATGCTTGATTAAATCAAGACCGCAAATCTAATCTTCTCATTGCATCTGAATCACATTCAGATCAATGTCCAACATTTGGACCAAGATCAGATCACTTCTCTACTGAGAGGAGTCACTAAAATCCAGACCCATTTCATCACTCCCTAAGAATGGAAGCGTCATGGTTATACAACCGTTTATGATCACATAACCCTCAGGTATTCCCAATACCTGTACATCCTGCATACTAGAAGACTCAGAATAAACCTGAAGTATAAGATCAATTTTACATTGCCTACTTCAGAGTTTTATCATTAAGTTTCTCATTCGATCATTGGGATTCGGTATTGATCATAAACTTTCCAAAAGCATATATCATACCTAGGTCTTGATAATATACTTTCCAAAAGTATATATCAAACCTACAAATTCAGTCAAGCTTCCAAAGCGAGACGACCGTGCACGGAATTTGATTTTTCCAATATCTCATGAGTGATCTCATGTCTTCTGGTACAGTAATGAACCTGTATGATCCCTTTGAGAGATTGTATTACTCATATGCCCTTATATGCACACCAGCACTCCATGTATAGACCTTGATTAGGTCATCAACCTATTGGTCTGCCAAATGTACATACACAGACATATAGTAACACATCTATCTCCGGTCAGAGGATGCGTGCCTATATTGTGACAGTATACAACATAGGACTTCGATTATCTCGATCTCATTAAGTCAACTCTTTGACCTAACTAATCTGACACCTCCGAATATCTATTCCCATGTAGAGGACCTGCATCAAGAGGTCGGTCTGATATCTGCCTAAATGAGAAAGGATTGCCATCTCCTACTCAGGATGGAGATCATCTCTTAACAATCATTTGATGGTGCTTGATGAGTCCTCAATCTAACTCTTTAGATGTTCATCCAAGCACCAGCCTCTATGATTTAATATTTGAATCAACAACTTTATGATTCTCAAGATGGCTATGGTACATAACCCTAATTGTACTAAGGGACCTATTATGCAAATTATGTATTCTTGATTTTAGATCAGGGAGTGATATTTGCAATAACATTTATTGAATAATGGCTCGCCGTGGGCTTGCATGTCCAACAATCTCCCACTAGTCCAAAGAGCCATTAATGGGCTAATCATTTAAACCCACACTCATGTGACAATCATAGGCTATTTAGAAAAAATTAGCTAGGTAAGATGATCAGCACTCTGTTCCTGAGAGACTATGCCAAGTCCTTTTACGACACTTGCATATCTCCTACTAACAGTGTTTGCATTCAATGCAAATTTTGCATCTTATGCAACCAATACTCAATCATATCAGTCATAGTGTCCTTGACACTACACCTCAGTATTTATTATAACCAGTATGTAATTTCTATTATCTTCATTAGAATACCCTTATTCCTGGAGATCTCTATCTCTTAAGGTATTCGTAGTTAAGACCTTTTAGATCTCCATCTATAAAGTCTTAATTACTTGAAGATAAGAATTAGAGATCACTATCTCTAAAGTCTTGTCATCTTTGAAGATATTGTTATTACTACAACCAAGTGTTTTATTTCCATAGTAGGATTAGTAACAATTTACTACTCCCACTTCATGGCAGCCATCTAGCTTTTGTACACATCTAGCACACACCCGGCTTCTCAGAACTGATGCCCAAGGCCTAGCAATTTTAGCATTCACATCCTCAACTCTTTGAGGTGCTATCCCTTTAGATAGGTCAGTACCATATCTTGAGGGAAATAAGCCTTTCTTGGAATTTTCCAGAAAATGGAAATGTCCAAGGTGTACCATTAATGTGACGGTTCCAATATCCTTCTCTTTACTTCTGAACAACTTCAGAACTAAGATCTAAGAGGTATCCTTGAGATCATATCTCGAGGTATGGGATAACTAGATTATAATACACTTATTATTATCATCCTTAGATCATTCCAAATGATTAGGATATCTACATTTAGCACGATGAACATAATGGCACTCCCACTAAGCTTCATATGGTTTATCAAGATTCTATATGAAACCATAACATTTATGATTTCCTCAAATCCAATATTCCAACTACAAGAAGCTTATTTGAGTCCATAGATGGAATTCCTTAGCTTGCACTCTTTGCTTTCCTCAACCATGAAGCTCTAGGGCTGCTTCATGTGAATGTCCTCAGAGAGGTATTCATGGAGAAATGCAATATTGACTTTCATCTTAAAGATGTCAAAGTCAAGTTGTGTAGCTATGGTTAGCAATATTCTGATTGGTTAAAGCAAGGTCATTGGAGAGCAAGTCTCATCGCAAGCGATGTCTTCTCTTCAGTGTGTAGCTCATGTCTACGAACTGTGCTTTGAATGTCTCTACCTTCTCATCAGGTTCCCTCTTTCTCCTGAAGATCCATTTATACCTTAATGGGTCTAACCCTTATAGATGGATCTTCGAGGGTCCATATACAACATTTGTATATGAAGACTACTTTTAGACTTTATTTCTAACATCCATCTTTCCATGTCATGATCTTCAGAAGCTTCATCACATGAAGTAAGATCATTGTCAGAATTAACTGACACATGGAATCCATCCTCAAACTCATTTGAAGAGGTATTAGTGTTTCATCTTTAATTGTCCTTTTAATTTCCGATTTCAGGAGCCTCATTATCATCTCAAGATTAAATGAGTTCCTTTACTTCATTTTCATCTTGATTCTCAAGAGAGTCATCCTATAAGAATCATATTCTCAAAGATGAGATCTTTTAAGAATCTCAAGGTCATAAAGTAGGTATCCAATACCATCCTTTATTTTCCTAATGAAGTAGCACTTTCAAGTGCTAAATTCCAGCTTACTTGCTTGGAATCCTATTAGGGATATATTGTAGTTCTACCACATATACACCTGGAAACTAATAGGTAATTATGCTAAAATTCATTATTGATTAAATCATGTCATAGATGACCCAATTGTATCTCCCTACAACTCTCTTGAGTTTAGGTATAGTAGGAGGATTAAGATAGAAATGACATTCATATCTCTATAAGGCATTCCATGAATTCATCTAATAGGTACTGACTACCTAGATTAGATAAAAATTCATTTAATCTTCCTTCAAACTTTGGTTCTAAAATAATCTTGTAAAATCTTTGAACATTTCAAAGGTTTCTAAGTAAAGAGAAGAAACCTCATATCACAAATAATCATCAATAGATATCACATATCCATAATGTTTAATCTGATACAGATGATTCACATACATCAATATGCATGAGATCTTGAATACCTTGACATCTTACACCAATCCAAGGAAGGGTGTATTGGACGTTTTTACTTTTGAATGCATAATTCACAAGTATGTAAGACTTGAAGCTATAGACAATCTAAAGTTTCATTTCTCATTATTCTATTGATCACATCAACAAACAAATGTCCAAGGCTTGATGCTAGATCATTGTCAAATGATCTTCATTCTCCTATTGATCTTTTAAGGTTTAATTTCAGTAAGAAATGTTAATGACCCATTCATTAATTTTCTAATTTAGTAGAGTCCACTAGATTTTAGATTACTATCTGAAATATCTCCATCATAACTCTTTATGATAGGTCTATTACAGAATTCATGTTTATTTCCAACATTTAGAAATAAACAATGAATGTATTCTAATATCCATGTCATAGAGACATTCTCTAAGACTAAGGGCTCCCACTGAAAATATGAAGTCTATTTACCAGTGGAAATTGTTGCAACAATTGCATCAATTCCAACATGGATGACCATTAAATCTTAAGATCAAATTTCTAATATTCTAATACAGATGCAACCAATTGCAAGTGCCTATAGAAGATTGAGACACAATTATTAGACTTTATCTTATCAAATAAGTAAGTCAATTTCAATGATTATATATAGATTATTCTGATGTACTATATGATTCCTTCTCTAAGGATTCTAGATAGATTTGATAGTCATACTATCAACACATCAACTTATTGCAGTATTGGCATTCATCCAACTCTTTGGATGTCATATAGAAGTCACAGAAGTACAGTCAACTCTTTGACTATACTTCTTACATGGGTCCAACCCATGCTTCCACTGCGCTCCCTTTATCTATAAGCAACCATTGCTTAAGACAGATGATCTTTTATGTTGAAATCAAAAATTGCAATATAAGAGTATTTCAACATTTATACATGCTTCATTCAATTCATACAATATGAATATTGTGAAACTTCATGAATGACTAGAGTATAGATAGTATAATTATGACACTCATCGTATATACATCCATTTAAACTCTTAAAACTTAGGTTCAGGTAGGTACTCAAAAAAATTGAATACATCATCTCCTATAGAGCCACCATTCTGCATAATGCAGAGAACCATGCCATTCATGATTATATGTCAAGAGCACATATGTATGCCAGAACATCTTCTTAGATTTTATAAGGATTAATTGACAATTGCGATTATCATAGACATGTCACTTCCAAGGTACATTCTATGAGAGATCAAGACTATAGAGACATACAAATCCTAGGGTAGTAGTAGTCCTATTGTCTATTTAATTATCACTCCTCATTATTAAGAGGAAGATTGCACATTGCAACCACATACATTATGTGTCCAACTGCAAGTACAATATCTTGATCATGGATCCAATCCATGATATTTTTACTGGTTATTATTGAGTATAGTATTGAGTGAGTTTAATGAAGATTTATATGAAATAAGAAATTTGCATATATACATATACACACACACACACATTTTACTTTGATTTACGAATTTTTATATCAAAGGTATCTTGCCTTGTCAACACTGAAAGTTCATTCCCTTAATCACTTTCAATGTAAGAGATATACTTCCCATTATATCTCAAGCAAGATCTCGGATCTCATTCCTTATCTTTTTTACATCCCAATAATATGAGAATCTGCAACTCGGATAAAAAGAAGCGGGAACACATTTCGCCTTGCAAGTCCAACTTGCATCTCCCAATTCGATCTTTAACACCCGGGTCCACCACCCCTAAGGTGATGTTGACCCGTCATTAATTGAACCAACCATCAACATGAATAGTACTCGCTATGCGCCATCCAATATCGCCCCAATAATATGAGGATCCGATATTGGGGTTACTATGCATACGGTCTTACTCTTTCGAGAAGCAAAGAGCCTGATCCAGATGCGCTTGCATACAGGAGCTATCACTTCGGACATGTGTCTCCTATATGCAATCCCTGGCGACGGAAACCCTTCGCCTTGACGGGAGACCATGGATGTCACTTATGAGATCCTCCACCTCATATTCAAAATTTTTAATTAATTATCATGAATCATATTCATATAATTAATTCTTCTAAGGGAAATACACATCTATTCATAAGAGAGTATTTTAATTGGATATAATTAATTCAATCTCACTAAATCAATTATCAATCCAATTCAATCAACATACTTGATTGTTTTTACTTGAATACATATATGGTATTGTCTCAAAATACATATTAATTAGAATTTTAATAATTATAAAAATACATCTTGATTTCTATGTTATTATCGAGTCCCTACCCGTTGCCATGGCCAGTACCGACGGAAGTGGGACGGACCGCAACCGGTGCGACCTGCTACCCCAATGCTTCCCGACTAGACATCATATCCACCTCAGGAAAGTATAATGCCAAATAAATCAATGCGTACTTGAGATGATCATCGGTTCTTCAAAAGAAATTATATCATATAGTAATAATCAAAACATTTTTTATTATAAGGAAAATTGCTAGACAAATTCCCAATCCTATTCGAGCAAGTTGTTTGTTGATTGTGTTTTCAATTATGATCTAGATCAAATCTAATCAATTTATTGGTTGAGGCCATGTCAATTGAGGAAATAATCATCATTAAATATTTCTCAAATATTTTCCATAATTATTTCATGAAATTAACAATTAATTTCACTAATTGACAATCACATGGTTCTTGATTGGGAATGTAATTTCAGCAGTGACCCCTACTTACTAAAATTAGCATATCTCAATCAATTTAAATCCAAATTAGACAAAATCAGTTTCCAAAGATTGCTAATTTTATTTATGACAGAACCTAAGTGATATTTCACGCATCTCTAGGCAGATCAAAACAGTAATTAACTCATCAACCATGTTAAGATTCGCAGTTCCCGCAATAGTGAATACATGTTCATTAAAACAACCATATACCGAGCAAAAGGAATCCAAATTACGTAAACTCGGATCCTATGGTTTCCTTATTTAATGGAGAACAAAATCCAAGTTTTATTTTCTGTTTAGAATATTTAAACAGGGCCGAAAATAATCACAAAATAGAGATGCAAAAATGAAATGCGATAAAACTTCCGCAACCATAACGAACCCAAGTCAGCTTAGGGTTACGGATTGTATCCGAAACCATCGATCTAAGGCTCTGATACCACTTGAAGGATATGGTATAATCCTCAAGCATATCACGGAAGCATGAGCGTCGTATCGAATACGATGAGGAACGACTAGTCAGACTAGTTGTTCTATGCAGCGGAAACTAAAATTTTTTCATGCGATGAAACCACATGATCCAAGAACACTTCTCGAATCATTTCGTCTAAACTACAAATAAGTAATAGTATTACCTCCTGAAGCGTGGTTATGATCGAGTCTCTAAACAAAGAGACCTCCTGTCTCAAGTCCGATCCGACGGAGGAGACGCTTGCGAACATGTTGATGAAACACGTGCTTCTCGCAATCCATGTTTATGATCCAAGCAACGGATCTCTTGACCTCAACACATGAGATCCGACGTCTTCTTTACGAGTGAGGTGCACCGAAGGAGACAGAGATCCACGAGCAAACGATCGGGCAGTATAACGACGATGCTGCGGCGATGGACACTCCCTCAAGTGCATCCATGGTGGACGGCCATATGAGAGGGAGAGAGAGAGAGAGAGAGTAGGCGTATATAGAGAGGAAGAGAAAGAGAGACTTATGTTCTCATTGTGTGTGTGTGTAGAAGAGTAAAGGGGTACCTCGCCTTTGATAATATTTTGGGATTCATGGATCTTAATCCATGGACAACACAAATCCAATGGCTCACATTGATTTGTGTTTCTTTTAATGGCCAAGATTTGTGTTGGTTAAAACCAACAACAATAAATTTAATTTAGATTAATTATATATTGATAAATCAATATAAATCAATCCCAAATTAAATCAAGCAATCATGGAGATTATTGGAATTAAGATTACCTCCTTCTATAATATGGGATTTAGTGGCAATCTCATGTAATCTCATGATATCTCATGAGATTACATTATTCCATGGAAATCTTCAAGATTTACAGCAACACTTGTTGTAAATTATTCAACAAAAATAATTCATAGCTATTTTGTGAATATTGCAATCTTTCCATTGGAAAATTGTGAATCACATTCACAACCCAAAATAAAATGCGAATTACATTTTCAATTAATTATCCAATGTGAATCCAATTCACATCTACATTTAATTAACAAATGTAAATTACAAATTGCTCTCTCTCTTATATATTATAAATGACATTTATGATATATATGATTAATATGGATAGTGCTATCCACATTATTCATATCCATGATAATTAAATCACATTTAATCATCTTGGATCTCTATTCTCATGTGCCCAAAGAATGTGAATTACATTCATATTATTTGCATCTTTGATAATTAAATCACATTTAATTATCTAAGATAACTCTCTTTATAATATGAATCAAATTCATATTATTCAAGATAATTAAATCACATTTAATTATCCATTTTCTCAATGCTCGAAGACATATATCAACAATGAAATTATAAAGAACTCTTTAAAGGATAATGTGCTTTCTCTGTGGATACTTGGAGATAAGAACATGGTGATTGTATTGTTCCACGTATAGTGACTTGGATATTGAGATCACATCTCAAATCCAGATCTCAGACGTCCCATAGATGCTATATTAAATCAAGACCGTAAATCTAATATTCTCATTGCATCTAAATCACATTCAGATCAATGTCCAACATTGGGACCAAGATCAGATCACTTCTGTACTGAGAGAAGTCACTAAAATCCAGACCCATTTCATCACTCCCTAAGAATGGAAGCGTCATGTTTATACAACCGTTTATGATCACATCACCCTCGTGTATTCCCAATACCTGTACATCCTGTATACTGGAAGACTCAGAATAAACCTGAAGTATAAGATCAATTTTACACTGACTACTTCAGAGTTTTATCATTAAGTTTCTCATTCAATCATTGGGATTCGGTATAGATAATATACTTTCCAAAAGCATATATCATACCTAGGTCTTCATCATATACTTTCCAAAAGTATATATCAAACCTACAAATTCAGTCAAGCTTCCAAAGCGAGACGACCGTGCACGGAATTTGATTCTTCCCAATATCTCATGAGTGAGCTCATGTCTTCCGATTTAGTAATGAACATGTATGATCCCTTTGAGAGATCATATTACTAATATGCCCTTATATGCACACCAGGGTGCCAGAGTATAGACCTTGATTAGGTCATCAACCTATTGGTCTGCCAAATGTACATACTCAGACATATAGTAACACATCTGTCTCCGGTCAGAGGATGCGTGCCTATATTGTGACAGTATACAACATAGGACTTTTGTTATCTAGATCTCGTTAACTCAACTCTTTGACCTAACTAATCTGACACCCTCGAATCTCTATTCCCATGCAGAGGACCTGCATCAAGAGGTCGGTCAGATATCAACCTAAATGAGAAAGGATTACCATCTCCTACTCAGCATGGAGATCATCTCTTAACAATCATTTGATGGTGCTTGATGAGTCCTCAATCTAACTCTTTAGATGATCATCCAAGCTCCAGCCTCTATGATTCAATATTTGAAGCAACAGTTGTATGATTATCAAGATGGTACATAACCCTAATTGTAATAAGGGACCTATTATGCAAATTATGTATTCTTCATTTCAGATCAGGGAGTGATATTTGCAATAACATTTATTGCATAATGGCTCGTCGTGGGCTCGCATGTCCAACAGATCTCACAATCCAAGTAGTTGTCCAAGTAAGAGAACTCCTGATCTCGTCACACGAGACCGTATGTATTCTTCGCGAGTGAGAAGCACCAAAGAAGACGGAGTACCGAGAGTCGTCGAAGCACAATGCAAGGCGATGACGAGGGCCTTCTTCCTTCTAGGGTTAGGGTCGATGGCCACCCAAAGAGAGAGGATGAAGAAGGCACGTGAGAATGAGAGAGAGAGAGGAGAGTTTTGCTGCACAACTTGTTGTAACTTTGAAGAGCATGGGGTGCCTCTTCTTTTATAGTTTTTTGGGGATCCATGGACTACACAAAATCAATGGATGAGACTAATTTGTGTTTCTTTCAATGGCCGAGATTTTTGTTGTAAAAACACAATAACAATTAATTTAATTTAGATTAAATCCTTATTAATAAATCAATATAATTTAATTTCATAAATTAAATCAATTAATCATGGAGAGAATGGAATGGAAACTTCCTCTCTAAGAAATAGAGTGGACAACCACCTTTTCCTTGTTGGAATTGGTGGCCGTCACCCCTATAATCAAGGGGAGTGGAGATTACATGTAATCTCTATTATCCCTTAATTATCTCCATGTTTTGCAACAACAATTGTTGTAAATTATTCAGCAAAAAATAATTCATAATCATTTTGTGAATATTGCAATCTTGCCATTGGAAATTTTAGAATCAAATTCACAACCCAAAATAAAAGGTGATTTATATTTTCAATTAATTATACTATGTGAATCCAATTCACATCAATAATTAACCAACAAATGTAAATCATAGCAAACTCTCTCTAATATATTATAAAATATATTTATAATATATTATGAATAATACGGATATTCTTGTTCACATTATACTTATCCATAACAATTAAATCACATTTAATTATATTTGATAACTGTTCTCATTCTCCAATATAATGTGAATCAAATTCACATTATTCGGTATAATTAAATCACATTTAGTTATCTATTTCTCTATGTCTTCAAAAATGGAATTATTCATGAACTCTTTCAAGAATAATGTGTATTCTCCGTAGGTACTTGGAGATAAGGACATGACAATTGTGTTGTTCCATGTATATTGACTTGGATATTGAGATCACATCTCAAATCCAGATCTCACGGACCTCCCATAGATGCTTAATTAAATCTAGTCCGTAAACCTAATCTTCTCATTGCATCTGATTCTTATTCAGATCAATGTCCAAATCTTGGACTAAGATCAAGTTACTTCTCTACTGAGAGGAGTCACTAAAATCCAAACATGTTTCATCACTCCCTCGAAATGGAAACGTCATGGTTATACAAGTGTTTATGATCACATCACCCTTAGGTATTCCCAATACCTATACATCCTGCATACGGGAAGACCTTCTAATAAACCCGAAGTTATAGATCTCTTTTAGACTGTCACCTTCAGGGTTTTATCCTTAAGGTTCTCATTTGATCATTTGGGATTTCGTATTGATCATATGCTTTCCAAAATCATATTCATACCTATAAATTCTGTCAAGCTTCATAAGCGAGACGACCATGAACGGAATTTATCGATCCCAATATGTCATTAGTGAGCTCGTGTCTTCCGATTCAGAAGTGAACCTGTATGATCGCTTTGAGAGATCGTATTACTCATATGCCCTTATTTGCACTCCAGCTCAACGGTACATAGATCTTGGTTAGGTCATCAACCTATTGGCCTACCAAACGTACATACTCAGACATATAGTAACACATCAGTCTCCGGTCAGAGGATGTGTGCCTATATCGCGACAACATACGATGTAGGACTTCAATTATCTCGATCTCGTTAAGTCAACTCTTTGACCTAACTAATCTGACACCTCCAAATCTCTATTCCCATGTAGAGGACCTGCATCAAGAGGTCAGACAGATATCAACCAAATGAGAAAGGATTGTCATCTCCTACTCAGACTGGAGATCATCTCTTAATAATCATTTGTCGGTGTTTGATGAATCCTCAATCTAACTCCTTAGATATTCATTCAACCACCCGCCTCTATGATTCAATAATTGAACCAATAGTCGTATTATCATTAAGATGGCCATTGTACATAACCCTAATTATACTAAGGGACCTATTATGCAAATTACTTATTCTTCATTTCAGATCAGGGAATGATATTCGCAATAACATTTATTACATAATGGCTCGATGTGGGCTCGCATGTCCAACAATCTCCCACTAGTCCAAAGAGCCATTAATGGGCTAATCATTTAAACCCTCACTCATGTGACAATCATAGTCTATTTAGGAAAATATCTAGGTATGCTGATCAGTCACTCTGTTCTCGAGAGACTATGCTAAGTCCTTTTATGGCACTTGCATATCCCTTAGTAACACTGCTCGCATCCAATGTGAATGTTGCATCTTAGGCAACCAATACTCAATCTTTTCAGTTACAGTGTCCTTGACACTACAACTTAATAGTTATTATAACTAGTATTTCCATAATCCTTATCAGAATACCCTTATTCATGGATATCTCTATCTCCTAAGGTATCCATAATTAAGACCTTTTAGATCACTATCAACAAAGTTATAAGTTTTTGAAGATAAGACTTTTGAGATCACTATCTCAAAAAACTTTTCATCCTTGAAGATATCGTTTTCACTGCAATCAAGTGTTTTATCTCCTTAGTAGGATTAGTAACATTTACTACTCCCACTGCATGGCAGATATCTAACTTTTGTACACATCTAGCATACACTCGGATTCTCGTAACTAATGCACAAGGGCATGTAGTTCTAGCATTCACTTCCTCAACTCTTTAAGGTGTTATCCCTTTAGATAGGTCAATACCATATCTTAAGGGATGGAAGCCTTTCATGGAAATTTCCAGAAAATGGAACATGTCCAAGGTGTACTACTAATGTGACGGTCCCAATACCCTCTTCTCTTTGCTTCTGAACATCTTCAGAACTTAGATCTAAGAGGCATCCTTGAGATCATATCTCAAGGTATGGAATAGCCAGTCTATAAAACACTTATTATTATCCTTATATCATTCCATATGATTAGGATATCATCTACATTTAGCATGGTTAACATAATAGCACTCTCACTAAGCTTCACATGGTTCATCAAGATTTTATACGAAATCATAACGTTTAATATTTCATCAAAACTGATGTTTCAACTACAAGATGCTTATTTGAGTCCACAGATGGAGTTATTCAGTTTGCACAGCTTGCTTTCCTCAACTATGAAGCCCTGGGGCTACATCATGTGAATATCCTCAGAGAGATATTCACGGAGGAATGCAATCTTGACTTCTATCTTGAAGATGTCAAAGTCAAGTTGTGTAGTTATAGTTAGCAATAATCTGATGGGTTTAACCAAGGTTATTGAAGAGCAAGTTTCATTTCAAGCAATGTCTTCTCTTTGGTGTGTTTCTTGTGGATATGAATTGTGCTTTGAAGGTCTCTGCCTTCTCATAAGGTTCCCTCTTTCTCTTGAAGATCCATTTACACCTTAACGAGTCTTACCCATATAGGTGGATCCTCGAGGATCCATATACAACATTTGTATATGGAGTCTACTTTAGACTCAATTGCTAACTTCCATCTTTCCATGACACGATCTTCAAAAGCTTCATCATATGAAGTTCGATCATTGTCAGATTTCTCTGACACGTGGAATTCATTCTCAAACTCATTTGAACAGGTATTAGTGTTTCATCTTTAGTTCTCCTTTTAGTTTCCGATTTCAGGAGCCTCTTTATCTTCTCAAGATTCAATAAGTTCCTTCACTTCATTTTCATCTTGATTCTCAAGAGAGTCATTCTCTAAGAATCATATCCTAGAGATGAGATCTTTTAAGAAACTCAAGGTCATAGAGTAGGTATCCAATACCATCCTTTATTTTCCTAATGAAGTAGTACTTTTTAGTGCTAGATTCCATCTTACTAGCATGGAACCTTATAAGGATATATAATGTAGTCTCTACCACATATAAATACCTGGAAACTAAGAGATAATTATGCTAAGATTAATCATGGATCAAATCATGTCACACACAATCAATTGTATCTCCCTATAACTCTATTGATTTAGGTGCATTAGGAGGATTGAGATAGGAATGCCATTCATATCTCCATAAGGTATTCCTTTGAATTCATCTACTAGGTACAAGCTAACTAGGTTAGATCAAATTCATTTCTTCTTCCTTCAAACTTTGGTCCTAAACCAAAAATTATGAAATCTTTGAATATTTCAAAGCTTTCTTAGGTGAAGGGAAGAAATCTCATATCACAATTAATCATCATACGATATCACATATCATCGATGTTTATTATGATACAGATGTTCCACATACATCATTATGTATGAGATATTGAATACCTTGGCTTCTTACACCATTCCCAAAGAAAGGTGCATTGGACATTTTAATTTAAATACAATATTCAAAAGTATGTAAGATTTGAGATTTTAGACATTCTAAAGTTCATCTCTTACTAGTCTATTGATGTCATCAACAAACATATGTCCTAGGTTTGATGCCAGATCATAGTCAAATGATCTTCATCCTCCTATTGATCATTTAAGGTTTAATTTTCAATAACAGAAATGCTAATGAACCATTCATTAATTTCTAATTTTGTAGAGTCCTCCAGATATCAAAATACTATCTGAAATATATCCATCATAACTCTTTATGATAGGTCTATTCCAGAAATCATGTCTATTTCTAACATTTAGAAATAAACTGTGAATGTTTTCTAATATCTATGTAGTAGAGATATTCTCTAAGACTAAGGGTTCTCCCACTGAAAATATGAAGTCTATCTATCCAATAGAGATTGTTGCAACAATTGCATCAATATCCATGTGGATGACTATGAAACCATAAGATCAAATTTTCTAGTCTTCTAAAACATATGCAACCAATTGCAAATGTCATTAGAAGAATGAGACATAATTATTAGACTTTCATCTTATCAAATAAGAAAGTCAATTTCAATGATTATATGTAGATGTAAATTATTTTGATGCACTATCTGTGTCCTTCTTTAAGGATCTAGATAGACTTGATAGTCATACTATCAACACATCAGCTCATTGCAGTACTGTGATTCTAAGTCTTTGGATGTCATATGTGTGGAAACCATAGAAGTACAATCAACTCTTTGACTTTTCTTCTAACTTGGATCTGACCCATGCTTCCATTGCAGCCCTTTCATCTCTAAACAATCATTCCTTAAGAAAAAGGATCTCTTATGTTGAATTCAAAGGATTTCAATATAAGAGTATTTCGACATCTATATATGCTTCATTTATTCATGCAATATGAACATTATGAAGCTTCATGAATGACTAGAGTATAGATAGTAGGATGATGACACTCATCATATCTACGTACATCTTAACTCTTAAAGACTTAGGTTCAGGTAGGTATTCAAACATTTTGAATACATTATCTCTTATAGAGCTACCGTTTTGCATGATGAAGTGAACCATGTCATTTATGATTAAATATCAAGAGCACATATGTATTCCAGAACATCTTCTTAGATTTTATAAGTATTAATTGACAATCATGATCACCATCGATGTGTCACTTCCAAAGTACATTCGATGAGAGGTCAAGATTAT
Source organism: Ottelia alismoides (assembly GCA_037367405.1). NCBI lineage: Eukaryota > Viridiplantae > Streptophyta > Magnoliopsida > Alismatales > Hydrocharitaceae > Ottelia > Ottelia alismoides. The sequence continues at coordinate 334,255 of JAZKJV010003178.1, forward strand.
AGAGACATACAAACCTTAGGGTTGTAGTCCAATTATCTATTTAATTGTCATTCCTCATTATTATGAGGAAACTTGCACATTACAACCACGTACATTATGTATCTAACTGCAAGTACAATATCTTGATTATGGATCTAATCCATGATATTTTTCTTGTTATTGTTGAGTATAGTATTGAGTGGGTTTAATGAGGATTATCTGAAATAAGAAATTTGCATAATTATATATAAATATATATACATATTTTACTTTGATTTAGGAAATTTATACAAAAGTTGTCTTGCCTTGTCAATACTGAATGTTCATTCCCTTAATCACTTTCAATGTAAGAGATATATTTACCAATATATCTCAAGCAAGATCTGGGATCTCCTTTCTCATCCTTGTTACATCCCAATAATATGAGAACCTGTAACTCAGATAAAAAGAAGTGGGAACATATTCCGCCTTGCAAGTCTAACTTGCATTCCCAATTCGGTCTTTAACACCCGGGCCCACCACCCCTAAGGTGATGTTGACCCATTGTTAATTGAACCAATCGTCAACCAGATTAGCACTCGTTATGCGCAATCCAATATCGGCCCAATAATATGAGGACTCGATATTGGGGTCACTACGCATACGGCCTTACTCTTTCAAGAAGCAAAGAGCCCAATCCAGATGCGCTTGTATGCAGGAGCTGCCCCTACGGACATGCGTCTCCTGCATACAATCCCTGGTGACGGAAACCCTTCGCCTTGACGGGAGACCATGGATGTCACTTATGTGATCCTCCAACTCTTATTCAAATTCAATTAATTATCATGAATCACATTCATGCAATTAATTCTTCCAAGGGAAATACACATCTATTCATAATAGAGTGTTTCAATTGGATATAATTAATCTAATCTCATTAAATCAATTGTCAATCCAATTCAATCATCAAACTTGATTGTTACTTGAATTAGTGGTATTATCTCAAAGTACATATTATTTGAATTTTCATAATTAGAAAAATACATTATGATCTCTCAGGCATCATTCATTCCCTATCCGTTATCATGGCCAGTACCGACGGGATTGGGACAGACCGCACATGGTGCAACCTGCTACCCCAACGCTCCCCGACTAGATACCATATCCGCCTCGGGAAAAAACAATGCCGAGTCAATCACTTTGTACTTGAGATGATCATCAGTTTTTCAATCGAAATTATACCATATAATAATAATCAAAACCATTTTGATTTAAGGAAATTTGCTAGACAAATTCTCAAAACCTATTCAAGTAACAAGTTTGATGAAAGTGTATCAAGTAACTAATTGGTGATCTAGATTTAATCTAATCATTCATTGGTTGAGGCAATGTCATTTTAGGGAATAATTATAATTATAATATTCCCCAAATATTATCCAAAATTATTCAAGGAAATTAATCATTAATTTCACAAGATTCTTAAATGACAATCACAAGGTTCATGATAAAACATGCAATTTCCAGCAGTGACCCTCACTAACTAAAATTAGCATATCTCTTTCATTTTAAATCCAAATTAAGCAAAATCAATTTCCAGAGATTGACAATTTAATTTAAAATAGAAATCATGTGATTAACATACATTTCCAGGAGTTTTAAAACAGTAATTAACATCTTAATTACATCTCTAACAACCATTCCCGAAATAGTGGACATATGGTCATTAAAACGATCATATCTTGAGCAAACGTAATCCAAATTACGCAAACTAAAATTACATATTTTCCTTATTTAATGTAGAACATCATCCAAGTGATAAATTCATGTTTAATAATTTAAACAGTGTCGAAAAAACATCACAAGATAGGGCCGCGAAAATTGAAATGCTAAAATCGTCACGAACCCAAACGAGCCCAAATCTTCGTAGGTTCATGGATCATATCCAAGACCTTCGTAAACCTGGCTCTGATACCACTTGGACGATACGAGAGGATCATTAAGCGCATCACTGAAGTGTGATGATCGTATCATATACGATCAAGAGCGACTAGTCATACTAGTCGCCCGGTGCAGCGGAATTTAAAAAAAAAATAACTGACGAAACCACATGATCCATAAACCATTTATGAATCGGTTCATCTAACCACATGGTAGATATAGGAATGAATGTTGTAGTGTGGTTGCAATCGAGCTTCTAAGAGAAGAAGCCTCCTGTCTCAAGTCCGACCTTCGGAGGAGACGCTTGCGAGCGCAGGGATGAGTCGTGGGGATCTTGCACTCCAAGTAGTTGTCCAAGAAAGGGAACTCCTGATCTCATCACACGAGATCGTATGTCTTCTTCGCGAGCGAGAAGCACCAAAGAAGATGGATTACCGAGAGTCATCGAAGCACAACGCAAGGCGACGACGAGGGCCTTCTTCCTTCTAGGGTTAGGGTGGACGGCCACCCAAAGAGAGAGGAGGAAGAGGGCACATAAGAATGAGAGAGAGAGAGAGAGGAGAGAGTTGTTTCACAACTTGTTGTAACTTTGAAGAGCATGGGGTGCTTCTTCTTATATAGTATTTTGGGGATCCATGCACAACACAAAATCAATGGATGAGATTGATTTGTGTTTCTTTCAATGGCCAACATTTTTATTGTAAAAACACAACAACAATTAATTTAATTTATATTAAATCTATATTAACTAATCAATATAATTTAATTCCATAAATTAAATCAATTAATCATTGAGATAATGGAAAGGAAACTTCCTCTCTAAGAAATAGAGTGGACAGCCACCTTTTCCTTGTTGGAATTGGAGGACGTCACCCCTATAATCAAGGGGAGTGGAGGTTACATGTAATCTCCATTATCCCTTAATTATCTCCATGTTTTGCAACAATAATTGTTGCAAACTATTCACCAAAAATTAATTCATAATTATTTTATGAATATTGCAATCTTGCCATTGGAAATTTATGAATCAAATTCAAACCCAAAATAAAAGTTATATTTTCAATTAATTGTCTAATGTGAATCCAATTGACATCAATAATTAACCAACAAATACAAATCATAGCAAACTCTCTCTAATATATTATAAATCATATTTATAATATATTATGAATAATATGGATATTCTTATTCATATTATACGTATCCACAATAATTAAATCACATTTAATTATATTGGATAACCATTTTCATTCTCCAATATAATGTGAGTTTTCATATTATTCATGATAATTAAATCAAATTTAATTATCTATTTCTCTATGCTTTAAACAATGTAATTATTCATGAACTCTTTCAAGAATAATGCGTATTCTTCATAGGTACTTGTAGACAAGGATAGGGCAATTGTATTGTTCCACTTATAGTGACTTGGATATTGAGATCACATATCAAATCCAGATCTAACGGACCTCCCATAGATGCTTGATTAAATCAAGTCCGTAAACCTAATCTTCTCATTGCATCTGAATCTCATTCAGATCAATGTCCAACACTTGGACTAAGATCGAGTTGCTTCTCTATTGAGAGGAGACACAAAAATCCAAACCTTGTTCATCACTCCCTCAGAATGGAAGCATCATGGTTATACAATTGTTTATGATAACATCACCCTTAGGTATTCCCAATACATATACATCCTGCATATTGTAAGACCTTCTAATAAACCCGCAGCTATAGATCTCTTTTAGACTATCACCTTCAGGGTTTTATCATTAATGTTCTCATTTGATCATTTGGGATTTAGTATTAATCATGTGCTTTCCAAAAGCATATACCATACCTATTTATTTTGTCAAGCTTCATAAGCGAGACAACCATGCATGTAATTTATCGATCCCAATATCTCATGAGTGAGCTCATGTCTTCCGGTTTAGAAGTGAACCTGTATGATCCCTTTGAGAGATCATATTATTCATATGCTCTTATATGCACACAATCTCACCAGCATATAGACCTTGGTTAGGTCATCAACCTATTGGTCTACCAAATGTACATACTCAGACATATAGTAACACATCTATCTCCGGTCAGAGGATGTGTGCCTATATCACAACAACATATGATGTAGGACTTTGGTTATCTCGATCTCGTTAAGTCAACTCTTTGTCCTAACTAATCTGACACCTCCGAATCTCTATTCCCATGTAGAGGACCTATATCAAGAGGTCAGACAGATATCAGCCAAATGAGAAAGGATTGCCATCTCCTACTCAGGCTGGAGATCATCTCTTAACAATCATTTGTCGGTGCTTGATGAGCCCTAAATCTAACTCCTTAGATATTCATCCAAGCACCAGCCTCTATGATTCAATAATTGAATCAACAGCTGAATGATCATGAAGATGGTCATGGTACATATACCTAATTGTACTAAGGGACCTATTATGCAAATTAGTTATTCTTCTTTTCATATCAAGGAATGATATTCGCAATAACATTTATTGCATAATGGCTCGCCGTGGGCTCTCATGTCCAACACCGCTGCCACCAGCGCTCATCCTTCGTGCTCCAGATGCACCGACCTCGCCATTCCTTGCGCTCCTCCTGTGCATGAAGCCGTGCCGACAAACAGACCTCGACGGTCGCCGACCATCTCCTGCGTGCCTCCTACCGACTCCGCACCACCCACGGTGGACCATTACCTAGCTACGCCCCCCCATCTGCGTGCCCTAGCTATTCTTGGATCCCAAGTTCCCACGATATGCGAAGGTCTACTTAAATTTTTTATTTTTTTGTGAAAATTGCACTTTTTTCCTACAAGTTTTAGTAATTGCAAAAGTGCCCCCGTGCACAGTTTGTTTAATTAATCTAATTTTTTTATTTCAAAGACACCCCTTACTTTATGCATTAATTTAGATAGTCATCTTGCGCCATTTATATTTTAATGAAAAATAGCACACTGATTAGCAACTAATTCTTTATCATTTTGATATTTATTTATATTTTTGTGAGCATTTGATAATTTATTAAAAATCAGTGTTTGAAATTCAGTGATATTTTACTCATTTTCTCTGAAATTCACGCATATTCATTTATTGCTCCACAAATTGTGAAAAAATCAGATTTGATGTCTTTAGTTGTGCTTTAATTACTATCCAAATTTTAATGAAATTGGAAGGGGCGTTTGCCTAAAATAAATTATTGAGTGATTTTTGTAATTGATTTTTATTTAAATCCATAAATAAGATTTTTATGAAATTCCAAGTCTCATGTGTTTGTCATTAAAATATCTATTTGAGATAAATCACTTTCTGGAAATTTTGATTTCTTAGATTTACTAGGAATTAAATACTCATATTCACTCTGTTTGCCTTTAAAAATTCATTAAAAAATCATATATGGTTAGAAAATTCCAATGCAAGAAAAATTGCATAAAAACCCCAAAAAAGTTTGCATTTTTCATTATTGCGTTTGAACCTCAAAAATTCCAAAAAAACACATTTTGCATTCATCGTTGGATTACGTTCACAAGAAAAATATAACTTGGCAAATTTGGACTAATTTTATATTAAAATTAAATTTGGCTAAGTTGCATATATTCTTAATAACCTAGTTTATCCAAGGACATGCATTTGCATTTTTATTGCATAAAAAAAATACAAAAAAATCCACTTGGAAAACTGTGAGCTAATTAGCCTAATTTGATATGAAGTTGTTCCTTTGCCTCCTTGAGTCGACCCTGGGGCTTGCCCAGGTTAAAAATATATCAAACCGCACATTAATTTTATTCATCGATTATTTTATTCGTGCAGTTATTTTTTTCATCGATTCGAATTTATTTGACTGCAAGGAAAACGTTAATTCAATACTATTAAAAGGATAAAATTTAGACCGTCAAATGTCGTTGTTGCTGGGGAGGCACGACTTAGGTTAATTTTTAGACTATTTAGATTTTAGATTTTCCATCCTCGGGTAGTATGATTCCTGATTTTTCTTGTGAATATTTTTTTTTCCAATTTCCAGCATTTGTTTATTTTGTGTCGTCCTTTATCTGACCATCATTTATTCTTGTGCAAGGAATACGAGTAGCTGAAGGTGCTTCACCAAGCGAGCTGAGGAACCTGCATCGAAATAAATTAAGTGGTTTTTGAGAGGACATGTAAAAATTTTTTCCAGTGGTTCCCGTTTGGGTTCTCGCACATGTAAGTCATAATAAAACGAGTCCCTACGTGTTGTGTGGTTTCTTAACAATGGATAGGACATGCACTTGTGTCTCTTAGAGCTCTCTTAGGACTGTTTGTGCTCGTAATATCTAGGACCACACTTCACAATTAAAAGACACACTTAGACCGCAGGACATTAGCCAAATTTAACTAGTTCTTCACTCGCTAATAGAACTACTTGTCTAGGAGCGGCATTTTCACTTGCATCCATATAGTGTAAACTTTCAATTCTGTTTTGCATCCCGCATGACTGTAAGTATTCTGAACTTGTCATACATCATTGTTTTATCGTGCATCGGATTTTCTCGACTCCTTCTCCCTTGGTTTTTCAAAACATTGGATTAAAGGAAATTGGGATTGAACAATAGGCGTGCCTTGTGTGAAACCGACCACGGAAAAGAAGCATGAGTACGGGCAAGGGTCAGAACAAGAGAGTGAGACTAGTAGACTGTCTATCCATTCTTATCGCGAACCGTCTACTCAATAAGCTACGTCAACAGACAGAGTGAGAGTCTTCGGCCATAACCTCTCTGTCTTTTTCTAGGTGAGAGAGTGAGCAGTGACTAATGAATGTGGCATCCCATCCTCTCATTTCTCGGCAAGAGAGGAAGTTTCGGATAGCAGGAAAGTAGTCGCAACCAACAAAAAAGAAGTAACTGCGGGTGAATCCTGTCTTATCGCAAACCACTAAAGCCTTAGGGTGCGAGAGAATGGGGGTTCCCGAAGAGTCTGGAGTCCCAGGGCCAGGGAAGGGTACTATATATTTGGGGCAGTCAAAAAGCATATCCGGGAAAAGATGACTCCCGAACTCATTATAGGAGCTCTTCGTACTTGTTTATATAGGCAGGATGACATTGATCTTGCAGGTCTCGAATGTCTCTTCTTCGGACGTCTGGTTCTCTAATTCGCGTTTGCGTCTCATCTGACTGTTCTTCCCCACCCCTCACCTCATGCTGTCCCCCCCCTCTCCCTCACCTACTGACGCTCTACTCCCCTTCTGCTCTCCTTCGCATGCTTCTCTGATTCGAAGTTACTATAAGCGTATGTACAAGCTCGCTGCGTCTGATTAGCTCCTGTATCTACTCCTCTCGACAACTAGTAATATAAAGGTCTTCATACTCATTACTCTCTCCCGGTCTCTTTCTTTCCTAACCCCCACTGCGAGCCACTCATAGGAAAGTATCCTATCCCCGGGTGCAAAGAATGTTCAGACTCTACAACTCCTACTCTTGGGAGTACAGTAATGCCTACTGAAAGCTGCTTTTCGGGCCCAGCCGTCAGGCCTCAACCAAAAACAAGCGTTGATGGGATTTGAGTTGAAGAGTTGACGAAGAAGAGCTCTTGAGGAAGCTGCCGGAAAGCAACGTGCTATTGATCGCGCATAGAAGCGCTGGGAAGTCCAATCTCGTGTGTGCAGGGACATACTTGATAGGCTAATCAATCAATCAGTGAAGCAGTTGGTGAGAGAGCACGAGCGATGGTGCTTTCGTTAGTAGTAGCGAAGCACCAGTCTTTCGAAAAAAATGTGGTAGACTTGGGCAATGAAAAAGATCGATGCTTTCTCTTTGCTGTTGAGGATAACATTGAAGAGCCAGAGCCGGAACGACCGATAGGGAGTTAGGTAGGGACTTGTGTAATGGGAGCAGCAAGCCCTTAGGCGCGCAGTCAAATAGGCTCCGAACTAGTATATAAAAGGTCGTTCTGAGGACTGATTTTGACTATATCTCTATCGTGCACTAGTGGTTTATGGATTTCTGTAATCCTACGAAATGAGGCTTAATACATAGAACAAACCGTCATTGGTTAACGATATCCAGGCTTTGGTATTTGACGCACATTTTTGTGGTTTGGATTGTGAGCTCATAGCTCTTCGGGTTTCTTTTTCATCTGAGAAAAAGTTGGAAGGATTGAGATGATAATTGCATTCTTCGCCTCTGGCCACGTGTGTATTTGGAAAGCTATGATATCGAAAGCCCGGTGAGAGATTTTTTTGGTAACTATATGGTTGCATCAGAGCTGACAAGGCAAGTTACTTGCTCCTGGAGCGAAGTTCTTGTACCTAACCCTCAAGTAAGCTGCACGAAAGTCGGATGAGAAAGGAGTGGGAGGCAGGCCTTGTCACTGTCACTGAAGGTGGCAGGAGGGTCATACCTCTTGTTCATCTATTTGTCCTTATATGATCTTCATTGGTGGCTGCCCAATAGTGTCGATTCGGAAAAGCCGTATTCTATGTAGTTGTAGTCAGTCTTCTTTTCTTCTTCTGCAGATAGAATGGAGAAAATGTGTGTAGAAGAAGGGTACGTAGGTAGTGGGGGGACAAGAAATAGAAGAAAATAGAAAAAAGATGAAAGCGCGACGTGAACGAAGACTTTGAACTTACAAGTACTCGGTGCGAATCCAAATCAGAGACGAAGAATTAGCTCTATTATATACGTCATTTTCTAACGTGATTTTGAGTGTTTCCGGTTTTCTCTCGGGAAAGATAATAAATATGTGGCCCATGCTCAATGGCCCTATCCCACTACTCTCCACTTCCTGTCGCACCAGTCCCCGGCTTTCTGCATTTAATGGCTTTTCGATGATCTAGTTAGTTGAAGTGTCACAGGCCACCGTCTTTCTCTCTTCCCTCTCGTTTTGTCCGTCATTGAGAAGTAAGAAGTATGACTATGAAGAACTAGAAAAAAACGCACATTTCGGGTCCCGAGACACGAAGATGATAGGGGACTAGTAGAGGAAAGTGGGCTGAGTAGTAGAGTCATCACCAGTTACACAATTAATCTATGATTTCAAATCCAATAATGACAATTTTCGGTCAGTGTCCTGGTGGATAAATCTATTTGTGCATTTTTCTGTCTATTTCATTTTCTCTTTGTTAGTGCTGTCTATAATGACTGATTGATCAATAACTTTCAATTGGCTAGTCAGAACAATGAAATTGGTATTTTGTATTACATTACGATCCTATCTCGAGAAATTCAAACCCCTTGATATATAATTGCGGCAAGTATTTTATCCGCATATGTAGAAAAAAACAGATATAATATCTTATTTCAAATTGTAAGCTGTTCCTGGTGGACAAAGTCATGGTGGGGCGTGGAGTACTAGAAGTCCTCTCGTCAACGGGAAGAATACAACCAACTCCGGTCTATCGAGGGGTGGATTGAATATTGATATTAAGGGTTCCCAAAGCGGATCATTTCTCATAAAGAGGATGAAGAATGATTCGGAGGTCTTGCAGAGTGGAACCATGCAGTACCAGACACGAGATAGATCTTCCAAAGAACAAGGCTTTTTTCGAACAGGAATGAGGCTAGGGCCTCGCTACGCGATATCTATATTGTCAAGTCATCACGGACCAGCCGCACCCAGAGACAAGCGTACTTCTTCATGCTCTCTTCGTCCACGAGGGCTTTGCACAAGACCCGTGCCCACCCTTGTTCAAAGTGGCAGACGTGCACGCACCTCAAGATGATGTATGTCTTTTTCCTTGTCCTTTCCTGATGAGCCAGTCGTCTGCTATATATGTAGTTCGGGACGTTCGGAAGGCTCATCGATTCTCGTCCTCTTTTCTGGATCTGAGGCCAGGGACTTCACTTGTGTACTGATGAGACCACGAGACTAATCAAGTGGTCATCTAACTTAAAATCGGGATTGCTAAACATTTTGACCAAAAAAACAAAATAAAATCGGAAATTCTGTTTGCGATAGAATAACCCCGACCTTGATTTCAGGCTGAGTGTCTGTACAAGAGTGTGTGTGCACACCCTAAGGCAGAGCCTAAATCCCCGCCTTCCATATCACGTACCCCGATCCAAGCAAATGTGACATGCTGAATTATGGGTTGAACTGACTAGCACCCCCTAGCCTCCGCCTGCTCCGGTAGGTAGATTGGGGTGAAATTGTAGTGCACCACGACAAGTTGCTAGTAGCCTCCGCCTGCTCCAACAGGTAGATAGGGGCGATGATAAAGCCTTGTCATCCTCCGCCTACATCGATAGGTAGATAGGGGCAGGTCCTTGAACTCTCAGCTAGGTATAGGAGCGAAGAAAGGAAGGGCGTTGGTATCTTAGGAGACAGGTTAAACAAGGGAGACGCATCCGACTTTGAGCCGACTCCCCTATAGGATGTGTAATCCTTGCTATTTGTCTGAAAAATCAACCAGACTAAACAGACTCGATTTTGGGTCCTTCACCATGTTGAGTGTGAAAATCGGGGTTGTGATTCATTTGCTTCCTTCAGGTAAGAGTAAAATCCTATCTTTACACACTTATACTCCCGACTCTTCTTTCTGCCATCAATGATGACTGATTGGGGGGATATCTACTCACGCTTCGCAAATATCCCCTTGAGCCCCTCACGAAGTTCGTCTTCATCGCCCAAGTGCAACTTGGGCTAACCCTAGCTCATGACCCTCTTGAGTTAGGGATCCATCACCCTCAGGATGGTTACCCTCAAACCATCCATTTTCTCTCCTCTCATCTCACGAAGGAAAACCATCACCTTGGTGAGAATGTCTTCATTAATACGTCCTCTAACTTAGACCAAATTCTTTACGAAGGTAAAGCGAATGAACAAGAAACCAAGATGCCTCCTAAGAAACCCCCTGAAGAAGAGGAACACAGAGATGATCCTATGCACCAAGTCTTCGCCTGATTGGCTAGAGACGAGCAGCGAATGCAGAGCTTATGTCTAGAATGGGACAAGTGATTGAGGCAGGTGGAATTGACCGACCGATGGTAGATGCCTACAACCCAGCAGAGAATGAGACACATAGTTGGCTTGTACCTGAGGTACCCCCAGAAGCGTTCGAGCTGAAGCCCCATTTTATGAGTCTGCTACTGAAGTTCAATGGGAATGCCACCGAAGAACCATATGCTTTTCTGAGAGACTTTGAGCTGGTATGCAATAATCTTAGTCACACTAGGGTTGGACAAGATTACATCAGGCTGAAGGCTACCCCGTTTGCCTTAGGAGATAAAGCTGCTCATTGGCTCAAGAATCTCGGGGTTAGATGTACGACCTAGATGCAATTCAAAGATTTATTCTTGAAGAAGTTCAACCCACTCATTAGGACTAACCAGATGAGGATGAAGATTGCTAGGTTTTCCCAGGGTCCCCACGAATAATTCCATGAAGCCTGGGATAGATTCAATGATCTGATGCAAAAATACCCCTGCCATGGCATTACCAAGGCAATCTTAGTCCATACCTTGTTCTGTGGCATGACCCTTGAAATACAGGGGTTAGTGAGTGCAGCCTGTGGAGAAAGCTATCTAAATAAGAACGAAGATGTTGTATGGAAGATTCTAGGAGGACTGTAGCAGATCTAACAGATGATCTAATCCCTAGCATGAGGATAATAGCTGATAAGCTCACCATGGTAGAACAGATCCACAAGAGGGTCACTGATCTTGACAGACTTTCGCGATTGCCGAAACAAGTAGAGGAATTGACTGAGAAGGTAGCCAAGATATGACTATATGCTCCTTCTACACCACTTGTACCTGTACATTGAGTTCATCTTGTACATGAATAGGTATAGGGGCCTCAGAGCAGCTGGATTGAGGAGCAGTACACTCAGTAGGAACAACATGCACCCCCACAGGTGGAGACAGTCTACGAGGAGTATCCACAGGTGTTCGAGATCAACGGGCTATGGTACAGCCGTGACCCCATCGACCGACAGTCGAGGATAGGGAACGGTCAGCCACACCAACCTTCCCTAGCTTACCAGGAGGCCAGCTCCGTCCCCACATCGTGCTTCGTACAGTTTCGATCAGGACAAGGGTACCAGACTCAGTAGCACCGGCAGTAGCGTACATTTCAATCAGGTCAGTAGGACCCTCCACCACCTTTCACCGCACTGTCCCACCTGCAACAGTATCGGTAAGGCCAGCAGGGCCAGTATAGACAGCTGAATCACTCGTCCTCTAGTTAGCAGCAGCAAGCCCAGCTCACTAGTGAATTGAAGTCCCTCACCTTGGCCATCCAGACCCTGACTGATAGGGTCCAGCACATAAAGAATGACTACCTGGATATCAGAATAGATCTGAACCGTGTTTCACGTACCCAGGATCAGTAGATGATGCCAAAAACCCCTAATTCCTGCCCAGGTTCAGGCCAACCCAAACAACCTGAATCAAGGTCAGCACCGACCATGCGATTAGGTATACTACTCAGATTACTCTATATCTGAACACAAGATCCTTTCGTACGATAATGTTAATCATATGTCCCTCAGGAGTGGAAGGACCGTGACCGTACCAAATCGTGCACGGGTATAGGAGGAAGATGCTGCCAAGTCTCTACCTGAGGAGAACTTGGAGGCTGAAGAGCAGCACCACCATCACCAATAGAATAAGAGGATTTCCATGTCCTCAAGGCACCATGGAAAGAAGAAGGAGAGGAGCACCAACAGTGAATCAGGCGAAACAAATGAGGAGCTCGTACCTCCATCTGAGGAGGACGTCCCAGAAATCACGGTAGATGCATCACATGTTTCGCCACAGGAGTTTCTTTTTCGTCCGAGTCCATGTCAGAGTCAGAGTCAGAGTAAGAGTCTTGTACAAAGCTTAGTTTCCCATTTGAATGAAAAACTTTCAGTCTCAAAGTCTGAGTTATCGTCAATAATCCCTCTCCCCCGTGCCCTTATGGATGGAAAGAAGAAAAAGACCAAAAAAATCCAAAAAGGTCAAGATCCCCTTTGATAAGTATGTAGACAAGACACCTGCATTTCGTAAATACCTTAAAGGTGAGATGCACACCTACTAGGGTCAGCAAGAAAATCAAAAACCATGTTGAAAAGCATGTTTTGTAAGTAGCCACTACTTACATCATTAAGAATGTGTTTCCAAGGAAGCGAAGGGATATGGTGTGGTGAGTCATGTTGATGACACCGTGTTTACACACACTCTCCTAGATAATGGATCCTCAATTGATCTGATGCCCACATCCCTCTATGAGCGGCTAAATTTAGGACCTCTTAGAAAATCTAGAGCCTTACTCCAGTTCATAGAGAAATCAACCAAGAGGTCTAAGGGAGAATTGTGGAACATTATCATCAAAGTCGAGGGTCAGGATTACATGGTGGACTTTACAGTCCTGGATATGGAGACCCCTCGAAATTGGAGTGATTCCCAGATCATTCTAGGAAGGCCCTTCCTTAGAATAGCAGAGGCCTTATTTGATTATAAGATTGGGAAGATTCAGTTCCAAACTCCAGGCGGAGATGAGGAACTTAAGATGAAGTAGACTAAGTGGCAGCGGCCAGATTCTGAATCTATCATCGAGTACACTTCGTTAGAAGCAGATTGTGTTCATGTAGACATTGTTGGACCATGGAGATAGAACCCATCTAGCACCGATGAGTCCCTCTCCTCTGGAGAAGATCTTGTACATGAGACAGTTTACGAGAACCTTAGAAGCGAGTACAACGCAGAAAAAGCATACCCCTACATCTTCGATAATGTAGAGGCTCTGGTGGTCATGTCAGTCCTTCCCTCTTTAGGACAATCAGAAGATGAGGATGATGAGTCGGACGTGGCTTTTGCCGATTGCTTGGATACTTTTGATGATCCGACTCCAGAGTTGAATGAGTTGGTGGCAGTGACTTGAGAGACAGATCCAGCCACTACCAGCACAGAACCAGAATTGATTGAGCCAGACGTCCTTGATTATCACACCTTACCTGAGCTCAAACGATTATCCACAACCCTTGTATGCCTTCTTTACAGGACAAGAGAGGGAATATCCAGTCATCATCAGTTCGCGATTGACCGAGGAGCAGGAATCTCGTTTGCTAGAGATCCTGCAGAAAAACTACAAGGTGATAGGCTGGAGCTTCTCCTATCTCCATAAGATAAATCCCTCTCTGTGTTCGCACCATATGTACCTGGAGAATGAAGCTAAACCCTCTCATGAAATCCAACATAGGTTGAATCCAAATTTATGAGAGGTCGTGAAGAAGGAGATTGAGAAATGGTGTGACACAGGTTTCATTTACCCCATCTCCGATTCAAAGTGGGTGGCACCCATACACGTTGTCCTAAAAAAGTCGGGAATCCAGACGACCACGAATGAGGATGGAGAGGAGATCGTGACACGAGTGCCCACGTCGTGGCGTATCTGTGTGGATTACCGATGCTTGAATGCTGCGACGAAGAAGGATAATTTTCCCCTACCATTCATTGATCAGATCTTAGAAAGATGAGCGGGAAAAGAATTCTTCTACTTTTTAGATTGGTTCTCGGGCTACAACCGAGAAACTATTTCTCCTGAGGACCAAGAGAAAACCACTTTCACATGCCCCTTTGGAACCTTTGCTTTCAGGCGCATGCTCTTTGGGTTATGCATTGCTCCCGGTACATTTCAAAGGTGCATTTTTGAAGTATTCGCTGAGATGGTCAGTGAATTCCTGGAAGTCTTCATGGATGACTTCTCAATCCACGACGATTCCTTCGATTCCTGTCTTAGAAATCTGGATCGAGTCCTCAAAAGATGTTGTGAGGTTAATCTGGTGCTCTCTTAGGAGAAAAGTCACTTCATGGTGATGGAGGGCATTATGTTGGATCATGTCATCTCCAAGAGAGGAATGTAGGTTGACCCTGCCAAGGTGGACGTGATCAGACGACTCCAGCCACCAACCAGCGTAAAGCAGTTGCGGTCATTCCTCGGGCATGTCGGAGATTTATCAAAGATTTTTCAACGATCGCCCGACCGATAACTGAGCTTTTTGGCAAAGACATGGAGTTTATTATTGATCATAAATGTCTTGAGGCCTTTAAGAAACTACAAGGGATGATCATGGATGCCCCGATCCTACAAGCCTCAGATTGGTCTCTTCCTTTCGAGATCATCACGGACGGCTCTGATTTTGCTGTTGGGGTTGTGTTAGGATAGAGAAGGGATGGTATCCCGTTGGTATACACTACGCAAGCAAAGTGCTTCATACCGCTCAGCGTAACTATACAGTTACTGACAAGGAGATGCTTGCGGTAGTGTTCGCCTTAGATAAATTCAGATCTCATATTATCGGATCTAATGTGATTGTGTTTACAGACCATACAACACTAGGGCACCTAATGGAAAAGAAGGATGCAAAGGTGCATCTTCTAAGGTGGATTTTACTCATCTAGGAGTTTGATTTGCACATTAGAGATAAACCTGGAAAGAAGAACGTAGTGGTTGATCACCTCTCCCGTCTCAAAATTTTGGAAACTTCTGATGAGACGCCTATTCGAGACTCCTTCCCTGACAAGTCAGCTTTTGTTATCGACTCACTCCCATGGCACGCCAACATAGTGAACTATCTTGTCTCTAAGAAAGTTCACGAAGATTGGCCCAAGAGCCACATAGATCGACTTAAGTTAGATGCGAGACAATACCATTGGGAGGATCCGGTCCTTTTCTTGGAAGGATCGGATTGTGTCTGGAGGAGGTGTATTCCTCAGGAGGAATATCAGAGTGTCCTTACTTTCTGCCATAGTCTGGAGGCAGGAGGACACCACTTCTGGAAGAGGACCGCATGGAAGGTATTACAATGTGGCTTATACTTACTGACTATGTTTTACAATACGCTCACCTTTGCGAAGTCGTGTGGGAGGAACCATTGGTTCCAAGGATGAGATGCCAATGCAGCCTATCATTATTTGTGATGTCTTTGACGGCTGGGGCATCGACTTCATGGCCCATTCTTGGTTAACCATGGTTTCGAATATATCTTTCTTGCTGTGGACTATCTATCAAGGTGGGTGGAGGCTATCCTGACCCGAGCTGCAGACAACAGGACTGTCTGTAAATTTATTATAGATCACATCATCTCTAGATTTGGGATCCTCAAAGTATTGATATCGGATAGGGGTAGCCATTTTGTGAATAGAGACGTGCAGAGACTCGTAAAGAATTACGACATCGAACACTGTGTCGCTAGTTCGTACCACCCACAGACCAATGGCATGGTAAAAGAGTCGAATAGGGAGGTTAAGAACATATTGCAAAAGCTTGTCTGCCCAGACAGGAAGGACTGGTCTCAGATTTCGAATCAGGTCCTTTGGGCTTATAGGACAGCTTACAAGACACCATTAGGAACCTCCCCTTTCAGGATGGTGTTTGGGAAGCCGCGCCATTTGCCCACAGAATTAGTGCATAAATCCGAATGGGCAATCAAGAAGGTCAATTGGAACACACACCTAAGGCAGAAACATAGAGAAATAGATCTGAATGAAGTTGTGGAGATCAGAAATTGAGCTTATGACAACAGTTTGTTGAATAAGGACAAGGTAAAGTGTTGGCACGATAGATTTATCAGACAAAAGACCTTTATTCCAGGACAAAAGGTATGGTTGTTCAATGCGAGGCTGAAGGTTTTCCAAGGTAAGCTGAAATCCAAGTGGATGGGTTCATTCATAGTTCGTGCCATGTATGATAGTGGATGTGTAGAGATCTCAGATCTTATAGATGGAGCATAGACATCCCTAGTTAATGGACAACTGCTGAAACACTTTTCGAACCTAATGAACAGTTAGTCCGTGTTGAGGAGATTGTTTTCATGCGTGAGGCAGACTCATAAGACATACATAAAGCCACGCATGAGACCTTACAACAGGGAGCTCTCGCCATCAGCAGCATCGAAAGATTCAGATCATAATCCTTGTATATACTCACCCTTCCTGTATATATTTTCTTTCCCTCCCTCCCGCGACTCCAATCACTCACCCCGGCTCCATATCTTTTCATTTTTTACTGTAAATAGGATGACAAGATTCTAAATATAGGGGGGAGAGTGACCCGAGTCTATTCACCATTCGCTATACATTCTCCAGATCTCATCGGTTCTTACACTCAATATTGTCCTATACATAGGCAAACCAGAGCCTAAGTATAGGGGAACCGATGACTGACGAGTCCGGAAATGCAGCGTTTAAGAAGTTGTTTTTATCGTCCATGTTAAAATGATATGTCGTGCGTTGCAGGCGGCAATCGGAATCAGTCAAGAAACTAACCACAAATAATATGTTCACTTTTTAATCGTGTGGTTTTATGTTTATTTTACTTAGGCAAGTCCCAAGATCGATCACAAGGAGGCAAAGGAACAACCTAGAGTTATGTCTATCAAAGTTCGTTCACGGTTTTCAAGACGGTCTTTTTTTGAAATTTTCAATGTATTAAGGGGTGGGTTGAGGTGCTTGACGAAGAAGGTGGCGTTGGGCTTGAGTCGACGGAGTTGTCGTGGATGTCGGTGGAGCAGCTAACTCGAGGCGGAGGAGAACGACGAAGAGATAGAGAGAGTATACCTGGGAGGATAGGCTCGACGGCAAACACGCCGGAGCGGAGCAGTGGCGATGGAGGCTGGCTGGGATGAAGCACGGGGATGCCTCGGATCACGTCGAGGTTGGGTTGTCACCACTAGAATGGAGAACGACGGATGAGGAAATTGGGGGTACGGTGAGGTCTTAAATAGGTGGAGGTCGAGCACGCCGGAGATGAAAGGTTGATTTCGTTTTGATTTGATCGAAGATCGATCGGGAGGCAGCCGAGATTTGAGGAGGCGAAATACGCGGCGGAGGCGATCGGAGGAGATAACGAAGGAGGCGGCGCCACTTGATATGGAAGGTGGGGGCCGGATGAAGATCTGATTGGATTTGGTGCGATGATCGGAGGAGATTCGACGAGGTTGATCTGAGATATGGAGGGGAGGCACAACGAGATTGCAGGGATTCGGGTGATTGGTGACCACCCGAAGGGGAAATGGGCTTGGGAGGAAGATGACCCCTGGCCGTCCGATCGGCCGAGATCGGGCGGCCAGATCAGCGACGCGTGGCTAGTGGGGGCGCAAGGAGGGGGCGCACGCGCGGAGCACATGCCTTGGAGGCACATGCGACGCACGTGCGTCTATTTTATTTTTTTTATTTTTTTTATAAAAATGAGTTAAAAATGCGGAAAATGGCTGACGCGTGGTGGCACCAGGTGCTGCCACGTGTCAGCACCACAAAATTCGAAAACAAAAGATTTTGTAAAATCGATAAAAAATAGTAAACGACCTCGGATCAAAAAAGTTTTTTCACGAAAATTGCTCGTCTCGATGAGATCTACAACATTCATGAAGATATCAAAATCAAAATCGATCATTTGCACAAAGTGATATTTTTGGGGTATCCCATGTACATAGAACACCTTGATTTTGGGGTTTTGTCATTTTTATGTCATTTTTATAAAAGATAAAAATCTGAAAAAATTACGTTAAAATCAAAGATAAATAAAGACACCTTAATCTAATTTTTTTGTATTTTTATTAATTGATAAAATATGTACATAAAATATTAGGTCAAAAACCGCTAAAATACACAATGTACAAAAGAGGCCCAAAAACCCAACTTTCACATATGAGTTCCGATTCACTTGAACTCGGTCTTGTTTTGAAGGTAATTGAACGTACATTAGTTCAAAAGTGAGTAGATTAAATCAGACGCTGGATGGGAAAAATATGAGGCTTTTAATCCCGAAATCCTGAAACTAGGGTTTGAGTTTTTGGTCCACTTATTTGGGTTAGTTATTTTTTTATATTTTCCATTTATTCTTGTTAGTGATATATACACAATGGAGATGGTTTTGGTTTATTCGGAGTTAGCATGAATGAGTTAAAAATTTGGGAAGTTAGGCTATTTACAGGTCACTTTTGGCTAGGATTTTTGGCTTCTTATTTTGTGCAGAAATTATGAATAAAATGCAATGTTTATGAAAACATGCATGAATGCTAATTATGCAGAATAGATGCATGAATGTTGTTGATGTTAAGGGATTTGAGCTTAAAAAATGAGATTTAGAGTGATGAATTCGAGATAATCATCCCCCATCCTTAAAGCATGCTTGTCCCTGAGCATCAAGAAGAAATGCTATGAAGTGAAATGAGATTGGGTTCCATACCAAGACCATGAGCTGAAGGTGAAAATGAATCTATACTCAACCTTTGGATTAATAGTGTGGTGGAACTTCTGTGAGACTTAGAATTTTAAAATCAACAGCCCTCAAGTTCTACAAATCATTGCTACAGTTTCAGCTCAGAAGTCATCTCAGATCAATCCTCTTCCACAAGTATACCCTTTGAGCATTGAACAATCGACTCTTGTGTGTGAAAGGTTTCAGCTCTTCCCACCAAGAATGCTGGACTACCGCACAAACCTCCTCTCTAGTAACTCATCCTCGGGGAGTCAGGTATTTCATTCTAAGGTCTGTCGCGTTGTGTTCACAATCGAATTGGGGGAGAAGTTAGAAGAATGAGAAAAGAACTGGAGGGTGGCCAGTGTAGTCACATCTCCTTATGAAGCTGGCCAGTGTAGCCGAGTCTCCAACAAAATCTGCAGGTTTCTTGAAGCTTGGACCTTTTTTGTCAGATTTTATTTGTTAGTTGCTTCTTTGTATTTGGAATATTTGGTGGTTCTGCTTGGATCTTGTTGTGCCCCTACGGATATAGAATCTTTTGTTTCCGTACATTTTTTTGGGGTCTTAGAAAAATTGTGCCCAGCCGTCCATCTCTTTTCCGAAGCTTTATTTCAACCCGTACTCCGGTCTTTAGATTTCCACGCTACCAGAAAAGAAACTCACACAGTATTCCAACATCCCGTCTGAGTTGAGCTAAGTGCATAGTGCGAGAGTACAAATTAATTCCCTATTCCAGAGTTGTACCCAAATGAAGAGACCAGGTTAGATACTAAGAGTCAAACGCTGCACATTGTCATGTGGAACTCAAAGAATTAAGTCAAAGACCTGAAGACTCTAAAATCCAATTTCTCGGTGAAGTTCCTCTGAAAATTAGGTGGATTGAGGTCAAGTCCAGACCACTCTCGATTTCGGCTCATAACTCGGTTCAGAACCCAGCGACTTTTCACATATGCAAATGCAATTCTGGATGAAGTGCAGGTGTGTGAAATGCAGACCCATTTTTTCCTTTTTTTCTCTTTTTTTCCTTTTTGATTTTATTATGCAAAGGATTTTTATTTTTTTTAATGCAAACAATGAATAAGAAACCATTTTTTTTCAAAAATTTTGGGTACAGTCAGTGTTAGTGGCAAAATGTTTTTTTTTTCTTTTTTTTGTTGATTTGTTGTTTTTTTAATTACCCACCCCGTAAATACATATAGACTTACGCGGAAGTACGAGGTATGGCTAAAATATATACACAGTATATATACATACCCCCCTATACTTAGCGAGTGTTGTGTCCTCATAGCACAAGAAGCGTAAAGAAAACATAGCTCGGGCTAAGCGTAAGAGAGTGAAAAATTGTTATACAATGGTCTGCCCCTTATACTAAGACCGTGAATAGTCTAAGTATAGAAGAAGAGCGCAAAAAGAGGCGATCAGGATATGTAAATGAGGAGAGTATATACAGGTGGGTGTCGGTTCCCCCTATACTTAGGCTTTGGTCAACCTAAGTATAAGAGAAAGGTGAATATGGAGTGATCGGGAGAAGTAGTGTGATGCGGAAAAATGGCATATATAGATGGCCTCGGTACCCCCCCCCCTACATAGTCCTTGGCCTAAGTAGAGGAAGAAGCTGTACAAGGAGATCGATGTGGTCGGGAGGGAGGGTGGGATTGATCTGATAAATCTTCACTGTCTTTGCTCTGTGTAAAGTAGATGGCCTCAACTTGAACTGTCTGCTCTTTGGGTGATTCTATATATGGCTTCAACAATTGTCCATTCACTGAGAAAGGTTGTGCATTACCTTTGAGTTCAGCAATATCCACACTTCCATTGGTATGCACATCGATGACAACATAGGGACATGTCCATTTTGATTTCAATTTTCCATGAAAAATCGTTAACCGAGCATTAAACAACCACACTTTCTGCCCAGGGACAACGGTTTTATTTCGAATGTGTCTATAATGCCATCTCTTGACCTTGTCCTTATAGATTACACTGTTGTCATGTGCTCAGTTTTGGATTTCAATTAGCTCAATTAAATTCAAGTCTCGACAAAATTTCCCAAGGTGACAGCTCCAATTCAACTTTTTGATCGCCCTTTCATATTTGTGAATCAATTCTGCACGTAGATGGCATGGCATGCCATAGATCATCCTAAAAGGTGAAGTACCGAGTGGAGTCTTATAGGCTGTCCTATAGGCCCACCGAACCTGGTTCAATAGTTTTGATCAGTCCTTCCTATCAGTCCTTCCTATCTGGACGAACCAACTTTTGAAGAATACCCTTCACCTCTCTATTAGAAACCTCTGCCATGCCATTAGATTGTGGATGATATGGGTAGGCTATTCTATGCTCAAATTTATACTCTTTAGTCAAAGATCTCATTTCCTTATTCACAAAGTGGCTACCTCCATCAGAAATCAAAACTTTTGGTATTGCGAACCTTGCAATGATATTATCCTTGATAAACTTATAGATGGTTTTGCTATCTGCGGTTCAGGTTGGAATAGCCTCTACCCATCTAGATAAATAATCAACCGCTAACAAGATGTACTCAAATCCATTGCTATTGGGAAAGGGACCCATAAAATCAATCCCCCATGCATCGAAAACATCACAGAAAATCATTGGTTGAATGGGCATTTCATCTCTATAACCAACAGTCCCTCCCATCCTTTGACAAATCGGGCAAGACTGTACAAATTCATTAGCATCACGAAATAAGGTCTGCCAGTAAAATCCACATTGAAGTACCTTGTGTGCGGTTCTCTTTCCCGAATGGTGCCCTCCAACCTCGAGAGTATGACAATGTGTGAGGACACTCTGGTATTCTTCCTGAGGAATACATCTTCTCCTGACACAATCCGTTCCTTTATAAAAAAAGGAAAGGATCGTCCCAGTGGTATTTTCTTGAATCCGACTTCAGTTTATCAATCATTCTCTTGGTCCAACCAAAGGGAACCTTCTTGGAGACAAGATAGTTCACGATGCTGGAATACCATGGGGTTGAATCAATAACGCAAACAGATTCGTCTGGAAAAGTCTCCTTAATAGGTCCAGTGTCAGGATAATCATTTTTCTCAATTCAGGAAAGGTGATCAGCAACAACATTCTTTATTCCAGGTTTATCTTTGATCTCCAAATTAAATTCCTGGATTAACAATATCCACCTCAAAAGTCGTGCCTTGGCATCTTTCTTATCCATGAGGTATCTAATTGCCATATGATAAGTGAAAATTGTCCCCTTGGAGCCCAATACGTATGATCTAAATTTTTCAAGGGCCCAAACAACCGCAAGCATTTCTTTTTAAGTCACTGTATATTTTTTCTGTGCAGGATCCAATACTTTGCTCGTGTAGTGAATCGCATAAGGGATTCCATCCCGTCTTTGTCCAAGCACAGCTCCGACAGCAAAATCCGATGCATCAATCATGATCTCAAAGGGAAGAGACCAATCGGAAGCTTGTAATATCGACGATTCACATATTTTCTTTTTGAGGAGCTCAAAGGCCTCAAGATATTTGTGATTTATAATAAAATCGATGCCTTTTCCAAAGAGCTCAGTCAGTGGGCGGGTGATCTTTGAAAAATCAGGAATAAACCTTCGATAAAGTCCAACATGCCCTAGAAAAGACCGCACTGACTTGACGTTGGTTGGTGGCTCAAGTTTCTTGATCACATCCACCTTGGCAGGGTCAACCTCCATTCCCTTTTTGGAGATGACATGCCCCAACACGATACCCTCAGTCACCATAAAGTGACTCTTCTCCCAAGAGAGTACCAAATTAACCTCCCTGCATCTCTTGAGAACTCGGTCCAAGTGCGCTAAATATGTATCAAATGAATCACCATGGACCGAGAAGTCATCCATGAAGACTTCAAGGAAATAACCCACCATTTCGGCAAATATGACAATCATGCACCGCTGAAATGTGCCTGGGGCATTACAAAGCTCGAATAGCATGCGCTTGAATGCGTAGGTATCGAAGGGACATGTAAATGTGGTTTTTTCCTGATCATCGAGAGCGATAGCTACTTGATTGTAGCCAGAGTACCCATCAAACAGAAGAATGCCTTCCTGCAAGTCTCTCCAAGATTTGATCAATAAATGGCAGTGGAAGTAATCTTTTTTGGTCGCAGCATTCAGGCGCCTGTAATCGACACAGACATGCCACGATGTGGGTACTCGGGTCGCGATCTCTACCCCCTCCTCGTTGGTGACCATCTGGATTCCCGACTTCTTCGGGACGACATGAAGGGGGGCCACCCACTTGGAGTCAGAAATGGGGTATATAAAACCTGCATTGCACCATTTTTCTATCTCTTTATTAACTACTTCCTGAAGATTGGGATTTAATCTTCTCTGAAATTCACGGGAAGGCCTTGTGTTCTCCTCAACATAAATTTGGTGCGAGCAGAGAGCGGGGTTGATTCCTACGAGATCCGACACAGTCCAACCGATGGCTTTTCAGTTTCGCTCAAGGACATCTAGAAGTCTTGATTCTTGGTCCGTGGTTAATGATGAGCTAATAATCACAGGGAATTTATCTTTGGATCCATTGAGAAATGAATACTTCAGTGTGGGAGGGAGAGGTTTCAGCTCTGGAAAATCTGAATCATCAATCAAGTCTGGTTGAATGTCTTTTAAGTCTGGCTCTGTGCTGGTTGGCGGTGAATCATTCTGTAATATGCTAGCCACTAATCCTGAAGGAATGTGAGTCGGATTGCAAAAGTAGTGCGGTAATTCGGCCAAAGCCGCATCTGACTTGTCATCGATTTTTCTTGATTTTCCTGAAGATGATGGGATTGACAAATCCGAAAGGATTTCTGTGTCATCAAGATTATAAACATCCGGGTGTTTAGGTTTTTCTGGCAGTAGCTCACATACTGTATGGCGCAGTGTTTCTTCCTCTGCTGTGATGGTATCAATCTGAAGATCTGGCAGTTGGTCCCATGGTCCAGTAGTGCCGATAAGATTACACTCGGATGTTTCGGCATCTTCAGTGGTGGATTCGGAATCTGGTCTTTACCACTTTGTTTGTTTCATCTGCAGATCCACTTCTCCATCTAGGGAATGGAATTTCATCATTCCGGTGCCGTAATCGAGTACAGCCTTGGCGGTTCTTAAGAATGGTCTCCCAATAATGATTTGTGATTCCTTCCAATGGTTCGAGGTTTCCATATCAAGGACAGTGAAGTCAACTTTGTATTTCATACCCTCAACCATAATGATAACATTTTTCACTTCTTCCTTAGGTCTTTTAGTAGATTTGTCAGCGAATTGGGGTAAAGATAATGATTTCTAAAGAGGACCTAACTCCAATCTGTAATATAATGATAAGGGAAGAAGATTGATGGAAGAACCATTGTCGAGAAGTGTGTGTGCAAATGCAATGCCTCTAATGTGACTTTCCACATAATGAGCACCCAGATCCCTTTTCTTCCTAGGTTAATGCTGATTTCTGATGCATTTGGTAGTGGCCACTGTCAGGACATGAGTCTCCACAAACTGATTTGTTTTCTTTGTACGAGTCCTGGTGGGAGTACATTTCATTTTCAGGTATTTCTGAAATGCTGGATTACTGGCCACGTACTGATCAAAGGGTACTTTGACTGTGATATTCTGTTGGCAGAACTTTTCCATCACTGGGTCATTTTGAATGTTTTTCTTTTGTTTTCCTTTCTTAAGAGCATGGGGGGAAGGAATGGAAGCATTTGAGACTGGAGAAAGAGAGCTAGAATCATAAATAAGAGCATCTTTATTAGATTTGGAGTTCTTATTATAATCATAATAATTGTGTTGCTGAAATGGTGACAAAGGTATTTTTGCAGCAACTAGAGGTTCAAGGTCCTCTGCTGTCTCCATAGATGCCTTTCCTTTATCTCGTGGTGAAATCTTCGGGCGTCCTTCTTCTTCATCCTCAGAAGCATCCTTCGGTTGATCTTTCGAGTCTTCCTGATCTGATTCCCGTGCCCAGTCAGGTACGACCACAGTCCTTCCGCTCCTGAGTGACATGGCATTGATATTGTCAAACGAAAGGATCTCATGTTCAGATGTGGAGAAGTCTGAATAGTATACCTGATTGTTGTGTTGAGATGATTGAGATTTGTTCAAGCTATTGGGGTTATCTTGAACTTGGGTGGGAATAGTTATGGCTGGGGCTGTCTGTTCATCCTTCCAACGGGACAAGCGATTAACATCAACACGGAGATCGTGCAGTTCATTTCGAAAGTTGCGAATTTCTTCAAGCATATATCTCTGGATATCTATCGGTTCTTCTAGATGGTTGGATGATTGTGCTGGTTGTTTTGGAGCTTGATATTGCTGACGGTATTGTTGAGGCTGGTTCTGGCGGTTGTATGACTGCTGCTTCGGATGCTGATATGATGCAGAATTCTGAGTGTGTTGCGGAGCAGATGGAAATGCAGCATTATGGAAAGTGGGCGGACGTTGATAAGGCTGACGGTCCCCCATATTACCCTGTCGGGTAGTGTCCTGTGCGTACCAAATGTCGTTTACTTCGAATGTTAGTGGCGGGGCTTCTTCAACAGTTTCAGCTGGTGGAGGTGATTGCTGGGAAAGTTGGGCATAGGATTCGTCCTGAGCTCATGGTTGTTGTTGTCCTGATCCTGGCTGCTCCTGGACATGATGCACATGATAGATCGGGGCTGTAGGAGCATTAGATATCCCTATCTTGGATACCTTCTCAGTTAGCTCCTCCATTTGCTTTTGAAATTGGGAGATCCAGTTGTCAATGTCGTTCACCCTCTAATGAATTTGTTCCAGACCTGTTAATTTATCTGTAATGATGATCATGTTGGGGATGAAATCCTCTGCTATTTCTGCGACAGTTTGTTTCCCTCCTTTGGCTTGAAAGGTGTTCAGGGAATCAGTGTAGGCT
Organism: Ottelia alismoides; assembly: GCA_037367405.1. Classification (NCBI taxonomy): domain Eukaryota; kingdom Viridiplantae; phylum Streptophyta; class Magnoliopsida; order Alismatales; family Hydrocharitaceae; genus Ottelia; species Ottelia alismoides. The sequence continues at coordinate 360,200 of JAZKJV010003178.1, forward strand.
CTGCTGGCAATTTGTGAACAGCTTGTCTCCGCCATCTGCTCCAGTATTTTCCAGACGGTCTCAGCTCCTCTGGATGCGTAATTGCCTCCACAGGCAGCGCTGACTAAACCCTGAGTCCCGTAGTTAAGGCCAGAATAGAGTGACTGAACAAGGATGTTATTATCTAGGTCATGGCAAGGACATTTCTGCAGCAGATCTTTGAATCTATCCCATGCATCACAAAGTGGTTCATTCGGCATATGAGAGAAACTAGTGATGCGGGTCCTCATTTGATTGGTTCAACTCAAAGGGTAGAATTTCTTTAAGAATAGGTTTTTAAACCTATCTTAAGTGGTCACCGTTACTCCTAAGTTTTTCACCCAGTAATCTGCCTTCCCTTTCAAGGCGAAAGGTAGTGCAGTGAGACGAATGTAGTCCTGGCTGACTTATGGATGCCTCTGATTAGAATATACCAGCTCCAAATGACGCAAAAATTCATATGGTTTTTCATTTGTATTACCATGAAATTGTGGTAATTGACTCAGGAAGTGTGGCTTCAGTTCATGATGAACCTCTAGTTGAGGTGGCTGCAAGTAATTTCTAACTCTGTATTGCCCGGTATTGTATGCGGCTTCCATTGGTGGTTCTTCCTTGGCATTCAGTCGTTCTAGTTGTTTCCTCATTAAATTTTGTTGATGCTCAGACGCGGCTAGTCTTGCGAGAACCATTTGCATTGGATCTTCATTGAGTTCATCTTCATGATTGCTCTTCTTTGGAGGCATCTTTTGTGAGTGCTTCTTTTCACCATCAGATTGTGAAAAATCAGAGTCAATAGTTTGGAAAGGATTATAAGAGGAGAATTCAAGGGGAAGGTGTCCCTGAACTCAAGGTGGTTTTGAGTAAGAGTGCCTCAGAGTGTTTGAGACTGGAATGTTTGTGGCGGTCAGAAAAGGGTTCGCGGAGTCCGAACAGAAATTACCACAATCTTCCATTCTCGAATCCAACAGATTAACAAGACGTATATGGTTTATGATCTAGGCACAAGTGTGTGGTATTCAATGATCAACTATGTTTTATGCACGAATCAAACACAATACAAAGTTTTGTTTCACCAACTCACTCAGTGAAGGCCGTAAGAGTTCGGCCAATTATCTTTTCAGTTTTAGTTGGTGAGAATTCATATCTTGCAAGCCATTTAAACGAGTTGTTAAGTGCATGTATTTCCCGACCGACTGTCCCGAATTCTTACGACTAGTTGCACCTACTTTCAGCCAGTATGGGAGTAAGTAAGGACCGTAGAATGGCTACCCTTTACTTGAGGACGGAGCCTTATGCACTGTCCTCTAAACCACCCACTCTGCTAAGGAAATCCGGACCGTTTATCGGCTACCCGTTAGATCCTCACTGAGAAGTAGCTAAATGTTTGTAGAATCAGTAGTCAGTATGAAAATCCTGGCTTGGCTCTATCCTAGTGTGCGTCTCTCTCCTCGCTGCAAGATAAAATCAAACAATGACAGGGTTGCTCTCCCGCAAGAATTCTTGATTTTATGGGTTCTTAAGATCGGTTATATTTAGCAGTCCCGATTTTAATTAGGTGATCACTGAAGAATTAAGTGAGCAGAAATATATGTTTACCGTCCAGTCCTAATTTCCTTTAGAATTATGTGATAAAACAAGAGGGAGAAATTCGGGAAAAGCTGATGCACGTGGAAAGCTATGATGAATGCTCAGTTAGAAGACTTACAATGAATCTTCGCAATCTCCATGTGGAATGCTAAACAGGAATTGAAAAATTATTCTAAATGAATGCAAGCCGATGAAAAACCGCACCTAAGCAGAAAGTTCTATTAGCAGGGAAGAAATGAGTTAAATTTTGGCTAAATTGAATGATCTATGTGCATCTCAATGAATAGTGCAGTGTGGCATAATCCTACGAGCGCAATCAAAAATTAAAATGCTTAGAGAGCCGTATATGCAGGTCTATCCTAATCGCCACTCAAGTCGGGCCCCACCCTCACCGGATAGTGAAACAGGCCACAACACGCCACAGAATAAAGTTCAAGGTCTTGTTACATACGCGAGAGTCCAAACGGACACCGCTGTAAATATGCAATTAATTACACAAATTTATTGTAGGAATTAAAAATCTAGACTCTACGCTCTCTCATGACTCGACTCAATCTTAAATTAATTGCAGATTTAGGAGATCGGTGAAGATGCCTCAGTTTCTGAAAAACCGCTCCACGTATGCCGTGTACCTTACAAGAAAAAATAAGAGAGAATATGTAAGAGAGTGACTCAAAAAATGACAAAATAGACAAGAAAAAATAAATGCTGAAAATAAATGGAATTTACAATGAAATATTCAGGGGTCAGACTACCCGAATGCGGAAAACCGAACGAAAATTTTCAAGATAATAATCTAAGTTGTTTGCCTCCCCGGAAACGGCGCCATCTGACGAGTCCGGAAATGCATCGTTTAAGAAGTTGTTTTTATCGTCCGTGTTAAAATGATATGTCGTGCGTTGCAGGCAGCAATCAGAATCGGTCAAGAAAATAATGACAAATAATATGTTCACTTTTTAATCATGTAGTTTTATGTTTATTTTACTTGGGAAAGTCCCAAGGTCGATCACAAGGAGGCAAAGGAACAACCTAGATTTATGTCTATCGAAGTTTGTTCACGATTTTCGAGGCGGTTTTTTTTTGGAATTTTCAATGTATTAAGGGGTGCAATATGCAATTTTGGCCTATTTTAGGGACTAAATAGAAAATTTCATTCAAATGATGTCCAAAAAATTACGAAACTTGGCCTAGATGATAATTATGACAAAATGAATGCACTGTATTTTTTTGGGAATTTTTGGATACAATATAATTTTTTTATGGATTTTTAAATGCAAACAAAATGAATTTCAATGTTTAATTATAATAAATACTAAACATAATTATTTTCAAGGATCAAAATTATCTGAAGTCTATCACTTGGTGATGGACCTCAGAAAAATCCTAAACCTCGAAAATATAGATCTAATACCAATTAAAAATAAAACAATGAAATATGCAAAATGATTTTTACAGGGAAAATTATGTATGCAAATGCAATTCTTTTTGGGCACGATGTCAAGTACAATTAATTTTATAATATGTGATTTTTCGAGGATTTTTAGAGCAATGGTTAATCAACTATGAATTTCAGAGCAAGAAATGGGTAAAATATGCAAATTTCTACAAAACAATTATTTATTAATTACCCATCAATCAGAAAAATGCCCACAATATGCAAAAACGTAGAGAATAAATCAACAAACATCATGCTATTTTTTTTATGATAAAATAATGTAGAGAAGAGGTCTAGAATCACAGGGGAACACAGGGGTCTGATTGCAATATTTAAATCAAATAAACACGTAAAGCAAACTGTAGTGGTGGGGCTTGTCTGAAATTACCAATAACTCAGGGGTACGTCTGTAATTTCTCTAGAGGGGAACATGCGGTGCACGTGCCCTCTGGTCTGTGGACTTGAATGCAATATGCGAGGAGGTCCGAGGGCCTTTGCTGCAATTGACCCAGCGGGTCACGTGCTCGGCATGTGACCCCTGGGGATCAGAAGAGGTTGATGATGTTCCCTCGGCACGTGCTCCTCATGTGCGAGGGCCTCGAGACAAGCACCTGACCGGTGATGAAGCGGCGAGGGGTAGAGTGGCAGTAGTAGGCGGTGGCAGGCGGTTGGCGGTGGCTCGAGTCGTTGTTGATGGCGGAGGCAAAGGTGGCGTAGCAGTTATGGATGGCATCCGGTGGGCTGCTGCTGCAGCCAAGGCGGCGTTAAAGGTGAGGTGGAGGTGGGTGGTAGTCGACGATCGTGGCGATAATGGAGTAGCTTGAAGTCGTGGACGAAGTCGTAGGTGCAGCGTCGACCGTCCTCTGGCCGACACACGGCCAGGGGGACGGTGGGGCTGAGGTGCTCGACGAAGAAGGTGGCGTTGGGCTTGAGTCGGCGGAGTTGTCGTGGACATCGGCAGAGCAACTAACTCGAGGCGGAGGAGAATGGCGAAGAGATAGAGAGAGAGAGTATACCTGGGAGGATAGGCTCGACGGCGAACACGCCGAAGCAGAGCAGCGGCGATGGAGGCTGGCTGCGACGAAGCACGGGGAGGCCTCGGATCACGTCTAGGTTGGGCTGTCACCACCAGAAGGGAGAATGACGGATGAGGAAATTGGGGGTACGATGAGGTCTTAAATAGGTGGAGGTCGAACACGCCGGAGATGGAAGGTTTATTTCATTTTGATTTGATCAAAGATCGATCGAGAGGCGGCCGAGATTTGAGGGGGCGAAATACACGGTGGAGGCGATCGGAGGAGGTAACGAAGGAGGCAGCGCTGCTTGATTTGGAAGGTGGGGGCCGGATGAAGATCTGATTGGATTTGGTGCGATGATCGGAGGAGATTCGACAAGGTAGATCTGACATATGGAGGGGCGGCGCGGCGAGATTGCAGGAATTTAGGTGATTGGAGGTCGCCCGAAGGGGAAAGGGGCTTGGGAGGAAGATGACCCCTGGCCGTTCAATCAGCCGAGATCGGGCGGCCAGATGAGCGACGCGTGGCGAGTGGGGGCGCAAGGAGGGGGCGCACGTGCGGAGCATGTGCCTTCGAGGCCGTGCGACGCACGTGCATCTATTTTATTTTATTTTTTAATTTTTTTTATAAAAACGATTTAAAAAGGCAGAAAATGGCTGACGCGTGGCGGTACCACGTGCCGCCACGTGTCAGCACCACAAAAATCGAAAATAAAAGATTTTGTAAAATCAATAAAAAAATAGTAAATGACCACGGATCAAAAAGGTTTCTTCATGAAAATTGCTCGTCTCGATGAGATCTACAACTTTCATGAAGACGTCAAAATCAAAATCGATCATTGGCACAAAGTGATATTTTTGGGGTAGCCCATGTACATAGAACACCTTGATTTTGGGGTTTTGTCATTTTTATGTCATTTTTATAATAGATAAAAATCCAGAAAAATTATAATAAAATCAAAGATAAATAAAAACACCTTAATTAATTTTTTTTGGATTTTTATTAATTGATAAAATATATACATAAAATATTAGGTCAAAAACACCTTAATACCATTTCACTTTTACATTTCATTTTAGTTGCTCGGGGACAAGCAAGGTTTAAGTATAGGGGGTTGATGAATCTGTGATTCATCACTCTAAAAGTTGAAAATAGAGCTTTGTTTCCGAATAATTAGATGCATTTCATCACCTATATTTCATATTTGGCATTCATGCATGCATAGATAATATCTGCATTTTAGCATTCACATCTGCATTAAATAAGAATCTGAATTCACTTGTAAAAATCACCTATTTGTATATATTTTATACTAACTCCAAATTCCATAAATTCAACTCTATAGTGTATATATTACTAACACTAATACAAGGAAAATACCAAAAAATACTAACTTGAAAAATTGACCAATAAAACCTGAGTCCAAGTTTGAGACCATGCACCTTAAAATGTGTATATCTCTCTCTCTTACATCATCCAATTTAGGTCTACTACCTTTTAAAATAATATACATTCAAAGACCTTCAAAATGAGACCAATTTCATTAAAACCAGAGATCGTATGCAAAACTTGGATTTTAGGCCCCTATTGTATATTGTACATATTGACATATTTGCCCCTTTATTTTATCTTTTAATTTTCTTAATTATTAAAAATCTAAAAAAAATAGATTAATTTTGGAAATATTCCTTTCATATTTTCCCTTTTTTTATTTTGATTTTTCTCTTATTTAAAAATAACGAAAAATTTACAGAAGATAAAAATGGGGTATTTTATATCTATAAGGTACCACCCAATAAAACATTTTGTACATATGATTTCTTTTGATTTTTGACCCTTCACAAAAGTTGTAGATCTCATCGAGACGAGCAACTTTTGTGTTGACAACATTTTGATTTAAACCCTTTTGTTATTTCTTTTTTGAATTTTCTTTACATTTAATTATTGAATTTTCTGGGAGCGACATGTGGCAGCTCCTAGAGCCGCCACGTGTCACCCCATTTTCTTATTTTTTATTATTTTTGTAAATTACTTTTATTAATTTTATTTATTATTTATTTTAGTTAATTATTTATTTACATTTATTTTTTTTTTCATTTTTTAATATTTTTCATCTACTTTTATTTCTTTTCTCTTCTTTATTATTAGTAGCCTACTTATTTATTTTTCTATTTTATTTTTTAACCCTTTTTTCTTCTTCTTTACTTGTTCCCTACTCCAAGTCCCCACCACTCCACCACTTCCTCCACCATTCTTTCGATTTTCTTCACCTCTTTTCTAACTTCTTCTCCTCCTTTATATTCACATATCCCCCTTCATTCATGTTCATCTGCCATTCTACGAGAGAGAGAGAGAGAGAGAGAGGCTCGAGCCCCATTTAAGCTGTGAGGTAAAAGCTTCTCCTTAGACGTTGAGCGAGAATGACCAGCTAACAGGATCTGGGGGTCTTCACCCACGTCGCAGCCATCCCTCGCAGGAAGCTGCTTAAGCTTCAGAAGCCGTCGTCTTCTTGAAGCGACAATCATCGAAGTCAGAGTTTATCTCCTCCTCCACAGGCGACAACCTCCATCCATCACAGGTAAATCGTATATCTTCATCTTTCATTTTATTTTATATAACAAGTGTTTGTTCATTGTTCTATTATATACCCACATTCATCATTTACCACCACCACCATCATCACTCTCCCATTATTATCATCATCATACATCACACAATCATTACCTCCTCATTCCTGAATTTTCTTTCCTGTTTAAAGAAAAAAATTACAAAAAATACAAAATAAAAATAGAAAAAAAGAGCAGCTGCACAGGGGACGGCCACCAACTTCATCCAGCCATTGTCGCCTCGCCAGCTCCTCTCTCCTGTGAGCGGTGCACCGCTCCTGGCGGCATACATCCCAGTCGCCGACCTCCTACCGCACAGTGCTCCGCCCCTGGCTGCTCAACTAGAGGGCCAGCTATCTCCAGGTCGTGCTGCCATGTCGCCGCTGCGTCTGCCCATCGCCCCTCCGCGTAGCCCTAGAAGAGCGGATCCGCCGCTGCGTCTACCAGTGGTCAGCTGTCGCTGCGTCCACCCATCACCGGCTCTAGCCGCGCTCCTCCTGCGTGTAGCCGAACCCACGCCCCACCCGCCAGTCCGAGCCGCGCTCCTCGCCTCGCTGTGACCGCGCGCACCTGCAGTTGCCCACTCCTCCGTCGCGGGCTCGCGCCTCTCGCCCCCAGGTGACCGCCCTGCGCTCCAGCCGCAAGCCCCTCCGCCTTCTCGCGTGGGCACCGCCGCCACCAGTGCGGTCCTCTTGGGTGCAAAGCCGCGTTGACAACCTAACCTCGACGGCTGTCGACCGTCTCCCGCGTGCCTCCTGCCGACTCCACGCCACCTGTGGTGGACCTCCACCTAGCCATGCTTGCCCTTAGCCGCCCCCCCATCTGCGTGCCCTAGCTATTCTTGGATCCCATGTTCCCAGGATCTGTGAAGGTCTACTTTAATTTTTTTATTTTTTGTAAAAATATTGCACTTTTTTCTTGCAAGTTTTAGTAATTGCAAAAGAGCCCCCATGCATAGTTTGTTTATTTAATTTCAGTTTCAGAATTGCAAAGATACCCCTGACTTTATGCATTAATTTGGACAGTCATCTTGATCATTTATTATAATGAAAAATAGCACATCTATGAGCAACTAATTCTTTATCATTTTGTTATTTATTTATATTTTTGTGAGCAGTTGATAATTTATAAAAAAAAAAAATCAGAGTTTGAAATTCAGTGATATTTTACCCTTTTTTCTCTGAAATTCGCATATATTCATTTATTGCTCCACAAATTGTGAAAAAAATCAGATTTGATGCCTTTAGTTGTGCTTTAATTAATATCCAAATTTTATTGAAATTTGAAATGTCATTTGCCTAAAATAAATTATTGAGTAATTTCTGTAATTGATTTTAAATAAAATCCATAAATAAGTTTTTTATGAAATTCCAAGTCTTTTGTGTTTATCACTAAAATATTTATTTGAGATAAATAGCTTTTTGGAAAATTTGATTTCTGGATTAATTAGGAATTAAATACTCACAGTCACTCTATTTGCCTCTAAAATTCATAAACTTCATTTCATCATATTTAACTTCCAGTAAATTTTTCATAATTTTTGCTTTTCATTTGCATGAAAAATTGCATAAAAACTCCAAAAATGTTTGCATTTTTCGTTGTTGCGTTTGAGCCCCGAAACTTCCAAAAAAATATATTTTGCATTTGTCGTTGGAGTAGGTTTACAGGAAAAATATAACTTGGCCAATTTGGACTAATTCTACATTAAAATTAATTTTGGCTAAGTTGCATACATTCTTAATAAACCAGTTCTTCCAAGGTCATGCATTTGCATTTTTATTGCATAAAAAAATTACAAAAAAATCCACTTGGAAAACTATGAGCTAATTCACCTAGTTTGATCCGAAGTTGTTCCTTTGCCTCCTTGAGTTGACCCTAGGGCTTGCCCAGGTTAAAAATACATCAAACCACACATTAATTGGATTCATCGATTCTTCTATTCGTGCGGTTATTTTTTTGATCGATTCGAATTTATCCGACTGCAACGAAATCGTTAATTTTATACTATTAAAAGGATAAAATTCGGACCGTCAGGTACCTCCGAAGTCTTTGTATTGGTATGGAGTGCATGTCCATATATAGTTGAAATGGGAGGTTTCACATGCAAAATAAAGAGAAAGCATCATCTCATGCAAATAAAGACAAACCAATTGATTACACGCATGGGGAATATATGCATGGGAAAGGTGTGAACATGGGGAAGGTGTATGTTGCGTGCTCTATGCACTTGGGAAATGTTTGGTAATTTTGCAACAGCATACCTCCATTTTCTTTTCAATAATGTATTTCTCTTTTAATAAACTTTAATGCTTCAAATCCAATGAAATTAAATTTCTCCCCTACTATAATAATTATAAATATGATTTGTTTAGTTTATATAGATAATTATTTACGTTATATTTTGATGATTAAAGATGGATGATCATTAATCTTACTATTAAATATAATCTCACCATATAATAACTAAATAATATGTAAATAGAGATTTTTGAGAGCATATTATCCGGATATATAACCATGAATTGTCGATTTATGCTGTGATTTCATCGATTTTGTGTAATTAATATGGTTTTCTTTGATGTGTGTATCGAATAAATAAAATGTGAATTATACTCAATTGAAGTATATAAATCAAACATTATAGTTATTCTTCTCCTAATTTGAGCATATTATACCATCATATGATGTAATCATCAAGTATATAGATTTTTCAGAGTATTTTTGCCACCATTTTTCAAATATTATAAATAGATTATCAAAACATTTTATTCACACAAAGAAAAGAAAATTTTAATAAGAGAAATATTTTTACAAAGGTTGAAACATTTTACAACATATTTTATGAACAATTTTCAAAAGATTTTTCAAAAATATTTTCAAACTATTTTTCAAAATTTTGCAAAATATTTTTACCCTGATTTATTAATAAGTATATACAAAGAATTTTAATATGTGTGCGTTAGTTTTTATTAATTAGCTATATTATTGAAAACACACAAGTACGAGTTATGGCTAAAATATATACATAGTATATATTTATCCCCCTATACTTAGATGGAGCTATGTTCTCATAGATCGAAGAGAAAAGGAAGACATAACTTGTACTAAGTATACAAAAGTCTATACTACAATGACTCAATAAAGAATAAGAAGGCGATCGTCCCCCATATACTTAAGATCAATTTATCCTAAGTATAACAAGTTGTATTCTTCATGCAAGGAGGATCGAGGGTGGGAACAAATAAATGAATCATCGGCTCGGCCTATCTCCCCCCTATACTAAGGGTGAAATATTCCTAATTATAGATAGATTATAAAATGTTGAGGAGACAGGTGGGGGATCGAAGAATTAACAACCCGAGAGCGCTCAACTCCTTATACTTAGGATTAAGCATATCCTAAGTATAACACATATGAATGGGGTGAGGGCAATACGGAAAAAATAATTTGAAGAATGAAAACAAAAAGAAGAAAAAGATTAATTAATAAAAAATGTTTGTGATGGCCTTGTTAGATTTTGTTGATGTTGCGTCATGAATTTCTTCATCATAATGATGGATAAGGTGAGACCCTTAAGCGCATTACGGAAGCGTGAGGATCGCATCGTATGCGATCGGGAGCAACTAGTCGCACTAGTTGCTCGAGGCAACGGAATTTAAAATTTTTCATGCGATGAAACCACATTATCCAATAACACTTCTCGGATCATTTCATCTAAACCACAAACAAGTATTAGGGTTACCTCTTGAAGCATGGTTGTGATCGAGTCTCTAAACGAAGAGACCTCTTGTCTCAAGTTTGATTCGATGGAGGAGACGCTTGCGAGCATATTGATGAAATGCATGGTCCTAGCAATCCATGTTGATGATCCAAGCGATGAATCTCCTAATCTCGTTACACAAGATACGGCGTCTTCTTCACGAGTGAGGCACACTGAAGGAGATGGAGATACACGAGCAAACAATCCGACGGCATAACGAGGATGCTGCGGCGATGGAGACTCTCTCTAGGGCTCCATGGTGGACGACCACAATAAGAGAGAGAGAGAGATGGCGTGTAGAGAATGAGAGAGAGAGGGTTGTTGTTCACAACTTGTGTAACTTTGAAGAGGAAGGGGTGCCTCTTCTTATATAGGGTTTGGGAGTCCATGGATCTCAATCTATGGACTACACATAATCAATTGTTGAGATTGATTTGTGTTTCTTTTAATGGCCAAGATCTTGTTGGAAATACACAATAAAAACTAATTTTTTTGAATAAATATGTATTGATAAATTAACATAATTTAATACCAAATTAAATCAATCAAATAAGGAGATACATGGAAGGGAGATTACCTCCTTTCATTAAGAGGGCGGAACGACCAACCTTTCCTAATGGGAATAGGTGGTCGTCCACCCTCCTAATTAGGAAGGCGTAATCTCCATGTAATCTCATGAGATTACATTATCCCATGGAAATCTCCAATATTTACAACAACACTTGTTGTAAATTATTCTACAAAAATAATTCATAATTATTTTGTGAATATTGCAATCATACAATTGAAAAATTGTGAATCACCTTCACAACACAAAAAATAAAATATTACATTTTCAATTAATTGTCCAATGTGAATCCAATTCACATGAACATTTAATTAACAAATGTAAGTACAAATAGCTTTGTCTTATATATTATAAATCACATTTATAATATATATGAATAATTAGGATAGTGCTATCCAAATTATTCATATCCATGATAATTAAATCACATTTAATCATCTTGAATCTCTATTCTCATGTGCCCAAATAATATGAATCACATTCACATTATTTACATCTTTGATAATTAAATCATATGTAATTATATTAGATAACTCTCCTTATAATATGAATCAAATTCATATTATTCATGATAATTAAATCACATTTAATTATCCATTTTCTCAATGCTCAGATACATGTATCAACAATGAAATTACCCTTGAATTCAAGGATAATGCGCTTTCTCCGCGGATACTTGGAGATAAGGTCAAGGCCATTGTATTGTTCCATGTATAGTGACTTGGATATTGAGATTACATCTCAAATCTAGATCTTGCAGACCTACCATAGATGCTTGATTAAATCAAGAAAGCGAATCTAATCTTCTCATTGCATCTGAATCACATTCAGATCAATGTCCAACATTTGGACCAAGATCAGATCTCTTCTCTACCGAGAGGAGTCACTAAATTCCACACCCATTTCATCACTCCCTATGAATGGAAGAGTCATGACTTACAACCGTTTATGATCACATCATCCTCAGGTATTCCTAATACCTGTACATCCTGCATACTGGAAGACCCGGAACAAACCCGAAGTATAAGATAGATTTTACACTGTCTACTTCACTATTTTATCATTAAGTTTCTCGTTCGACTATTGGGAGTTGGTATCGATCATAAACTTTCCAAAAGCATATATCATACCTAGGTGTTGATCATATACTTTTCAAAGGCATATATCAAACCTACAAATTCAGTCAAGCTTCCAAAGCGAGATGACTATACATGGAATTTGATTCTTCCCAATATCTCATGAGTGAGCTCATGTCTTCCAGTTTTGTAATGAAACTGTATGCTCCCTTTGAGATAGCATATTACTCATATGTCCTTGCATGCACATCAGCGCGCCGGTGTATAGACCATGATTAGGTCATCAACCTATTGGTCTGGAAAATGTACATACATAGACATATAGTAACACATCTGTCTCTGGTCATAGGATACATGCCTATATCATGATAGTATACGACATAGGACTTTGGTTATCTCGATCTCTTTAAGTCTACTTTTTGACCTAATTTATCTAACACCACCGAATCTCTATTCCTATGTAGAGGACCTGCATCAAGAGGTCGGTCAGATATCAGCCTTTTAGAGAACAGATTGCCATCTCCTTCTCAGACTGGAGATCATATCTTAATAATCATTTGACGGTACTTGATGAGTCCGCAATCTAACTCTTTGGATATTCATCCAAGCACTAGACTCTATGATTCAATAATTGAATCAGATGATGTCTGGTCATTATGATGGTCATGGTACATAACCCTAAATTTACTAAGGCACCTATTATTCAAATTAGCTATTCTTAATTTCAGATCAGGGAATGATATTTGCAATAACATTTATTGCATAATGGCTTGTCGTGGGCTCGCATGTCCAACAATCTCCCACTAGCCCAAAGATCCATTAAAGGGCTAATCTTTAAACCCACACTCATGTGACAATCATAGGCTATTTAGAAAAATAGCTAGGTAAGTTGATCAGTCACTCTGTTCCCAAGAGACTATGCCAAGTCCTTTTACGACACTTTTATATCTCTTAGTAAGAGTTCTTGCATTCAATGCGAATGTTGCATCTTATGCAACCAATACTCAATATTATTCGTTATAGTGTCCTTGACACTACAACTTAATAATTATTATAACCAGTATGTAATTTCCATTATCCTTATCAGAATACCCTTATTTCTGGAGATCTCTATCTCCTAAGGTATCCGCAGTTAAGACCTTTTTAGATCACTATCTATAAAGTCTTAAGTTCTTGAAAATCAGACTTTAAGATCACTATCTCAAAAAGTCTTGTCATATTTGAAGATATTGTTATTACTGCAATCAAGTGTTTCATCTCCATAGTAGGATTAGTAACAATTTACTACTCCCACTACATGGCAGACATCTGTTTTTTTTTCACACATTTAGCATACACTCAACTTCTCGTAACTGATGCACACGGGCAAGCAGTTTTAGCATTCACTTCCTCAACTCTTTGAGGTGCTATATCTTTAGATAGGTCATTACCATATCTTAAGTAAAAGAAGCCTTTCTTGGAAATTTCCGAAAAATGAAAATGTCCAAGGTGTACCACTAATGTGACGGTCCCAATACCCTATTTTCTTTGCTTCTGAACACCTTCAGAACTAAGATCTAAGAGGTATCCTTGATAACATATCTCAAGATATGGAATAACCAGACTATAGAAGACTTATTATCGTCCTTATATCATTCCAAATGATTAGGATATTATCTACATTTAGCACTATGAACACAATGGCACTCCCACTATGCTTCACACGATTCATCAAGATTCTTTCTTAAATCATAACATTTACAATTTCATCAAATCTGATGATCCAACTATAAGTAGCATATTTGAGTCCATAGATGTAGTTCTTTAGCATGCATTCCTTGCTTTCCTAAACCATGAAGCTTTGAGGCTACTTCATATGAATAAACTCAGAGAGGTATTCACAGAGGAATGCAATATTGACTTCCATCTTGAAGATGCCAAAGTCAAGTTGTGTAGCTTTAGTTAGCAATATTCTGAAGGGTTTAAGCATGGTCACTGAAGAAAAAGTCTCATCGCAAGAGATGTCTTCTCTTTGGTGTGTAGCTCATGGCTACAAGCCGTGCTTTGAAAATCTCTACCTTCTCATCAGGGTCCATATTTCTCTTGAAGATCCATTTACACCTAATAGTTTTTACCCTTATAGGTGGATCCTCAAGGGTCCATATACAACACTTGTATATAAAGTCTACTTTAGACTTCATTGCTAACATTCATATTTCCATGTCATGATCTTCATAAGCTTCATCACATGAAGCAAGATCATTGTCAGATTTCTCTGACACATGGAATCCATCGTTAAACTCATTTGAAGAGTTATTAGTGTTTCATCTTTAATTGTCCTTCTATTTTCCGATTTTAGGAGACTTATTATCTTCTCAAGACTAAATGAGTTCCTTCACTTCATTTTCATCTTGATTCTGAAGAGAGTCATCCTCTAAGAATCATATCCTTAGAGATGAGATCTTTTAAGAATCTCAAGGTCATAAAGTAGGTATCCAATACCATCATTTATTTTCCTAATGAAGTTGCACTCCCATGTGCTAAATTCCAGCTTACTTGCTTGGAACCTTGTTAAGGATATATATTGTAGTCTCTACAATATATATACCTTAGAAACTAAGAGGTAATTCTGTTAAGGTTCATCATTGATCAAATCATGTCACACATGATACAATTGTATCTCCCTATAACTCTATTGAGTTTAGGTTTATTAGGAGGAGTGAGATAGGAATGATATTCCTTTCTCCATAAGGTATTCTTTGAATTCATCTAATTATTTGCTACCTAGGTTGGATCAAATTCTTTCATCTTCCCTCAAACGTTAGTTCTAAACCAAAATTATGAAATCTTTCAACATTTCAAAGGTTTCTAGGGTGAAGGGAATAAATCTCATATCACAAATAATCACCAATAAATATCACATATCATTAATGTTTATTATGATAGATGATCCGCATACATCAATTTGTATGAGATCTTGAATGCCTTGACATCTTACACCATTCCCAGATAAGGGTGCCTTGGACATTTTCTATTTTGAGTACAACATTCGTAAGTATGCAAGATTTTGAAATTTCAGACATTCTAAAGTTTCATCTCTCACTAGTATACAATAGATATATGTCCAAGGCTTGATGCTAGATCATTTGACAAATGATCTACATCCCCCTATTGATCTTTTAAGGTTTAATTTCCAGTATTAGAAATGTTAAAGAACCATTCATTAATTTTATAATTTAGTAGAGTCCACTAGACGTCAGATTACTATCTGAAATATATCCATCATAACTCTTTATGATAGGCTTATTCCAGAATTCATGTTTATTTCCAAAATTTAAAAATAAACAATGAGTGTATTCTTATATCTAGGTCATAGAGACATTCTCTAAGACTAGGAGCTCTCCCACTGAAAATATGAAGTCTATATATCCAATAGAGATTGTTGCAACAATTGCATCAATATCCATGTGGATGACTATTAAACTTTAAGATCAAATTTTCTAGTCTTCTAAAACATATGCAACCAATTGCAAGTGTTATTGGAAGAATGAGATACAATGATTAGACTTTTAATCTTATCCAATAATAAAGTTAATTTCAATGATTAAATGTAGATATGATTATTCCTGTGCACTATCTGTGTCCTTCTCTAAGGATCCTAGATAGACAATATAGTCACACTATCAATACATCGGCTTATTGCAGTATTGGCATTTATCCAATTATTTCGATGTCATATGGAAGTCACAGAAATACAGTCAACTCTTTGTCTTTCCTTCTCGCTTGGGCCCAACCCATGCCTCCACTGCGCTCATTTCATCTATAAACAACCATTGCTTAAGACAAAGGATCTCCTTTGTTGAATTCAAAAGATTTCAATATAAGATTATTTCAACATTTATACATGCTTCATTTAATTCATACAACATGAATATTATGAACTTTCATGAATGACTAGAGTATAGATAGTAGAATGATGACACTCATCATATATACATACATTTTAACTCTTAAAGACTTGGGTTCGGGTAGGCACTCAAACATTTTGAATACATCATCTCTTATAGAGCCACCATTCTGCATGATCCAGTGAACCATGTCATTCATGATTAAATATTCCTAAAATTTTATAAGGACTATTTGACAATTACGATCATCATTGGCATGTCACTTCCAAAGTACATTCGATGAGAGATCTTGATTATAGAGACATACGAACCCTAGGGTTGTAGACCTATTGTCTATTTAATTGTCATTCCTCAGTTTTAATTATGTTTATTTTTATGTATATTTATAACTTTTGATGTATTTATATAGACTATTTTATTTTTATATTTTCTTTATGATTTCATTCCATTCTAAATATGTAAAATATTATAAATAAAATTTACAAAATTATAAAATATAAAATTGTAAAAATAATAAAGATAAATGAAATGGATATTTTATTTAGGTATATTGTACAATAAGGGTCCAAAACCTAACTTTTACATCTTAACTCCAAATTAAACGAAACTACCTTCATTAAATATCTTATTAAAAGTTTTTTTATGTAAAAGTGGGTGAGCTCCCAAGGTGGGAGTCGCCACAAAAAATCAATATATTAAACTAGAAGTAAGGGATACATGATACATTACCTTGACTCCCAAAAATTTAAGAGAGCCTTACAATGAGACACATCATTTTCCGGATAAAACCTCTTATTACTAAAAAGGTGATCATTTCTCCCCAATCAGATTGCCCACAATGCTTAAAAGGTCTTGCAACATTATCAGTTGAGTTGTCTCCTATTTTCCTTACTCCCTCCCAAAAGTTCAGTAAACCACTCGTAACCACCCAAGGGATCGCCAATTCTCTCCATACAATTCGTGATGATTCACAAGCAAAGAAAAGATGTTCTAAGGTCTCCAATTGTTCCCTGCACCTGTCACATGTATCATCCTATACACCTAGAATCCTCGTCCTTCTATTTTTGTCCAAAGCCTATCCCTCCTTAGGCACCAAAGAAAAACTTTTATCATGTTCGCTATCTTGCTTTCCCAGATAATCTTCATATCCTTACAAATGTTTGGATCTTGAACTTCTCCTCCACTTCTCAGTTCCCCATATAGATTCTTGACAGAAAATTTAGTACCCGTCCATTTGAAATGATCCCTGTCCTAATGAAACTCATCTGGGAAAGGGGCCTTAGCCCTCAATCTTTCTAAATTCTCCCTTCTCATGTCTGAAAGACTCGCAGCGAAATTCGGTCCCAACTCTCCAGCAAGAGACAACTCCCTTACGACGGCCTCCTTCGCAGTTGATAGAGAAAAAAGTCTTGGAAAATGCAACTCCAGAGGGCCTTCTCCCCTCCAATCATCTCTCCAAAATATGATGCCTCTCCCATCCCCTAGTTTCGGTGCTAGTCTAAACAATACAACCGTCAAAATCTCTCATATCCCTTTCCACAGGTAAGACTCAAACCAAAAAGACGCCGCCTCTAAAGTTCCTTTCACCCCGTAGATCCATCTCATCAACCTATCTACCATATCCAACGATGGGCCCTAGATGCGCAAAACCCACTTTGCTAGTAGCGCTTTATTCATGCACAACAAACCCTGTGCTCCCAAACACCCTGGTCGTAGGGTCTTGTTATCTCCTCCCAAGCCACTAGATGCATGACCGACTTTTGTTGCTCCCTGTCTGACCAAAAAAACCTTCCCATCAGCTTTTCAATCTTCTTCTCACTACCGCAGGCATCAACCTAGTAAAGAGAAAGAATGTTGGGATGGTAGATAGGACATGCTTCAGTAGGACCAGCTTCCACCCTACCAATCTGAGTTCTATCATATGAATGATCGCCTCCCAATCTGTTGTTCTCAGTTTTCCTGCCACCAATGGAAGTCCTCGGTAGTTAATTGGCAGGTCACACAACGAACATCTAAGTAGCTCTGCAACCCTTGCCCTATCCTCAGTCTGTAACCCAAAAGTGATCACCACTTATTTTTGCAAATTTCTTTCAAGCCCAGAGAAACTGTTGAAAATGTCCAACAACTGAGCCGCACGACTGCTCATCTCTTCCGTACCACCTAGGAAAAGTATCATGTCATCTGCATACTGCAACAACGGCACAAAAATCTCGTAAAGGTGAAATCCTTCACACCAATCTCCATCGACCGCTTGCCTGAATAGGACAACCAATGCATTTGCAACCAGAACAAAAAGCATGGGCGCTAAAGGACAACCCTACCTCACACCTCTTTGTTGCTGGAAATAACTGCCTTCAGTCTCCCATTAACTAAAACCGAGAAGGATGTTGTGGTGATACATCTTTTCATCCATTCCACCCAGCTATCCGAGAACCCCCTTCTCCTCATAAAAGACCACAGGAAGTTCCAATCCACACAGTCATAAGATTTTGCAAAATCAATCTTCCACAATACTCCTTTTGCACCCCTGCGTCTCCACTCTAAACAAATCTTTGACACCGTAACTAGACCATCGGCAATTTGGCACCACAGAATGAACGTGGATTGACCCTCCAAAATAATCTAGTCCATAATCCTCTTGAGCCTGTTTGCTAGCACTTTTGCCACAAAGAAGTAAATTCTGTTGGAAAGAGCGATTAGTCTGAAGTCCTCTACTCTTGTCGGGTGATCTTTCTTTGGGAGAAGAAACAATAAAACCCTGTTAACCTTCTTAAAACACTTGTTTCCATCCCTGAATTCTTCTAGCAATTCTATTGTCTCTCCCTTGAGGAGGTCCCAAAATTCTCTATAAAAGAAGATTAGGAACCCATCCGGCCCCGACGCTCCATCCGCGTTCAGTCCCCATACTGCATTCTTTACTTCGCTCTCTTAGAAGGGGTTCACTAGTGTCTCGGCCTGCCCCGACGTCAAAGTCTTCACACCCTTCCCTAGCCACCCCACCCATCCCCTTGCCTTCTCCGGGACGCCTCCACAAAAAACCTTCTCGTCGCACTGCCAATTTGCAGTTCTCATGAATCCCTCTCTCCACCCATATCAATTTCATGAATATGGTTTCTCCTCCTTCTGCTAGAAGCCATGGAGTGAAAGAATATGTTGTTTGTGTCTCCTTCTCTAAGCCATTTCTGCTTAGAATTTTGTCTCCATTCCACCTCTTCTTTCTGATCCTCCATCAGAATTACCTCTAGGAACTTGGACCTCTGTGCCATCTCGCCTTGATCCAAGCCTCTCAAATCATCGAGATCATCTAAACAAACCACTTTCTCATGAGCATGTCCTCACTTCTCCCTTCTCTTCATTCGAGCCCATCTTCCATAGTCATTCAGAAAAGACTTAAGTAGTACCCATTTAGCTGCCAGATGAGTTACCGTCGAACCCTCTGGACTCCAGCTCCTCCACTACTCTACAACCAGCTCCTTGAAACCCTCCTCCAGCAACCAGGACCACTCAAAGCGGAAGAAGAACCTCCCTCTTTACTCCTCACCAGAAAACCAGATAATAGGTGTGTGACCTGAGTGAGCCCACGGAAGAGCCCAAGCTCGTGAGAGTAGGAACCTCTCCACCCCTGCAATGGAGAGTAGAAATCTGTCCAATCTCGATCTCGACCTCGTGTTGCGCCAAGTATAAGTACAACCTACGACATCAATAATTGATAGGCCTAAAGAATGTACCATTTACAGAAACTCAGCTGAACTTATATCCCTCCTGCCCACCTCCTAGGGTGGTCATCATGAAAAAGCATAACGTTGAGATCCCCCCTACCAACCAAATCTCATCGTCATGCTTTGAGTAGAATTGCATCAACTTTGCTTCTAAAGAACCCCTCCACTACCATTGGTCCCATAAACATTCGTCACCAAAAAAGCGAAGCCATCTGCCCGCCTTCTAAGATGAACTGAGAAAGAGAGAAGATGGACCTCCACTCCGCAACTACCTCAAAATCATTCTCCTTCCATCCCGTGATCATTCCTCCTGCTGCTCCCTGTGCCTCCATGACATCGGTCTGAAAACCACGTATAATGCCCAGCTTATAGCCAACGTCGGCCATATTGCGAGACAATTTCATCTATTGCAATAAGAAAATGTCTGCTTTTGCTTCACAGATGAATGTCCCAAACCCCATGCGCATTTTGGGTTGGCCAAGACCCCTAACATTCCGTGATAATAGCTCCATTAAGCAACCACTTAGCTCCTCCTCTTGGGCTGTGGATGAACCACCCCCAAACATTTTGCAAATCCGCGATCCAACTGTCTGCATGAGTTCCTGCTGCTCCAAACCCTCCATGATCTCTGTCCTTCGCCTCCTTCTATCCACCTTCAACCCATCCTCTTTCTCACATGTCACGATGACGCGCGTTCCGTTAACTATCTGTAAGGCCCTCCCCTCAGACCCCATCCCCGAAGCCCAATGATTAAATGCCATCTTCTCCAGCTCCAGGCTTAAATGTAAGGTGGAATCTAGCCTCCCCCTCTTTTCCAAGACACTTCCATCTGCTTGGAACCTCCTGTGCCAGACCCCCCAAACTGCCAAGCATTCGATCCAAACTATGCCAACCACCTCTCCCACCAAGCCTCCGAACTCCACTGACCTCCAACATCTGTGCTCTCCTACCTCCAGAGCTAGACTCCTCTATTCATGACCCTACGAGCCCAACTCCAACCCCCCTCCGACAGCCTCTCCACCCTCCCTTTAGGGTCCAACCTCACCAACCCCTTCGAACTAGCCCCTCCTACCCATCTAACCCTTCATGTTCTCCCACCCTTCTGAACAAAAATCAGCTTCCTTGGCATGACCATGCAGCTATGAAAAATTCCGACCACCTCCTCTTGGCATGAAGGAGGGAACCCTCCTCCCTCCAACTGAACTCCCTCCATCCCCCCAAGGATGCCTTGAACCAGCCTCCCCCCCTGCGAATCACTCTCTGGCCCTTTATCGTTAGACTCTACGTAAATTTTTGGCATGGTATTTTCCAGTGGAACAGCCCCACCCCCTACCCAACAAGCAACAGGCTCAACATGGGGAGGCATCTCTCAAACCGGACCATCAGTCGGATTCGATACTGAACATGTCTCCACTCAGATTTGTTACCTCAGATTTTGACTACTTGAACTACCACCACAGGGATCTGATTGAGCACTCGCCTCCACTCAGAATTGTTCCAACGGATTCTGACATTTTGAAATGTCGTTGCACCCATAAATCTCACAACCACACGTTCCCAATAAGTTAGGCCACAATTACATGGCATTATTTTCCTTGAGTGCATCACCCAAAAATCTCGCTATAGCCTTTCCTTTGAATGCTTCATCCCAAATTGAACCCAATTGAATGCTTGTTTTGATTATGGGATGAAAAGCCACAATCCTCGTGCGAGAATTGAGGTGGCCTTTTTGAAATGGCTCGACATCTAATGGTGCTCTAACTTGCTCCCACGTCGGACGGTCGCCCAGTTGACTAACACTTCACCACCTCCACCCAATACTTGCAGTGACCGTCCTCAAGAGATCTCCTTCTCACGATCGCACCAAGGACGATTGTTGCTAATTCGATGTCCAACACCTCTCTAAGGTACCGTAGCCTCCTCCAACCTAGCCTAGAAGGGATGAAACACTGCACCTGAATTTTCATATATGGGTCCATACCTACTTCACATTTATCATCCACAATCCTGACGACTTGCACCTCTAATCCGAGGATGTCCTGGACATTTTTCATCTTCCTCCAGATGAGAGGTATACCCTGTACATGCATGAAGTTAATCTGCCGAAAGTTGTGACGACCATCAAAGGTACTCGGGGTGCACCACTTTAGCGTCGTACTCTGTTCATGCTCCGTACCCACAATGCTGCTTTTTCATGCTGAGATAGCCCATGCACCAATACACGCCATGGACTTAGTAAAGTGATGACCATACCGAAGGACCCCTCCATTGATGCACCCACATTCGATGTTGCGAGAAACAACGAACGCAACCCACCTCCCTCGTTGATTAGTAATTCTCCCTCTGAACCCACCTTCTTAGCCCTTCCCTTGGGCACGCCCTTGCGCAGTGAGAGAAGCTGTGGCATCAGAAGCATTGTATGGGTTCCCGACACGACGATGCCCAGTGATGTGGAGATGTGGATCGAAAGCATCCACGACCGAAGGGGTTTCATTTCTGCACCTGCATTTGGCCACCAAGAGGAACCCCCTCCTCCTTCCTCCCCCTGGGACTTCAAGGATTCCTCTCCCGACGCCTAGAACGAACAAGCACCCACGATGCTCCTTCTTCCTTGCCGACTCCCTCATCACCCACCTCTCCTCGCACTCTAATGCCACTCATTCTACATTTATGTAATGGTTCATTATTATTTAGTTTATTAAAAGTTATATACAATTAAAGGTGATTTTGATACATTTTGAGTATTTATTGAGGAGATATGGGTCTGGAAAGTTTGAGTTTTAGCTTTTTAATCTGAGTATAAGTTGTGCATTGTATGTTATTTTGGTGCAAACTCAATTTTATATTTTTCTATTCATTTTCATCTAAAAGTTTTATGTACAAAATTTATTGATTTGTGATATAAATAACAAAGAATAAAATAGATCCCAAAAATATTTTATTGACGAATGAATAAATGGAATTTTTAGTGTATCTTTGACCCTTATCTCCCCATACTTTATTCCTTGTCGACCAAATCAGTTCTTGCTTGGTCTCAGGGTTTAGGGTCATAAAATACCTTTGGCATTTTATTTCTTTTTCTTTTCTTTATTTATTCTTTGATTTTGGCTTTAAATAATGTAATTTTTACTATAATTATATAATAAACAATGGATGCTAATTTATGCAAAATAATGATATTTAAATGCATTTAGCTAGAGTTTAAAGGCCAAAATGAAAGAATAAAGGTGATGAAATAAGGATTCATCACCACCTATACTTTCCTTTTCTAGTCCCTTGCAAATACTTATGCAATAAGTGTAGAAATGAAAATAAAGAAAAGAAAAAGAAATATCTTTGCACAATTGTCAACTTTTCAACTAGTCTTTAATAAAGTCAAGGTTTGGAGCTCGGAGAAGGCCTTTGGATTAATGGTGTGTTCAGAACCACATGGAAGTCGGGAAGTGTGACATAACAACCCTTAGACTCCATATTCCTATCATCCAGTCCAATTCACGGCCATGTCAGAACCATCCTCTCAAACCCATATCTTGCTACCTTGAAATGATAGAACCATATGTGTGAATTTGTTTAGCTCTTCCCAGACAAAATCGTTGAACCATCAAGGCATCTGCTCTTCTGATAACTCGTCCTCGTGGATATAGATATTCCCTTCTAAGAACATGTTCTCCTGATCTTTACAATCGAATATGGGAGAAGTTAGAAGAATGGGAAATAAAGTGGGAATTAACTAGTATAGTCTTCATTCCCATGTGAAGTCGGTCAGTGTAACTGATTCTTCACCAAGAAGCGGGATTTTTCTGAAGCTCAATTTTTGGTGTAATTTTTGGTATTGGTTTCATTGGATGTTTTCTTTGACTTTGTAAGCTTCTGCATTCTTACTTATGCCCTGGTAGATATAGCATCTTTTTGTTCCACCTAAATTTTTTGGGGTCTTGGAAAAAGTTGCATTGGTAGACCATTCCTCATCCGAAGCATTGTCTTAATCCATCTCTAGTGTTTAGATATCAATATTACCAAAAGAATTGGGTTAGATTACCGGTGTCGGCAATCCCAAAGAATGGTTCCTGAGCCACCCTTGACTAAGCGGACTTGCATCGTCCCAGCTTAGACTCCAAGATTTTTCAATAGTCCATCTGAGGCTAAGCGCTAGGTGCGAGGTTTCCAGTCAAATCATTGTCTCAAGAGTCTTACGGATGATATGAAAGGTGCCAGTTAAGACATTGAATTGACTCATGAATAGAGTCTTATGGAACATAAAGAATTAAGTCGAGATGACTTGAAACATTTTCGCTTCCAATCCTCAATGGGTTCCTCTGAAATTAGGTGTATTAAGGTCTATTCAAGCTCCAATCTTTAGATTGTATTTGGACTTGTCCAATTGTCTAGGTTATTCTGAATTATGCGAATGCTACGTACAATGCAAGAAAAATATTTTTGTGATGCAGATTTCTAATTTTCGAAGTTTTTATGAATTTTTTTGAGAAGGTTTTGCAAATTTTTTACAATTTTTGAAAAATTTTTTGCAAATGTTTTTGAGATTTTGGATTTTGCAAATTTTTAGAGAATTTTTTTATTTTTTTCAAATGAAAAGATTTTAGAAAAATAAGTAGGTACATATATTTAATGGTGAGTGCTTCGTATATTTATAAGAGTTACGATTTTAGAAATTTACAACAGATATGTTAGTTGTTTTTATAAACAAATATCTACTTATACAATTAATAAAGAATTTTTGTGTGATGTATATATTCCTCAAACTTATTTGAAAATAATTTTTCAAACATTTTTGAAAAATATAGTCCAAAATAATTTTCTCACATAGGTTTTACAAACATTTACAAAAGTTTGAAAACCATTTCGCAAAGATTTCTCAAATAATATATATAGATTTTTTTAAATATTTTGCAACTATTTTACAAACATTTGCAAATAAATTTTCAAAACATTTTATTTCACACAAAGAAAAGAAATTTCTACAAACCAAACATTTTTTTCAAAGGTCGAAAACATTTTACAAAATATTTTTCAAAGAGCTTTTAAAAGCTTTTCAAATAAATTTTAAAACTATTTTTCAGACATTTTGCAAAACATTTTTACCTGATTTATTACTAAGTATATACAAAATAATTTAAGGAATAATGTACATATTTTTATATAGTATTTTATCCATATTTATTTTGAAAATATGAAGATAATAACTATTGCTAAAGTATATACAACGTATATACGACCCCCTATACTTAGCTTGACTTATGTCCTCATAGATCGAAGAGATAAAAATTACATAACTCGTACTAAGTATAAAATACTATATACTACAACACCTGAAGACTAACGAACGATAGAATGAGAAGTCGGCCATCCCCCCATACTTAGGATCAAATAATCCTAAGTATAATAGACTGTACACAAGGTAGGGAGGGTTGAGGGTGGGAATGAACAACTCAACTATTCGTCATGTCTCCCCCTATACTTATGGTAAGATATCCCTAAGTATAGGCAAAAATATTAACAAGAGAGGATACAGGTGGTGAGACAAGGAATGAACATGTGAAGTCACTCAGCCCCCTATAATTAAGAT
Organism: Ottelia alismoides; assembly: GCA_037367405.1. Classification (NCBI taxonomy): domain Eukaryota; kingdom Viridiplantae; phylum Streptophyta; class Magnoliopsida; order Alismatales; family Hydrocharitaceae; genus Ottelia; species Ottelia alismoides. Next base: position 385,456 of record JAZKJV010003178.1, read on the forward strand.
GAAGTATATCCTAAGTAAAGAGGCAATGAATGAGGAAAACAAAGTAGAAAATAGAAACTACAATAGAAAATAAGAAAAAAAAAGAAGAAAACTAAAGGAAGAGTTTTTAAGTAACAACATCTGAATCTTTCGATGATGTTAAGGTCGTAGATGCTTCTTCGTTGCATATCACTTGGACAAAATTGACAACGGCTAAGAAAGTGTCATGCTCCACGTATGGCTTCAGTAATAGACCATTGACGAGGAACAATTGTGTGTCAAGCGACAAATCTAATATTACAATGCTTCTGTTGTCATTCACTTCTTCCACTCCAAATGGACCTATCCATTTACTATTTAATTTGCCTAGAAATATCTTCAACTTTGCATCAAATAGCTATATTTTCTGTCCAGACTCAAAGGTCTTTTGTCTGATGTGCAGGTCATACCAGTGTTTAACCTTCTCCTTGTATATAAAGGTGTTATCATATACATAGTCGCAGAATTCCAGGAGCTTGTTCACATCGTCTTTTCTTTTCAGACCACCTTTCTGTGAGTCCAAATTGCAGATATTAACTACCCAAAATGATTTATGGATCAGTTCCATGGAAAATGGCATGGATTTCCATACACAAGATTGTAGGGCGACATGCCCAAGGGAGACTTATAAGTTGTTTTGTATGCCCAAAAGGACGGTGTCCAAGAGTTGAGACCAATTCTTTCTGTCTAGCTTCACAAGCTTCTGCAGGATCGTCTTGATTTCTCTGTTTGACAATTCTGTCATGCCATTAGTGTGGGTATGATAAGGAGACGCGACTCGGTGCTCGATGTCGTACTCCTTTGTTAATTTCTTGACATGTCTGTTTTATGAAGCGACTACCGCCGTTTGATATCACTATCTTCAAAATCCTCAATCGCGATATGATATTCTCTCTCAGAAACCGATAAACTGTGCGACTGTCTATAGCCGGAGCGGGGATACCTTAAACCCAGCGACTCACAAAGTCAACGACAAGAAGGATGTGCTCATATCCCTAACTGTTTGGAAAGGGTCCCATGAAATCAATACCCCAAGAATCGAATACATATGAAATCTGAAAAAACTTCAGGGGCATGGAATCTTTAGTTGCAAGGGTTCCTCCCAATCTTTTATAGTCAGTGTAGTGCTTCACAAATGCTACACCATCCTTATATAGTGTCGGCCACCAGAGGCTAAACTACAATATTTTCGCTGTCGTTCTTTCTCCATAGTGGTGTCCACCAGATTCGAGCAAATGACAATGCTCGAAGACACTATGATGCTCCTCCTGAGGAACACCAGGGCCAAATGCAATCTGCTCCTTAGTTGAATAGAAGTGAGTCTTCTCATTGGTAGAAATGGATGGTGGACAAGAATTTGTCCATCTGAATTTTTGTCCAACCTTGTGGGACTACACCGGAAATGAGGTACTTCACAATGTCGGCATACCAAGGGAGTAAATCCATGGCCTGAATTGACTCGTCAAGAAAGGTGTCTGTAGCGGGTTGATGAGCGGCCTCCCGACTAGGGTTAAGTCTCAAGATAAATCAATGGTCGTTGCGACTCCAATCAATAGGCTAGCTCAATCGAGAAAATAATACCACTCAATAAAATCAAAAAAATCAAATGTAATGTAAGCGATCTGCTATCTTTATTTACCTGGTATAGCTACCAAGATCGAACACAAGGAGCACAAAAAATTTGAAGTAGTCACAATTCAAAAAGAAAAAAATTTTTGTGGTTTTTCATTTATCGAATTTTAAATTTCTAATAAGAAAACAAACAAACACAAAATAAAACAACACACACAACACACTTTTTGGATTTTTCTAATTGAAAGAAAATAGTCAGAAAATTAAAGTATTAGGTTTTAAAATGTTTTTCGTAATTTTTAGGGAATTTTTAAATATATTTGTGAATTTTTAAATTTTAAACATTACTCAAAAGATAAAATAGTGCACAGCCAGGACCAAATTGCAAGCTAAAAATACTTAAAGTGTCCTAAGATCATGGGTGATAATTTTATATAAAGTAAAATGAAGAACCTACAAATAGGAACTAAAAATACTTTTTCTAAATTTTCTTTAATTTTATATGATTTTTATAAGTTTTTGTTTTTTTTTTATTTTTAGGGTTTTTATAATGAAAATTAAAACAAAATTGATATTGAAGCTAGAACAAAACAAAAGCCACACACAAGAACTATTTTAGAATTTTTAAAGCATTTTTCGATTTTTTATGATTTTATGGGTTTTTGAATTTTTAAAAATAGAAAATGCAATCAAATTAACCGATAAAAATTACAATAAAAACACACACTAGCAGGAGCTAATAGTAATTTTTAGGCAATTTTTGGAATTAATTTAATAATTATTAAGTCCAATAACAGGAATGCAATTAATCACAGTTCACAAGGACCTAATCACAAATAATTTAAGTTTACAGACCAAATGAATAGCATAATATAAAAGTCTAGTGTCGAGTCTACAAAAATCCCAGCCAATTCATACACATGCTCAATATTCCACATACAAGGGTATAAATGCAATTCCTAAAAACATATCATCCATTCATTAACAACAGAAAAATTCAAAGAAGAAAGTGCAAATATCCCAAAGAACATGTGAGCACACATGTGCTTCAAACTCGGAGGGACAAAAGTGCAAATACAAAAAAGTGCGAGGTCCAAACTGTAAATGTTTTTAACTAGAACTTTTATTTAATGGACAAAAACTAAAAGCAAAAACATGTGGGGAAAATATGAAATATACCCAAAGGGGCACATGGCGCACGTGGTGACAGGCTCTGATGTACGGCCCCGATCACGGCGGTCGACGAATTTGACGGTCTAGGGGATGTCACAGACGAGCAATCAGGTCTAACAAGTTAGATCTGGTCTAACGGTTTGAGTTCCCCTTTTGTCGGATGGCTCGGATCATATCTAGCTGGAGAGGAGCTCATCCAATGGCAGAGAAGAGGTCTGCAAGAACACCCCTCCAGTGAACTTCAACCGAGCCTCGGAGGAGATCCGATGCTCCAATGAAGGGTCGGAGAGGTCCTACAACGTCGTAAAGATACTCCACATCGAATGGAAGGCTCTGATGGAGGAGGCGACAGTCGGATGGCCGTGAAGGTGAAGGCCCTCTTGGAGGTGCTCTGCTTGAGCAGATGAAGGCCCCAAATGGTCTCCAGGCATTCCTAGGTACCTGCAAAGGGTAGAGGGGGCTCAGGGCTATGCTCCAGTCTGGGTTATTGCTTGAGAAACTAAGGGAAGCGACTGGGTATGGTGTTCAACCTCTGACAAAGGCTGGGGACGGAGATTTCAGTCCTAATCTCTCTATGATGGGCGAGCCTTGGGATGATCAAGTTGCGAACGAAGGTGAGGGGTGAGCCAAGGTGTCGATCAATGTGGGTGAAAGTGCGTAGTGGGGCTCTAACCAGTTGGTTGGAGCAGAAGATGTGCGACGGATCTCGAATGGATAGATGGAATCAAAATGCGGAAAGGAGGTGAGCAATACCTAAAGGTTCAGATGAACTCCTAGGCTCTAGGCGAAGGTGGGCGACATGGTCTTGTCCTCAACCAAGCTGCGGCTGGCTGGGAGGCTTCATGCGATAGAGCTCCGGCCACATCGTGAGCTACAAGCCTCCAGGCGTCTACGGATGGTCCTAAGCCTCACCCTCAACAGTTGTCACTTAGGGGAAGGTGGTTAAGAGTCTGTGGTGGCACGAGGTATGAGCAGATGTGCTGGAGGAGAGGAAGAGATGGTTTATAGGGTTCCCGAGGGTCCAAAATGATCGGAAGGAGGCACGCAACTCTAAGAAGATCTGACCCTTCCTTAGGATCAGTAAGGGTCACGGATCCTTGGACAAGAATAAGGTAAATAATTGAGAGGAACGGAGGTCGGAGTCAGGCTCTAGAAAATGGAGAAGAAGCTCCGGCGAACACGACGTGATCCAACCCGACCTAGAAGAGACCGTTGACCGAGGTCAACGGTCTGAGGAGGACGAATGAGAAAACAAGATTTATAAAAATAAAAGCAAATTCAAATAAAAATAGTAAATGAATTTAAAATAAAAAGTGTATAAAATAAAAAATGTTTCTTATTTTGTAAACTATTTTTCTATAATTTTTATGTTTTTTGAAAATAAAACGAAAATGTATACAATATATGGTATTATATACGTGTATAATATACGAATGTATTATGTACAAGTATTTTTATTTTATTTTTTTTAGAAAATTTTTTTAATAATTATACTTTATTTACTTTCATAATAATTTAAGGGATACAGAAAGATTTTTATTTTATTTTTATTAATTAATTAGAGGTGTAAAATAAATAGGTGTTTTGCTATATACATGTGTATTTTGTACAAGGGTTTAATGATTTTATTTTTATTTTTTATGATTTTTATATTATTTTTATATTATTTCTAGGGTTATATACAAGAGTGTAAAATAATGAAATAATTTTTTTGTCAAAATATTTAAATAAATATTATATACATGTATAGGTGATATGTATAATGAATAGTGAAGCCTTATCTCTCTCTACTAATTTTCTTTTGCAATCAAGACACGATTTGACCTTCTCTTGGGTTTTGGGTCACTCCATATTTATTCTAAATACATTCTTCCTTTTTTCTTTTTCCTTTATTCTTTTATTCTTACAAAATAGATGCTAAATATGAGATATTAACAACGTCATGTAAAATGCTAAGTTATTGTATTTACAGGTATTTACATGTTGTTTTTCCAAAAAGAAGAGCTAAAATAAAAGAATAAAGAGTAAGAATTGTAGATTCAAGATGGGTGCACTACTCAGTGGAGGCTCTTGCCGTTCAATACTGTAGAGGTGATCTGCTACCACATTCTGAACCCCATTCTTGTAATTGATTTCAAAGTTGAACTCCCGAAGGAGAAGGATCCGTCTGATCAGTCTAGGCTTGGCATCCTTCTTCTACTATAAGTATCGGATATCATAGTGGTCAGTGATGATTGTTACTTTAGATCCAAGAAGATAGGATCTGAACTTGTCAAGGGAGAAAACCACGGCCAGCAATTCCTTCTCTGTGACAGTGTAGTGTCTCCGAGCTTCATCTAGTGTTTTGATTGAATAGTGAATGGCATAGGGCACCTTTTCTTTTACTTGTCCTAGAATAGCCCCAACTACAAAGGCTGAAGAGTTTGTCATGATCTCAAAAGGAAGATACCAATATGATGGATGTAGGATGGGAGCTTGAGTGATTAGCTCCTTCAGCTGATTAAACGAAAGAAGAACCTATTGATCAACATTAAACTCAGATTCCTTGCATAATAATTCTGTAAGAGGTCAGCAATGAGGATGAAATCTCTGATGAATCTTCTGTCGAAACCCACATGTCCCAGGAATGAACTCACATGTATGACATTTTGAGGCGGCTCCAGATTGTTGATAACATCCACATTTGCCTGATCTCTTCCATGCCATACTTGTAAATGACATGATCCAGCACCATTCCTTCTATGACCATTGAATGGCTCTTCTCCCAAGATAGCATCAGATTGACTTCACAGCATTTTTGAATGCTCAAGACATTCATCGAAACTGTCACCATATAATGAGAAGTCATCCATGAACACCTCAAGAAAACTGCCAACAATCTTGACGAAAATTGCAAGCGTGCATCTCTGGAATGTGGCAGGTGCATTGCACAAATCAAAGGGCATTCTCCTGAAGGCATAGGTGGCGAATGAGAAAGTGAAGGTAGTTTTCTCTTTGTCCTCTAGGGCGATTACCACTTGGTTGTACCTAGAGTACCCATACAGAAAGTAGAAGAACCCCTTGCATTCTAATCTCTCCAGAACTTGATCGATGAATGGCAAGAGGAAGTGGTCCTTGTTTGTTGGTATGTTGAGGTGGCGGTAGTCAACATATACCTACCAGGATGTCGGTACTCGAGTAGAAATCTCCTCTCCTCCGTCATTAGTAACAATGGTGAGCCCAGATTTCTTCGGAACTACATTCAGAGGGCTCACCAATTTTGAATTGGAGATGGAATAAATTAGACCTACGTCACACCATTTCGTGATTTTTTTCATGACGACATCCCACAAATTTAGGTTCAATCTTCTTTGAAACTCTCGAGATGACTTAGCATCTCCTTCTAAATAGATAATGATGTGAACACAGTGCATGATTTATCCCGTGGAGATCTGAGATGTGCCAACCAAGTGCCTTGTAGTTTTTCTCTAGAATCTCGAGAAGTCGATATTCTTCATCTGGGGTCAGCCTATTGTTTATAATGACCGGATATATCTTCTCTACACCCGCAAGGAAAGCATACTCAAGGCCTGCTGGAAGTGGCTTTAATTCAGGCTCTGATTTGGCCAGCATCTCGATCACTTCAGAAATTGTGCTAGTAAGTGGATAATCTGCCATGATTTTAGAGGTAGTTCTCACCTTAGTGGCTTGTTGTTCAACTGACATTGTGTTGAATAGATTTGCAATGAATTCATCATGTTAGGAATGGCATGAATCTTTCGAATCAAGCAGATGCATCGGCCAATTGGATTTTGTCTCCCAGGTGACATCAGAGATTGAATCGACTGCGCTTTCTTGGTCCACCTCACGAGAGAGGATGTCCAATGTCCATCTGTCATTTAAAGAGAGTCTTGTGTGTCTGATTTCTGCAATAAATTCATAGTTGGCTTCAAGCGATGTTGCATTACTTTTACCAGATACGACTTTCATCTCACTGATCATGTAACTCTGTGATGGCTCGAGTTGAACGTGATCTTTCCAGATCCATAGTCAACCACAGCCTCTGCGGTGCAAAAGAATGGCTGACCCAAAATAATAGGGGTTTGAAGTAATGACGCAGGAAAGTCCATATTAAGGAAAACAAAATCAACAGGAAACTGCATGTACTACACCTTTAAGGCGATGTCTTCCAACAGACCTCTAGGTCATTTGATGGATCGATGAGAGAACTGAAGGATCATGCGTAACTGTTTCAATGGATTTAGCCCAAATTCTTGCGGTAATGATGAGGGCAAGAGGTTGATGGAAGAGCTACTTTAAAGCAAGGTTCGCTCGAAAACTTGGTCGAAAATCTCGCATCTAATCAATGGTGCTCTTTTATCTTGATTCTTTTGAGGGAGATTGCTGATGGAGGTAACTGTGGCTATGGTAAGGACATGCTTCTCACCTTGCTTGCTTCTATTGTTGTGGTTCGACTGACGCTTATTTGTACATGCTTCATTCAATCCCTTCCTCACAATAGACATGTATTCCATGGCTTGCATCAATGGTATCTCCACAGTCAATTTTTTTAGAATATCCACAACACATGGATCGGATAATACACTTTTTCTTCTTGCATTTTTTTAATATTTCTAAAACATTTGGAAAAGGTATATTCATAGAACTGAAATCAAAAGCAGTATTCTAATTTACAACAGAATTCTTGTCCATAATATTCTATACATCCGAGCTATAAAAAGGTGTACATTCTAGAGATAACGTTGCTGGTGGTGGTGGACATGCAAAAACTGCAGCCTCTACTCCATCGGCTGGCTCTTGATTGGTTGTTGGTGCTGGCTCCTCCATGGCTCGCGTGTCTTCACTTCGACTACGATCTTCTTTTTGGTTTTTTTTCTTTTTCTGATTTTTGTTCTTTTTGTTGATGGAGGTGGTGGTGGATGACAACAAGCATGGCTCTTACTTCTTACATCAATAAAGCGGCCGAGAGGAACCATTTCGGTCATCATTACATTCCAAGGTGCTCTGCTTAAAGTAGACTTCACAATCATTGATATTGAGCATCAGAGAGAATTCACCCAGTCTCCGATTATTCTCGGAAAGCCATTCTTAGCACTGGATAAGGCAATTATTCAGTGTGAGACTCAGGAAATCAATTTTACAACATTGGAAGCACTTCGATTTTACCCAGTCTTTGAGGAACCATGATTTTCTGAGGCAACCCACGAAGTCCTCGATAGTCGTAACCATCAAGCGGTAGAAGAGCCTTACCCCGTTGCTACACTTGAGATAGCGGTTGTTGATGAGACTATCAGTTTAGAGACTCTCCCCTTTGCTCCATTCCCTGCTGCTCTCACCATGGAAAATCGAATATATGACTCATACAATCCTGAGACTTATGCATGGGCACACCCTGAGTCAAGCTATTCTTACTACCTTGATCAAATCAACTTGACAAAGGAATGCTCTAACATCAAATCAATTGAGAACGAACACGCTGAAACTCTCCCCACTATTTCAATTCCTGCAGATCTCACAATAGAAAAGTGTTTCTTATATGATCCTGAGACATATGCATGGGCTAACCCTGGGTCAACCTACTCTGAATACCTTTATCAAATCATTCCAACTCAGGAGTGCACCAACATCCAAAAGACTAAGAACAAACATGCAGGACAAACATTGATAAAGGAGAAAAATTCCAATGGTTATTCATCTGGAGACTCAAGTGGACCAACACCTTCACAAAACAAAATGACTACTCCTTCATCGAAAAAGAAAGTCACCTTTGATCATCCGGAAGAGGAATCATCTGATGATCCCTCATCAGGTCCGGAAAAGTAATCTACATGAGTGAGGTCTGCTCGACAGTTCTAAAACCATATCTTCACAAGGATCCAAACTTCGATTCTCGTTAGACGACTCTTGTTCCTCACTATTATTCATCCAAAGCCGATGCTCTAGGTCTCATCAAATATATTGGAATAATTTCTTATGAGTTGACTGAGACTGGTGCTTCAGAGTATTCATCTGAGGACAAATCGCTTGATCCCAAGAAGGAACGAATTCTGAGAAAACAACTGAAGAAACTAAAAGGTCATAATATCTGGAGTGTGTCCACTTTCAAATATTATTCCTCTAAGGATAATTCCGATGATGGTTATCTTTCATCTGACTCATACGCTTCATCTACTATCCATTATATTTTTTCTGAGGATAACATTGATAATAGTTGGGAATGATATGCTTCATCTCCTTCTCATCATTACGATCTCCCACCACATGCTCACAAAAAGATCGGATGAAAACTGTCTTAATCATTGGCTAACCACCCTCCCTCCCGACCACATCACTCTCCTTGTACATCTCTTCCTTTACTTAGGCCAAGGCCTAAGTATAGGGGGGTATCGATGCCATCTGTACATATCATTCTCCCCATCTCACGATCGCCTCATTTGCACCCTTCATCTATACTTAGGCTGACCAGAGCCTAAGTATAGGGGGAACCGATGCTCATATGTATATACTCTCCTCATTCACATATCCCGACCACCTCATCTTCGCTCTTCTTCTATACTTAAACTGTGGGGCAGACCGATCTATCTTTTTCTTTTTCACTCTCTTACGCTTAGCCCGTGCTATGTCTTCTTTACGCTTCTTGTGCTCTCAGGGCATATCACTCGCTAAGTATAGGGGGTGTGTATATATACTGTGTATATATTTTAACCACAGCTCGTACTTTTGTGTAAGTCTATATGTATTTATGGGGTGGGTAACTAAGTTAAAAAAACAAACAAAATAAAAAGAAAAATAAAAAGAGTTTTGCCACTAACACTAACTGTGTCCAAACCAAAATTTTTGAAAAAAAAGGCTTCTTATTCATTTTTGCATAAAAAAATCCCTTGAATAAAAAATAAAAAAACTTGTGTCTGCATTTCACACACCTGCACTTCATCCAGCATTCCATTCATTTGCATCTGTGAAAAGTCTTTGGGTTCTGAACTGATTTATGAGCAGAAACCGAGAGTGGTCTGGACTTGACCTTAATCCACCTAATTCTCAAAGGAACTTCATCGAGAAATAGAATTTTAGAAGCTTCAGGTCTTTGACTTAATTCTTCGAGTTCAACATGACAATGTACAACGTTTGACTCTTAGCGTCTAACCTGGTCTCTTCATTCTGGGTACAACTCTGGAATAAGGAATTAATTTGTACTCTCGCTTATGCACTTAGATCAACTCAGACGGGATGTTGGAATACTGTGTTAGTTTCTTTTTTGGTAGCATGGAAATCTAAAGATCGGAGTACGGGTTGAAATAAAGCTTCGGAAAAGGTATGGACGACTGGGCACAATTTTTTCTAAGATCCCAAAACATGTACGGAAAAAAAGATTCTATATCCGTAGGGGCACAACAAGATCCAAGCAGAACTACCAAAAATACAAATACAAAGAAGCCAATACCAAATAAAACTCTGACCAAAAAGGTCCAAGCTTCAAGAAAACTTGCAGATCTTGGTGGAGACTCGGTTACACTGGCCAGCTTCACAAGGAGAGGTGAATACTTGGTTGTACTCCAGTTCTTTTCTCCTTCTTCTAACTTCTCCCCAATTTCAATTGTGAACACAGCGCGACAGGCCTTGGAAGGAAATACCTGACTCCCTGAGGAAAAGTTACTAGAGAGGAGCTTTGCATGGTTGTCCGGCATTCTGGATGGGAAGAGCTAAAACCTTTCAAACACATGAGTTGATTGTGCAATGTTCATAAGGTATGCTTTGTGAAGAGGATTGATCTAAGATGACTTCTGAGCCAAAACTGTGACAATGTTGTGTAGAACTTGAAGGCTGTTGATTTTAAATTTCTAAGTCTCACAGAAGTTCCGCCAAACTAATAAACCAAATTTTGAGTCTAGTTTCATTTTCACCTTCATCTCATGGTCTTGGTATGGAACCCAATCTCATTTCACCTCCTGGCATTTCTTTTGATGCTCAGGGACGAGCGTGGTTTAAGTATAGGGGGATGATGAATCTTAGATTCATCACTCTAAAACTGATTAATTAAGCTTAAATCCCTCAAAATCATTGGCATTTCTTCATTTATTCTGCATAATAGCATTCATGCATGTTTTGTTAAGAATTGTATTTTATTACTTATTTTTTGCACAAAATAAGAAGCCAAAAATCCCAACCAAATTTGACTTGTAAATAGCCTAACTTCCTCGATTTTTAACTAATTCATGCTAACTCTAGTTGATCCAAAACCACCTCTGCTGTGTACATAACCCTAACAAGAATAAATAAAAAATATAAATAAATCACTAACCTAAATAAATGGACCAAGAACCCAAACCCGAGTTCTAGGATTTCCAGACTAAAACCTTCATATCTTCCCCATCCAGTGTCCGTTTTGATCCTACTCACTTTTGAACTAATATACATTCAATTACCATCAAAACAAGACCAAGTTCAAGTGAATCGGAGCTCATATGTGAAAGTTGGGTTTTGGGCCTCTTTTGTACATTTTGTATTTTAGATTTTTTGACCTACTTTTTTATGTACATAATTGACTCACTTTATTTTATTTCTTTTTCATTTGACTTCTTTGATGAATGTTTTAATAAAATGCGCAAAAATCAAAATCTAGATTGAGCTTGAAATCAAAGAAACTAACTGAGTACGAGTCTTCACTAACTATTTATACAAAAATTGTCTTTTTCATCTTTTATTTTAGTTCTTCTTTTTCTTAATCAATAAAAATAAAAAAATAGATTAATATGCAAATATTTATCTTTGATTTTATCATATTTTTCTGGATTTTTTTCTGGTTTAAAAATGATAAAAAATATAAAACCCAAAAATCAAGTTATTCTATGTACATAGAGTTCCCCAAAATATCACTTTGCAAAGATGATCGATTTTGATTTTGGTCCCTTCAAGAAAGTTGTAGATCTCATTGAGACGAGCAATTTTTGTGAAGAAACATTTTCGATCCGAGGTCGTTTGCTTTTACTTTTCTATTTTTCTTTGTATTTATTTTCTGATTTTTGTGGGGCTGACACGTGGCAGCTCCTGGAGCTACCACGTGTCACCCATTTTTTGATTTATTTTCATTTCATTTTTATAAAAATAAACAAATAAAAAGCCGATCCTGCAGCCACGTGGCGCCACCAGGGCCGTTCGATCTCGACCGATCGGACGGCACCTATGTGTCATCCCCAATCAATCGCCATTCCCAACCTGGAACTGCCGCCAATCCCGCACCTCCTCCGCCTGCGATTATCGGTCGTCGCCGCCTTCCCGATCACCACCTCAATCGAATCTCCAATACGATCACTCTATGATCCCCTCGCCGTCAAATCCCATCGTACTCCGCAAGTTCCATCTCCAGCAAGGAGACCAACCCTATTTAAACGCCACTACCGTGATCATTCCCTTCATCCGTCGATATTAGAGAACAACCACCGGGGTGACAGACCGGCCTTCTTCTCGATGAAATCTGAGCTTCACAAGTTTGTTGTAGCCCACGGAGACCCTCCTCAGCCGCTTCTTCTTTTCTCCGGATCTCCTCCGTCGAGCCTACGACATTGACACTTCTTCTCTGACAACGCTAACTTCATCCTTCACAGTCCAACAACCTACCACCTTGTCCTTCATCACCAACAACGCTTCCTCGGCTCCTCTGCGCCTTCATTGCCACTGATAGCTTCAACGATCTCATGCCTCTGCCCCACCGTCCCCTTGGTCGTGTGTCGGCTGGAGGACAGTCCTCGCTGCTCAGTCGTGTCTTCCTCGATCGCTACTCACTACGCCGACAGCAGCTAGAATCACTTCAACGCTCGAGTGGGATGGAGTACACCATGAACAACGTCGCCACCAACGCCTCGCCACCAGGCGTAAGGCCCAAGGCCCCCACACACGTGCGAGGCACGTGCGTCAAGGGAATGTCTCCAGCTACCTACGGGTCACCTGATGGGCACGTGACCACGTGGCAAAAATGCAAAGACCCCCCCCCCCCCATATTATCTTTATTTGCACAGCAGCCCCCAGACCAGAGGTCACATGCTACGCACCCTCTGGAAATTTTGCAGACATACCCCAAGGGGTTTATGTAATTACATGCATACCCCTATTTTGCATTATCTTTATTTATTATTTTTTATAATTTGCATGAATACCCCTGACTTCCTCTATTATTTTGAGAAACATTTTCGCATCATTTCATCTTCATAAGAATAACATAATGTTTATCAATTAAATCTCTACATTATGGAATATATCTGACATTTTTGTGATTTGTGGTTAATTATTAATTAATAGTTTTGTGAAAAATAGCAAATTTTACCCATCCTGTGCTTGAATATTCATAAGTAATTAATCATTGCTCTAAAAATTTCCAAAAACTCATAGATTGTAGAATTAATGGTATGTTACATCTTGCCCAAAAAGAATTGCATTTTTCTAATCATTTTCCCACTAAAAATCATTTTGCATATTTTGATATTTAATTTTTAGTAGGTATTAAATCTTGTATTTTTGATGTTTAGGATTTTTTTGAATCCATCACCTAGAGATAGATCTTGGAAAATTTTATCCCTTGAAAATAATTAGGTTTAATAATTATTATAATTAATATTAAAATTCACTTTATTTGCATACAATAATTCATAAAAAATTTCATCTTGCATCCAAAAAATCCAAAAAAATACAATGCATTCATTTCATCGTAATTGTCATCATGGCCAAGTTTCATATTTTTCGGACATCATTTGATTGCTAATCATTTTCTAGTCCTTAAATTGGCCTAATTTGCATTTTGCATTTCAAATTGCATTAAAAAATTACAAAAAAAAAGACCGCCTCGAAAACCATGCACGAACTTTTATAGACAAATTTCTAGGGTATTCCTCTGCCTCTTTGTGTTCGACCTTGGGACTTGCCCAAGTAAAATAAACATAAAAGCACGTGATTAAAAATTGATTAAATACTTGTGGTTATTTCATGACCGATTCATATTTCCCACCTAAAATGAAACGACACATTAATTTAAGCGAACGATAATTCACGCAATTAACGCAGGGCTTTCTAGGACCCGTCACTATCTCCATGATTATATGTCTCCTTTAGCATCTGTTTTGGGTTCCCATTCCTTGATTCCTCTGCTTCCTAATCTAGATCATCACGAGGTCTTTCTCCACCTCCTCCCCCTGTTGGTTGGTTCCTCATGTCATTCAGTATATATTGAAAGACAGTCTGCACGTGGGCTTATTTCGTCAGTTGCTGCTGGATGGCTATGATGGAAGCCAGTAACTAAGCATTAACATGCTTCTGATCTGGCACTTTCCCCTGCTCTGGTTGGGGCAGTTGCTTCCCTTTTCCCTTTCCCTATGACACCATTTTCTGGATCTGAATTCGAGGAGATGAACCATGTGTTGGATCTAGGACAAGGACTAGCTTCTATCTGCAATGTAAGAGAATCCCAATTAGACCACTTGAAATTGAGTACCAATTGTCATGATGGATCTGAGATTTGGGACAATCCCATATGGTTGTGAATGGAGTAAAAGATGTAGACTGAAATTGACCTCCATTTGTAATAGGAGGAATTGGGACAAGAGTGGTCCCAAGCTATTAGGAGACAAAAGAAAGTGGAAAGAAAATGAGGAGTCTAGACATCAGTTCGCAAGATCCGAATCGGGTTCTTGGGAGTCGTCTCGAATTATTGACGATGTAGAGTCCATGTAATCGATGTAGGTATCGGCGGAGTCCCGACTAAACCATCCATGGATCGACGTCATGAAGCAAGAAGATAAAATCGATGCAGGCAGAAGGATACGATGGTCAATGAGGAATAAAAAAGAGTGTAAAACAATAGAAAGACTCGAAATGAGAAAGGGGTCAAAGACAAGACTCATATGACAAAATATTGCGCAGGTGCGCAGGACTTGATCTTTGAACCTCAATCTAGATCTATGTAAACATAATACATAATCGGGTTCACCAACTCAGCACAATGTGAAGCCTTAAAGGATCAGCTACTTTTATCTTTTCATTTTTAGAGTTGTTATTTCATGCATATCCTATAACAAATCCTTAGCATGCTAACTCTACAGGAGCAGGAGTACTACCGAGAAAGTATCTTGTACTTGTCCTCCTCCTTTGTAACCTGTAGTCTGCAGTTTTTGATGTCCTTGTAACCCTTCCTGGATCCATGCTCAGACAAAGAAATGGAAGGAGGAAGCCGATAGATGAAACCACTACTTCGGACATCGCTTGTAACGGAATCACCCCTAAGCATGCAAGGACCTACTCAAACGCAAATTGATGAGACAGAAACACCTGTGAGGATGTGGCCTAATCTCAGTACTACGTACCAATTCGGTGTTCCATACAGGGTGGGAACACCATCGATGACAGGGCCCTAGTCAGTCGCATACGATAGAAGCGCCAATACTTCGGAAATCGAGGTGATGCACAAGGTAGTCACAGATTGGGTTTTGGGCTCTAATCCTTAGAGGGCCATGCCTCACTCATGGGAGGGTTTTGTCTCCTCCTAAGGTACATGAAAACAATGAGGGTTTTAAGAACTCAAGAAAATGAAGTCCATTACATATTTCAATTAAGATCAAAGTCTATTTAGTAGTCCCCTTGTTTTAGATTTTTGGTTTTCATGTTTTTTGGATATGTTGCATACAAGCACCTAATGATTTTATAGATTCTTATTTAAGTCCTAGGTGTTAAAAATCAGAGGGAGATAGCAAAAAAGCTGTGCAAGTTGATTGGTTGATGGAAATCTCATCATTGAACCTAATGGTGCATGTAGAGTTAGAGGACTTACAGTGCTTCCCAGCACTCTCCATGTGATATACAAAATGGATTTTTAAACCTATCTACATGGTGATATGCGATAACTTAGATTTTCCGAGGGTCCAAAGGCGAGAACTAAAGTGTCGATGAAGCGACCGCTCACGAAACTCGGGTCAATCAACAACTAACCCACAATAATAATCAAGAATGAAAATACATCTGTGGGTTAAATTTTATTATAACTCAACAATAGATGTGTATAGTGTGCAAGTATGTAGAGGTCAAACACTGGGAGCAGAAGGGCTACATTGTGTAAAAAGACGCAAAGAAGTGATTATGAGTTCTTTGTCTATATTTCTTTTTTTGTGGGTTTTAAATTTTTTATTTTTTATTTTATTTTTGTTTTATATTTTTGTATTTTGTTTTTATTTTATAATTTTATATTGTCTTTTTATATTTGTATATTTTGTATTTTCTTTTTCTTTTAAATATGTAATATAGCTGCTATATATAGGATAAATACACAATGCAAGCTAATATAATTATAAATATAATTAAAAATAACAAAAATTGAGAAATTAAATATTTTTGGGTTTTAAATAGTTTTTTACTATTTTTGTGATTTTTAGTGAATTTTTATAATTTTTATATATTTTTAAAGTAAAAAATACCCAAAAATAAGGATTAATTAAATAGCCAAAAGAAATTAAAATAGAAAATTAAGTCCAAAATTTTCCAAATCAATTTTAATATAAAGATAATAAAAAATTATAAAATAGAAAATACTATTTTTGGGATTTTTAGGAATTTTATTTATTTTATAAAGGATATAGGAGTTTTTTCAATTTTTAGGTATTTTCTTCTACTATTTTTAGGTTTTTCAATTTCTAAAGTTGTAAGATAAATAAAAAAATAAATATTTTTTTTGAATTTTTCAAAAACTTTTTATATTTTTCATCTATTATAAACTATAAAAAGGGATTTTTAGGGCTATTTTTTATTTTTAAAAAATAATAAAAAATCCTAAAATTGCAAAATAAAACAATTGTGAGAAAGTATGTGCAAACAGGAGTCGACATCTATTTTTTTGGGATTTTTTCTAGAAAATTGATATTTCAAATAAATAGAGGAAATAAAGAGAAACTACAATACTAGGTAGGACATTTTTGTAAATAAAATAAAAGACGAGGGCTTCACTGCAAATTTCACAAAATAATATAAGTAATTAAAAAGTTTGTGGACCAAATATAAAATGCCAAGCCCGTAAGGGTCTGCCTAAAAAATGCCCACCTCACGTAGGTTGTCATGTGAGGTGAGCAAGCGCAGACCTGGATGTGAATACCCAAAAGTCCGGGGCCCTTCTTGCAATTTTCTCGAAAGTTGTAAACCACTTAATTACTTTTAAAAGAAAATGTAAAAATATACAAAATGCAGGGGCATGGTTGCAATTTACTCCTAGTTATTGGCTTGATCGAATGGTACGGTGTTCTTCACTTGACACGTGGCCGCTCAAGGTGTGACGAATGGCAATTCGGTCACTGATGGATTAGATAGATCATCTGGAGGGATCTGATGGTTGTAGCACAAGGGGATATGAAGGTGCCTGCTACACGCCAAGAACAGAGGATGATCCGACGACGTTGTATGGTTGTAGCGCAAGGGGATCTGATGGTGTCTGCTACACGAAGAACTCGAGCTTGGTGAGTTTGAATCGGACAAAGCTTGAGTCTCCATGCTCCTGGGACTCCTCCGACCCTCTCTAATTGCTCCTGCATCCCTTCCGCGTCAGCTAGGCTGTTCAAATGTGCTCGGGTGCTTGTGATTGAGCCCCTATAGCTCTTGCTCCTTTAGCCGACCTGAGAAGCTTTCCCTTGGTGAAATCGGGGTGTAGAAGCCCCCTTCAGGTCCTACGAAAAAAGTAGAAGCACAGCAAAGTCAAAGCAGAACCTGGCTGTTATTGGTGGTTAAGTGTCGTGTCGTGGAGTAGACATTGGTGGTCGGAGCTCAAAAGCTCCGGCGAGGGTGTTCGATCTAAACCTATAGATTGATGATTAAAATGCAGAACAACATGAGAAATTAAATCTAAGACTAACTCCACTAAGAACAAACAAAGAAATGAGGAAGGAAAGGGACCTTGACTGGCACATAGCCAGGAGATGGGCCTCTTGGCAAGGTCTCGTCGGAGGTGGTGGAACACGTATCTACATCCCTTCCTCGACCCAGCAACAGCTAAGCGAAACACCTGTCACAAGACTAGAGCCAAGGGACATAAAAAGAGGGGAGCAATTAGGGTAGAAACGGCTCGAAAAATGGAAGAAAGTTGGCAAGGTGGTTAAGCACAAAAAGTGAAGTAGTGATGGGGTGATGTTCGAGGTGATGTACAGATCGAACGAGGAAGATTTTGGGAGATCTATGCACCCGGTGCGGATCACGGATGAACAGAGATCAAATCTTATGAAGGATCTACATCTCATAGAGCAACGCATCGAGGAGGAAAAAATCGAGAAAAGAGGCTCGGGGCAAGGTGTGTCAGGCTACAGGACGGGTCAGAGACAGTTGACCGCGGTCAACTTGCACCTTAACCTGGTAGTCCACGTGGACCAACTAGGAAAAATCATCCTAAAAATAGTTAAAAATCAAAATTAAATAATAAAAGATTTTATTAGTTTTAAGTTATAAAATAAAGAATTTTTATTATTTTATAAACTATTTTATTATGATTTTTATTTAGGTTTTAGAGGTATTTAATTACAAGTTTATTTTTAGGGTCTCATTAATAAGTATATTTACCTATGTTTTGTATATTTTATTTTTATTTTTTCTTTTTAATTTAATTATTTTCTTTTCTTATTTTATACAATTGGAACTTATTTTTATATACTTAATATATTCTTATTATATTTTTTTGATATAATATATACACTTAAATAAATAGGTATATTTATTGTATAGGTATACGTATTTTATTTTTCATCTATGTATTTTATATACATATTTAATTTTAATGTATTATGTATAGTTTTATTTATTTTTAACATGTACAACCAATATAAATATTATTTACAAAATTATAAAATTATAAAATTAAAAAAATGATAAAGAATAAATAAAATGATTATTTTAATCAGGTATATTATACAATAGGGGTTTAAAAACTAACTTTCACACCTTAACTCCAAAAAATTTGAAACCATATTCATTAAATAGCTTATTAAAAGTTATATACAATTAAAGGTGATTTTGATATATTTTGAGTTTTTATTTGAGAGATATGGGTCTGGGAAGTTGGGATATTGGAATCTTATTTAGAGTACAACTTTTACTCTATGTATTATTTTTTATGAAATCAATTCTGTTTTTAATATATTTTATTATCTACAACTTTCATGTTCAAAGTTTCTTTATTTGAGGCATAAAAAATGGAAAATAAAATAGGTCCCAAAAAATGAATAAATAATGAATTAATAAATGGAATTTTTATTGTATTAATGGCCGTTATCTCCCCCAACTTTATTCCTTGTCAACCTAGTCATCGAGATTCCTAGGTCTCAGTGTTTAGGGTCATAAAATATCTTTGATATTTTATTCTTTTTATTTCCTTTCTTTATTATATAATTTTAACATTAAAAATAGTATTTTATACAGTTTTTACTCAACAAGGGGTGAATGTTAATTAATGCAAATTATGGGTATTTACGTGGATTTACTAGGATTTTGAAGGCCAAATGATAGAATAAAGGTGATGAAATGGAGATTCATCAATATGCAATCGAAGAAATCGCCTTAAAAAGTAGCTGCAATTAGTCGTGAAGAACCACATGTTAATTATTCATAAATTAGAACAAAAGGCTGATCTTCGATGACACTCGGTGATCACCACAACAGGTCCTGCATGAAGTATATGGGAAGATCCTTAAGAGAATCATGGAAGCATGATGATCGCATCGTATGCGATCGGGAGCGACTAGTCATACTAGTCGCTCGAGGCAGCGAAATTTAAAAATTTGAAATAATGAAACCACATGATCCAAGAACACTTCTCCGATCATTTCATATAAACCACAATTAGGTATTAAGGTTACCTCTCGAAGCGTGGTTGCGATCGAGTCTCTAAACAAAGAGACCTCGTGTCTCAAGTCCGATCCGACGGAGGAGACTCTTGCGAGCGCGTTGTTGAGACGTGTGTTCCTCACAATCCATGTTGATGATCTAAGCAGCGACTCTACTGATCTCATCACACAAGATCCGACGTCTTCTTAGTGAGCGAGGCGCTCTGAGAGATGGAGATCCATGATTAGATGATCCATCAACATAACGATGATGATGCGACGATGGAGACTCTCTAGGGCTCCATAGTGGATGACCACAATGAGAGGGAGAGAGAGAACTATTGGCATGTATATAGAGAGAGGAGAGAGCAATTTATTTTATGCTACTTGAAGAGCAAGGGGTGCCTCTTCTTATATAGGATTTTGGGAGTCCATGAATCTCAATCCACGAACACACAAAATCAATGGATGAGATTGATTTGTGTTTTTGTCAATGGCCATTAGGTTGTTGTAAAAACACACAACTATTAATCTAATTTAAATTAATAAAATTTCAAATTAAATCAATTAACTAGTCTTGGAGATAATGAGAAGATTGACGACATCCCCTAAAAAGGGGGTACGACCGCCTTTTTGAGATGGAATGGGTCAATCTCCTCAATATCTCATGAGATCTCATTATCTCATGATATCTCCAAGATTTACAACAACATTTGTTGTGATTTATTTCACGAAATTAATTCATAATTATCTTATGAATATTGCAATCATGCCATTAGAAAAATGTAAACCACATTCACAACCCAAAACAAAATATAAATTATATTTTTAATTAATCATCCAATGTGAATCCAATGCACATCAATAATTAATCAACAATAATAAATCAAAATAGGCTCTCTCTGATATATTACAAATCACATTTATAATATATCTAATTAATATGGATAGTGTTATCCACATTATTTATCACCATGATAATCAAATCACATTTAATCATCTTGGATCACTTTTATCTTGTGCTCAGATAATATGAATCACATTCATATCATTCATATCTTTTGATAATGAAATCACATTTAATTACCTCAGATAACTCTCCTTATAATATGACTCATATTATTCATGATAATGAAATCCCATTTAATTATCTATTTTTCCAATGCTCCGATACGTATATCAACAATGAAATTATTCTTGAACTCTTTTAGCAATAATGCGCTTTCTCCGTGGATACCTGGAGATAAGGACATGGAGATTGTATTGTTCTACGTACAATGACTTGGATATTAAGATCACATCTCAAATCCAGATCTTACGGACCTCCCATAGATGTTTGATTAAATCAAAGCCGTAGATCTAATCTTCCCATTGTATCTGAATCACATTCAGATCAAGGACCAACATTTGGACTAAGATCAGATCACTTCTCTATGAGAGGAGTCATTAAAATCCAGACATGTTTCATCACTCCCTCAGAATGGAAGCGTCATGTTTATACAATCGTTTATGATCACATCACCCTCAGGTATTCCTAATACATGTACATCATGCATACTGGAAGACCCAGAATAAACCTAAAGTATAAGATCAAGTTTACATCATCTACTTCATGGTTTTATCGTTAAGTTTCTCATTTGACTATTGGGAGTTGGTATCGATCATATACTTTCCAAAAGCATATATCATACCCAAGTGTTGATCATTGATAAACCGCCAAATCTGCCATTTAATAGTGTTGTTTTAACACTAGAAATTGTCATCGTAGTCGGGCCGAAATGGGCTCATCAAAAGACCACCTAATTTAGATATATCAATCAAAATTAGATGGTCGTAATTTTTTTTTACTTGGTAAGATACCAACGTCGAACTCAGGGACACGAGCCTTTCTCTAATTATCCAAATTTTCATCTATTTAACTAAGTGTTGAATTGAAAGTCAATAGGTCAAAGTATGCATGAGGTCAAGACAATGCAACAAGCAAATAGAAAACATGCATTTTTTAATTTTATTTTATCATGCAAATAAATGCCATGAAATGCATCACAAATAATATGCCCTAGTACAAAATGATGAGCAATTTTAACTAAAGTCGATTTCAGGTTCAATTAAGCAATCAAGCTTGATGGACAAATTAAATTAGGCACAAGTTAAAGCTTTAAGAGACACATGGCGAATAAAATAATACATCAAAATTAATGTGTCCAAAAATGAGAAATGATCATGCCATTAGAAAGTGCATCAAACACGCTTTAACTTGAAACTGAAATCAACAGAAACAGAAATACGATGCTCAAGATATACAATAAAGAAGATAAGGGCATAACTGAAAGAAAACATGAAATAAAATTGCAAACAGGTCCCTGAGAGGGACTAAAATGCAAATACGTAAAATATCGAGACTTTCCCTGTAAAATGGCCACACACATAGGGGCATTTTTGCAATTTTGAAAACCTACAAGGGTATGGCTGCAAAATACCCAAGGCGCGCGTGATGCTACACGTGATCTGGACCTGGATGCTAATTGAAGAACTTCGGTGGGCATTTTTGCAATTAGCCCAGATACACACGTGTCAGGCACGTGTCATCCAGGCTCGGAGGACGGAAGAGGTTCGACGCTGGTTCGGCTTGGCTCCGAAGTCATAGGAGGCTCGGAGTAGGCTTGGGACCTCCGAGCCTGTTGGTCTGGTGTCGAGGCTCGAGGCAGCCCTGGAATCGACATGTGGCCAATGAATGTCCGTCAGATCTAACGGATCCGACGGTATATGTGCTGCTGAGAGGGCATTGACGTGTCTGCATTTGGGTCGTCGGATGTTCGCCGGGAGAGGGGCATCCAACGGCCGCTGTTCTTCCTTCCTCATCTGCGGCTGGCGGCGAATTCAGAGCTCCAGCGTAGGAGCTCCTCCTCCGCCACTTCCCTCCAGTGTCGTTGGACCTCCCCAGAGCTCCAAGAACGGTCGTCGAGGAAGCTAGGAGCTCAGGGAGGTCGCTGGTCATCCTGAATAGATCCATCGGAGCTCGCGTGACGAAGGCGAGGCTGACGAGATTTGCTCTGATGATCTTCTGACCGTTGATGGCATTCACCTGCAAGTTAGTTCCAAGAAAACTTGTGCGTGCAAGTGAGTAGTGCACATGTGCGTGAGTGGGACGAGGTTCCATGCGAGCGAGTGACATGGGGAACCGGAGCTCCTCCGTCGGAGAATGTGGAGGAGTTGAGTCGGAAGTAGTCAGTGACGGTGGAGTGAAAGGATGATGATCGGAAGTGTGCACGTGGACGGGAGTAGTGCGATGAAGCTTGGAGGGGGCTAAATGGAAGATGAAAACGAGGGTAGAGACCTAATAAATTACGCAAATAGAGAAGGAAATGCAGAGGAGGTCGGAGAGGTGCTTACTTGATGACTGGCGGAACGGATGGCCTGGGCTGGGCATCGAGGAGGATGCTCGAGTCTTCGCACGTGCTGGGTGGCCGTCCCAGCAAGCTCGAGCGGGCTTGGAGCTCCACAGCACCGCCGTGATCGGAGGTGGGTCTCACCGGGGAATAGGGTCGTTATCGCTCAATCCAATTGCCTCCCCCTGTCACAGGGAGGCGGAGGAGGGCTGGGCCCCCCCGCGTAAAGGTGGACAGTGTGATCAGGTGGAGGGGGCGAAGTATTTGAAGTTGAGGGTGACGGGTCCAGGTGGTGATGATCAAGGTTTGACTGGGGATCGTGGAGCGACTGGGAGTGGATCGAGAGTTGTGGAGCGACTCGCGAGGATGAAGGACGATTTGGGAGGATCGTGAGGCGGTTAGTGGACGAGGCAGTCATCGGTGGAGATGGAGAAAATGGGATGGGGGAAGGTGGGTGACGCAGTGCGATCATGGGAAAGAGGAGCACCTGTAGGTTGACGATGACCTGTGACCGTTGGATTTGGAACTCCAATGGCAGACGTTGGAGCGCTCACGAGCAGATACGATGAGATCGGGGGCGAAGCGATCTAAGGGCTGTGGATGCGCCACGTGTTGCTCTGGAAGCGAAGCACGGGCGGACGGCCGCGATGTGATGGAGGTGCAGATCGAATGGTCGAGGCACACATTTAGAAGAAGCGGTTGTGATGGAAAGTTGAGGGCGCGATCAAGGGGTGCAAAAATGCGACGCATGGCGAAAGGAGGATAAGGCGAAAGTAAGTGGCGGTGATGAAGCCTTGGGAGAGATCTGACAGTGAAGAAAAAGGGCGTACGTGGATATCGCAGAGCCGTTGGATCTCAGGAGGAGATCTAACGGCTGAGGACGCGAGCAGATAAGATAAGGAGGGCGGGCCACGTGGCTCACCCAGAATGGGCCACGTGGCCCAATCAGATTATTCCAAAAGAAAAAATAATTTTTGAGGGTGATAATGGCCGAATTTGAGAAAATTCAAAACATGAAAGTTGTAGATCTTGATGAGATCTACAAGTTTCATGTTGACCAAAACTGGAGATGAGATCAAACAAAGACTCAAAAAAAATTTTGAGGGTATTTTTAAGGCTAAAAATACCACAGAATTTTAGTTTATCATTTTTTGTGATTTTTAATTTATTCAGGACTCTGATAATTACAGGACATTATCTGGATTTTATTGACACAAAACTAAGCAAGGGGTTAATAATTGGAAATTATGATGATGAAATTGGGTTTCATCACACCCCCTATACTTAAACTATGCTCGTCCTTGAGCATCAAAGAAAAATGAATAAGCTGGATTAACCCCCTTGTGCATGTGAGTACAGGATCCAATCCGATCAAGTCGACTCAACTTTAGAGGTCCAAGATCCTAAAATTCAACCCAGCCTTAATCAAGAGGCACCCAATTCCTCTAATTTTCCAGACTCTCTCTGATATACATATAATCTAAAGGATATGAAATTTAGTGTTGACTGCAATTCCGAGAGTAGAGTCAAATCTTCACCCAAAGTCTTGGTCCAAGAAATTCTCCTAAGGACACAATCCTCAACACTAAGGAGTAAATCAAATCTTGCGTCAATTCTACTGTCGCTTTAGTTGTTAGACTTAGAAAATGTAGATGGCATGCCAGTAATGGATGGTATGGGATTGTGTCATTTCTTCTCTCCCTCTCATTGGAACAAGGATTCTCTCTAGTTCCTTTTACGCAACACATTTTTTTGGTGTTGATCAGTGCGTCCATCAAGAGAAGTTGGAGCCATCTGCACTTGTTTTCCTGGGAATACACCGAGGTGTGTTTCTTTTGAGTACCTAACGTACCTTCGACACCCAGACTTGTAGCATTTACGATGCAGAGCCCTTTTTTTGGTGCAAGCCCGACTCCTGGTCCTAATAGCGGTGGTTCAAGTGGACACTTTGAAATGGTTGGGAGCGCTCGCCTTTGGTGGAAGCTCTTTGATATTTGACTTTGTGGAATGAGCTTTTCTTTGGAATTTCATTGACTTGTATAATTTTTGGCTAGCTGTTATGCTTTTACCAAGAGTTGGCGCACACTGATCAATAATTTTTTTATAATATCACACCCTGGAACTTAGGTCAATATCAAGAGATTAGTATAAGAACCAAGTTCTCATACTGGCTAATATTTGCTGACACTCAGGTTTCCTGAAGCCTCCAAAGATTTTATCCCATCCTCGAGCATCATTAGATCAAGTCCAGACTCGAATCCCTCATCCCAAACCCTCAGGTGAAAAGTCAACTCATATCATCAAAAACTGCAGTCGTGCATGTGATGTGCTGATCATATTCTTTTTTGTCTGAGACTAAGCATGGAATATAGCATGCAAATCTAGAAATCTAGGGAAATGTGGATGATTAAGTCTATGACCCTGATGGCTAAGGCTGGTTAACCTAAAATCTCAAAGACCTCATAAAACTACAGCTCCTTGATCATTTCAGATCCTGGGTGGAAGTGTAAGTGTAGAGGATTAATCCAACTCCTTCATTCAAAAACAAAATTTTTTTTGGAACATCAAGAGATATTAGAATTGCCTAAACTCAATTAAGCATCTGCATTCAGCTAGTATGGATGTAAGTACAGGCCCGAGCCCGTTGCTTGAGTACGGGGCCTTACGCGATGTCCTCTAAACCATCCAATCTACTGAGGGTGAACCCTCACTGAATGCAGCTTACATAATTGGGTTTAGTAGTCACTAATGGCTCCTAAAGGAATTTTGGATTTTCTCATTTTTATGGTTTTTAATTTAAAGGTTAAAACACAAGTTAGACTCAACTTTCTTTGAAAAGAGATAAAAAAATTTCAAAACAATGTCACACAAATAAAAAGTTTTCAATACATTTTCAAAAGATTTTTTCCAAAAAATACAAGAAATGAGTCGTGTCCTCGGCAATGGCGCCATTTGATGAACCGCAAAATCGGCCCTTAAGAGTGTTGTTTTAACACTTGAAATTGTCATCGCAATAGGGCCGAAATGGGTCATCAAAAGACCATCTAATTTAGATATATCAATCAAATCGGATGGTCATATTTATTTTTTTTACTTGGTAAGAAACCAAGGTCGAACTCAGGGGCACGAGCCTTTCTCTAATTATCATGATTTTCATCTATTTAACTAAGTGTTGAATTAAAGACAATAGGTCAAAGAATTCATGAAGGACAAGACAAGACAAAGCATTAAATTGAAACATGCAATTTTTTATTTAATTTTTATCATGCAAGTAAACGCTATGACATGCGATGCAATATAAGAAATATGCCCTAGATTAGAATAATGAGCAAACTAAACAACAAGTTAATTTCAGATTTAAATGAGATGACAAACTTAATTTGAACAAGGCATAGATTAAGTAACAAGAGACACATAGATACCAAATTAATTCATCAAAATTAATGTGTCCATCATAAAAAATGATCATGCCATTAGAAAGTTCATCAAACAAGCTTTAAAATGAAACTGAAATCAACTGAAACGGAAATACGATGCTCAAGATATACAATAAAGAAGACAGGGGCATAACTGAAAGAAAACATGAAATAAAATTACAGACAGGTCCCTAGGAGGGACTAAAATGTAATAACGAAAAAGATCGGGACCTTCCCTATAAATAACCCACACGCAAAAGAGGCATTTTTGCAAATTTGAAAACCCACGAGGGTATCAATGCAAAATGCCCACAGGTGCGTGTGTGATGCATGTGATCTGGACCTGGATGCAAATTGGAGAAGTTGGCGGGGCCTTTGCACAATTTACCTAGATGGCACGTGCTATGCACGTGCCATACAGGCTCGGAGGAAGGCTCGGGCTCGGTAGAGGCTCGGTGTTGCTTCGGCTTGGCTTAGGCACTAGGTCAGGCTCGATGCAGGCTCATGAAGGCTCGGGAGCTCTAGACCTCATGGCTCGGATGTTGGGCTCGGGGATGCTCTAGAGATGACACGTGGCTCATGGATGTCTGTTAGATCCAACAGATCCGACGGTATCTGTGCTGCTGGAAGACGTTGACGTGTCCTCATCTGGGCCGTCAGATGATCATCGGATAAGACCATCCGATGGCCACTGTATCTCCTTCTTCAGACGCAAGGGGCGGCGGGAGTAGAGCTCCGGTGAAGCGGCTCCAACTCCACCGTGAGAGCTCGGGCACTGGAGACCTCCCCAAAGCTCCATGAACGTTCGTCGAGGAAGCTGAGAGCTCGAGGACGACGCTCCACCTTCTAGATAGAGCTGTCGAAGCCCTGGTGACGGCGGCGTGATTGACGAAGTTAGCTCCGACATCCCTCCGGCAATTGAAGGAATTAGATAACCTGCAGAATTAGTCCGTAGCCGAAGCGAGCAAGTGTCCTGTGCGTGCGAAGTGGAGTGGAATGGGGAACTATGCGAGCAGAGACGGTGGTAGCTCGGAGCTCCTCCAGCGTGGGAGGTGGAGGAGATGTGTCGGATGTGAACTGGGGTGTGGAGGATAGGGGTAGTGGTCGGAAACGAGCGCGTGAAAGGGGGAGTGTTGGCAAATCTCGGAAGGGGTTCAATGGAGGATGAAGGTGGGTGTAGCGGCCTACAAAATTAAGAGAAAATAAAAGAAAAATACAGGAGGGATTAGAAGGCTTACTTGAGGTTGGGCGGAGGTAATGGCCTGGGCTCGAGGTCATCGGAGGACCTCGGGGTCTTCGCACATACTGGTCGGCCATGCCAGCGAGCTCAAGCGGGCGCTGGGCACCGCAGCACCGCCGCGATCGGCGGAGGGTCTCACCGGGGAGGCAAGGTCATCATCGCTCGATCCATACGCCTCCCCCTATCACAGGGAGGCGGAGGAGGGCTGGGCCCCCTCCCGCATAAAGGTGGACGACGATGGTCGGAGGGGGAGGCGAGGTATTTGAAGGGGGTCATGGCGGAGCTGATAGGTGAAGTCGTGGATTGCGAGGGGAATATGGGGCGATTGGAGGAGGATCGTGGGCAATAGAAGTGCCCACGAGGATGAGGGATGGATGAGCTCGGTCGTGGGGTGGTTAGAGAGTGGAGGGAATGGCCGGAGATGCGGGGAAAATGGAAAGGGCGAGGGTGGTGTGCGAGCTGGAGATCGTGGAAGAGAGGGGCGTCGTGAGGTGGAAGATGGGTTCCCAACCGTTGGATCTTGTGATCCAACGGTCTAGAACGAGGCGCTACGGAGCGGCTCAGATGAGATCTTGAGCGAATTGATCAAAGGGTGTGAGAGCTCCACGTGGCGACATGAGAGTACGAAGCTTGCGGATGGCGGTGATTAAAGGCGGGGGTTTGATCTGACGGTTGAGATCATAGTGATAGTGGACGGTGGTGATCGAGCAGCGGGGGGTGTGATTGAACGGTGTGCAACGCGCCACGTGGCGGACTGAGGTACAGGCGCTAGTGGATGGTGAGGATCGGAGATGGAGGCTGATCTGATGGCCAGGAATAAGGGTGCGCATGGAAAGAGCTGGGCCGTTGGATTCAAAGAGAAATCCAACGGCCAAAGGCGCGGCCGGCAGAACCAAGGGAGGCGGGCCACGTGGCTCACCCAGAACGGGCCACATGACCCAATCAGATTATTCCAAAAGAAAATATTATTTTTGAGGGTGATAATGGCCGAATTTGAGAAAACTCAAAAAATGAAAGTTGTAGATCTCGATGAGATCTACAAGTTTTAAGTTGACCAAAACTGGAGATGAGATCAAACAAAAACTCGAAATATTTTGGAGGGTGTTTTTAAGGCTAAAAATACCACGGATTTTAATTTTGCCATTTTTTGTGATTTTTAATTTATTCAAGACTCTAATAATTACATGACATTATCTGGATTTTATTGACACGGATTTAAGCAAGGGGGTTAATAATGCGAAATTAAGATGATGAAATTGGGTTTCATCACCCATTTGATGAACCTCTAAATCGTCCCTTAAGAGTGTTGTTTCAACACTTGAAATTGTCATCGCAGTAGGGCCGCAATGGGTCATCAAAAGACCATCTAATTTAGATATATCAATCAAATCGGATGGTCGTATTTATTTTTTTTACTTGGCAAGAAACCAAGGTCAAACTCAGGGACACAAGCCTTTCTTTAATTATCCAGATTTTCATCTATTTAACTAAGTGTTGAATTAAAGACAATAGGTCTAAGTATGAATGAAGGACAAGACAAGACAAAGCATTAAATCGAAACATGAATTTTTTTATTTAATTTTTATAATGCAAGTAAACGCTATGACATGCGATGCAATACAAGAAGTATGCCCTAGATCAGAATAATGAGCAAACTAAACAACAAGTTAATTTCAGATTTAAATGAGATGACAAACTTAATTTGAACAAGGCATAGATTAAGTAACAATAGACACATAGCTAAAAAAATAATTCATCAAAATTAATGTGTCCATCATAAAAAATGATCATGACATTAGAAAGTTCATCAAACAAGCTTTAAAATGAAACTGAAATCAACTGAAAAGGAAATACGATGCACAAGATATACAATAAAGAAGACAGGGGCATAACTGAAAAAAACATGAAATAAAATTGCAGACAGGTCCCTGGGAGGGACTAAAATGTAATAACGAAAAAGATCGGGACCTTCCCTGTAAATAACCCACACGCAAAGGGCATTTTTGCAAATTTGAAAACCCGTAAGGGTATCAATGCAAAATGCCCACAGGTGCGCGTGTGATGCACGTGATCTGGACCTGGATGCAAAACGGAGAAGTTGGTATGGCCTTTGCGCAATTTACCCAGAAGGCACGTGCTATGCACGCGCCATCCAGGCTCGGAGTAAGGCTCGGGCTCAGCAGAGGCTCGGTGTTGCTTCGGCTTGGCTTAGGCACTGGGTCAGGCTCGATGCAGGCTCGTGAAGGCTCGGGAGCTCCAGACCTCATGGCTCGGATGTTGGGCTCAGGGATGCTCTGGTGATGACACGTGGCTCATGGATGTCCATCAGATCCAACAGATCCGACGGTATCTGTGCTGCTGGAAGACGTTGACGTGTCCTCATCTGGGCCATCAGATGATCATCAGATAAGACCATCCGACGGCCAGTGTATCTCCTTCTTCAAATGCAAAGGGCGGCGGGAGTAGAGCTCCGGTGAAGCAGCTCCAACTCCGCCGCGAGAGCTCGAGCATTGGAGACCTCCCCAGAGCTCCATGAACGTTCGTCGAGGAAGCTGAGAGCTCGGGGACGACGCTCCACCTTTTGTATAGAGCAGTCGAAGCCCTGGTGACGTCGGCATGATTGACGAAGTTAGCTCCGACATCCCTCCGGTCATTGAAGGAATTAGCTAACCTACAGAATTAGTCCGTAGCCGAAGTGAGCAAGTGTCTTGTGCGTGCGAAGTGGAGTGGAATGGGGAGCTATGCGAGCGGAGACGCTGGTAGCTTGGAGCTCCTCCGCCGTGGGATGCGGAGGAGATGGGTCGGATGTGAACTTGGGTGTGGAGGACAGGGGTAGTGGTCGGAAACGAGCACGTGAAAGGGGGAGTGTTGGCGAAGCTTGGAAGGGGTTCAATGGAGGATGAAGATGGGTGTAGCGGCCTACAAAATTGAGAGAAAATAAAAGAAAAATACAGGAGGGATTAGAAGGCTTACCTGAGGTTGGGAGGAGGTAATGACCTGGGCTCGAGGTCATCGGAGGACCTCGGGGTCTTCGCACATACTGGCCGGCCATGCCAGCGAGCTCGAGCGGGCGTTGGGCACTGCAGCACCGCCGCGATCGGCGGAGGGTCTCACCGGGGAGGCAAGGTCGTCATCTCTCGATCCATATGCCTCCCCCTGTCATAGGGAGGCGGAGGAGGGCTGGGCCCCCTCCCGCGTAAAGGTGGACGACAATGGTCGGAGGGGGAGGCGAGGTATTTGAAGGGGGTCATAGCGGAGCTGATAGGTGAAGTCGTGGATTGCGAGGGGAATATGGGGTGACTTGAGGAGGATCGTGGGCAATAGACGTTCTCGCGAGGATGAGGGATGGATGAGCTCGGTCGTGGGGTGGTTAGAGAGTGGGGGAATGGCCGGAGATGCGAGGAAAATGGAAAGGGCGAGGGTGGTGCGCGAGCTGGAGATCGTGGAAGAGAGGGGCGTCGTGAGGTGGAAGACGGGTTCCCAACTATTGGATATTGTGATCCAATGGTCTGGCAACGAGGCGCTAGGAGCGTCTAAGATGAGATCATGGGAAAATTGATCAAGGGGTGTGAGCACTCCATGTGGCGACATGAGAGTATGGCTCCTACGGATGGCATTGATTAAAGGTGGGGGTTTGATCTGATAGTTGAGATCACAGTGATAGTGGACGGTGGTGATAGAGCAGCGGTGGGCGTGATTGAACGGTGTGCAATGCGCCACGTGGCAGACTGAGGTATAGGCGCCGGTGGATGGTGAGGATCGGAGATGGAGGCTGATCTGATGGCCAGGAGGCACACGTGGAAAGAGCTGGGCCGTTTGATTCGAAGAGAAATCCAATGGCCAGAGGCGCGGGCGGCTGAACCAAGGGAGGCGGGCCACGTGGCTCACTCATAACGGGCCATGTGGCCCAATCAGATTATTCCAAAAGAAAAGATTATTTTTGAGGGTGGAAATGGCTGAATTTTGAGAAAACTCAAAACATGAAAGTTGTAGATCTCGATGATATCTAAAAGTTTCATGTTTACCAAAACTAGAGATGAGATCAAACGAAGACTCAAAATATTTGGGAGGGTATTTTTAAGGCTAAAAATACCACGGATTTTAATTTTGCCATTTTTTGTGGTTTTTAATTTATTCAAGACTCTGATAATTACATGACATTATCTGGATTTTATTGACATGAATTTAAGCAAGGGGGTTAATAATGCAAAATTAAGATGATGAAATTGGGTTTCATCACCCCCTATACTTAAACTATGCTCGTCCCCGAGCATCAAAGAGAATGACTAAGCTGGATTAACCCCCTTGTGCATGTGAGTACAGGATCCAATCCGGTCATGTCGACTCAACTGTAGAGGTCCAAAATTCTAGAGTTCAACCCGACCTTAATCAAGAGGCACCCAATTCCTCTAAATCTCCATACTCTCTCTGATGTACATATAATCTAAAGGATATGAAATTTAGTGTTGACTGCAATTCCGAGAGTAGAGTCAGATTGTCATCTAAAGTCTTGGTCCAAGAAAATCTCCTAAGGACCCAATCCTAAACCCTATGGAATAAATCAAATCATGCATCCGTTCCACCGTCTCTTTAGTTGTCAGACTTAGAAAATGAAGATGGATGGCCAGTAATGGAGGACATGGGATTGTGATATTTCTTCACTCCCTCTCATTGGAACAAGGATTCTCTCTAGTGCCTTTTACACAACACAATTTTTTGGTGTTGATCAGTGCGTCCGTCAAGAGAAGCTGGAGCCGTCTGCACTTGTTTTACTGGGAATACACTGGGGTGTGCCTCTTTTGAGTACCTATCGTACCTTCTATACCCAGACTTGTAGCATTTACGATGTAGAGCCCTTTTTTGGTGAAAGCCCGAAACCTGGTCCTAATAGAGGTGGTCCACGTGGACACTTTGAAATGGTTGGGAGCGCTCGCCTTTGGTGGAAGCTCTTTGATATTTGACTTCGTGGAATGAGCTTTTCTTTGGAATTTCATTGACTTGTATAATTTTTGGCTAGCTCCTCTGCTTTTACCAAGAGTTGGCGCACATTGATCAACAATTTTTTTATAATATCACACCCTGGCACTTAGGTCAATATCAAGAGATTAGTATAATAACCAAGTTCTCATACTGGCTAATATTTGCTAACACTCAGGTTTCCTGAAGCCTTCAAAGATTTTATCCCATCCTCGAGCATCATTAGATCAAGTCCAGACTCGAATCCCTCATCCCAATCCTTCAGGTGAAAAGTCTACTCATCTCATCAAAAACCGCAGTCGTGCATGTGATGTGCTGATCATATTCTTTTTTGTCTGAGACTAAGCATGGAATATAGAATGCAAATCTAGAAATCTAGGGAAATGTGGATGATTAAGTCTATGACCCTGATGGCTAAGGCTGGTTAACCTAAAATCTCAAAGACCTTATAAAACTACGTCTCCTTGATCATTTCAGATCCTGTGTGGAAGTGTAAGTGTAGAGGATTAATCCAACTCCTTCATTCAAAAACAAAACCTTTTTTTTGAACTTCAAGAGATATTAGGACTGCCTAAACTCAATTAAGCATCTGCATTCAGCCAGTATGGATGTATGTACAGGCCGGAGCCCGTGGCTTGAGGACGGGGCCTTACGCGATGTCCTCGAAACCATCCAATCTGCTAAGGGCGAACACTCACTGAATGCAGCTTACTTAATTAGGCTTAGTAGTCACTAATGGCTCCTAAAGGAATTTTGGTTTTTCTCATTTTTATGGATTTTAATTTAAAGGTTAAAACACAAGTTAGACTCAACTTTCCTTGAAAAGAGATAGAAATTTTTCAATACCATGTCACACAAATAAAAAGTTTTCAAAACATTTTCAAAAGATTTTTTCAAACAAGGAAAAATCATTTTCGAAAATATTTTTATCAAAATAGCGTAACATAATATCGAAAAGCTGTGAAAAACATTTGAGTCCTCTTAGTCCAAAGAATTTTACTTTAGCCAAAAAGTTTTAAACTTTTTAAATTTTTCAAAATATAGCTAAAGTAAGTATACGGGATACCCCCCTATAGTTAAACTTTGCTATGTCCTCATAGCACTAGATGTTACAAATCCATAGGTTCATTTAAATATAAAGGAATATACGGGAGCTAAGAGGGGCTCCCCCTATACTAAGGTTAGAAATAACCTAAGTATAAAGGCAAGGAAAGGAGAGTAGAGAAAATCACAGGGACTCGGGTCCCCCCTATACTTAGGCTGAGATTAGCCTAAGTATAAAGATGGAATTTGATGCTGGGAGGGACCCAAGGTGAACGAAGAAGAAGGATGGATTTATAAGTGAGCGGATGAATCTACGGAGATGGATGGAGTGACTAAGGCTCTGGGGAGTGTATCGAAGGATACATGGCTCAATCAAGCAAGCAAGACCCTCAAATTTCACCAACTCACACATGAAACCAACCGAGGTTGGTTTATTATCTTGTCGATTTTATTGGTGATAAAACATTAGATTTTATTCAGAGAAAAAATGTTAAGTGAAAATCAAGCGTAAACGAGGGTGTTGCTCTCCCAAAACCAAATTTTACTCCATTTTAGGTCGACTTGCAATTAACAGTCCCAATTTTTCTTAAAGTTGTCACTGATTAAAGATGAGCACATAAACCAAGCATTCACCGTCTACCGTTCATTCCCATTTTCCATTAACCTAGGTGATCAAGCTAGGAGGGAAAACCAAGACAAAACCATGCATTCGATAAAAACCACGACCTACGCTAAGCGATAAAATCATGCAGGGACTTGGCGAAAAATCCGTGAAAATTTGGGTTGTTCAAAACCAACATGATATGTATGCAAGTCGATAAAAAAGCCGCACCTAACATGCTTCTATTAGCAGGGAAAATTTTCTTTTAATTTCACTAAGTGAAGTGATGCTACGTGCGTCTTGAATTAAGGTGTGTCCTAAGTGCGTCTTGAATTAAAAATGCGAATTTTAAACTACGCTCGGAGAGCCGCATGCCTGGTCCTAGGTCGACACTCAAGTGGGGACGATCCCCACACAACCACAATCGTTCGATTACAATCACGAGTCTTCGATCGAAGACCGCTGTAAAAGACAAATTATTACAAGAATGGAAAAATGCGAGACATTTTTTTCTTTCTTTTCTATTTGCTCCAAGCAAGCTTCTGCAGCTCCTCGCAGCAGGTAGCATCCTGCTCCTCGCCACCTTGAACACCAAGGGCCCCGCCACAGAATCAATGGTTAGAGATCAACAGAAAAGAAAATTTTATAATGCAAAATAGATGAACAATTTGACCTATAAAATGAACACAAAATTAAATAAACAAAAATAAAAAAAATACAAGAGATGAGTCATATCCCCGGCAATGACGCCATTTGATGAACCGCAAAATCGGCCCTTAAGAGTGTTGTTTTAACACTTGAAATTGTCATCGCAGTAGGGCCGAAATGGGTCATCAAAAGACCATCTAATTTAGATATATCAATCAAATCGGATGGTCGTATTTATTTTTTTTACTTGGCAAGAAACCAAGGTCGAACTCAGGGACACGAGCCTTTCTCTAATTATCCTGATTTTCATTTATTTAACTAAGTGTTGAATTAAAGACAATAGATCAAAGTATGCATGAAGGACAAGACAAGACAAAGCATTAAATCGAAACATGCAATTTTTTATTTAATTTTTATCATGCAAGTAAACGATATGACATGCGATGCAATACAAGAAGTATGCCCTAGATCAGAATAATGAGCAAACTAAACAACAAGTTAATTTCAGATTTAAATGAGATAACAAACTTAATTTGAACAAGGCATAGATTAAGTAACAAGAGACACGTAGATACCAAATTAATTCATCAAAATTAATGTATCCATCATAAAAAATGATCATGCCATTAAAAAGTTCATCAAAAAAGCTTTAAAATGAAACTGAAATCAACAGAAATGGAAATACGATGCTCAAGATATACAATAAAGAAGACAGGTGCATAACTGAAAGAAAATATGAAATAAAATTGCAAACAAGTCCTGGGAGGGACTAAAATGCAAATACATAAAATATCAAGACCTTCCCTGCAAAATACCTACACGCACAGGGGAATTTTTGCAATTTTAAAAAACCGCAGGGGTATGGCTGCAAAATACCCAAGGCATGTGTGATGCTTCACGTGATCTGGACCTGGATGCTAATTGAAGAACTTCGGTGGGCATTTCTGCAGTTAGCCCAGATACACACGTGCCAGGCACGTGCCATCCAGGCTCGAAGGACGGAAGAGGTTCGACGCCGGTTCGGCTTGGCTCAAAGTCATAGGAGGGTCGGAGTAGGCTTGGGACCTCCGAGCCTGTTGGTCTGGTGTCAAGGCTCGGGGCAGCTCTGGAATCGACACATGGCTAATGAATGTCCATCAGATCTAACAGATCCGACGGTATCTGTGCTGCTGAGAGGGCGTTGACGTTTTTGCATCTGGGCCGTCGGATGATCGCCGGGAGAGGGCCATCCAACGGTCGCTTTTCTTCCTTCCTCATCTGTGGCTGGCGGCTGATTCAGAGCTCCGACGAAGGAGCTCCTCCTCCGCCACTTCCCTCCGGTGTCGTTGGACCTCCCCGGAGCTCCAGGAACGGTCGTCGAGGAAGCTAGGTGCTCGGGGAGGTCGCTGGTCATCCTGAATAGATCCATCGGAGCTCACGTGATGAAGGCAGGGCTGACGAGATTTGCTCCGATGATCTTCCGACCGTTGATGGCATTCACCTGCAAGTTAGTTCTAAGAAAACTTGTGCTTGCAAGTGAGTAGTGCACATGTGCGTGAGTGGGACGGGGTTCCATGCGAGCGAGTGACATGGGGAACCGAAGCTCCTCCACCGGAGAATGCGGAGGAGTTGAGTCGGAAGTGGTCAGTGACGGTGGAGTGAAAGGATGATGATCGGAAGTGTGCGCGTGGATGGGAGTAGTGTGATGAAGCTTGGAGGGGGTTAAATGGAAGATGAAAACGAGGGTAGAGAGCTAATAAATTACGCAAATAGAGAAGGAAATGCAGAGGAGGTCGGAGAGGTGCTTACCTGATGACTGGCGGAGCGGATGGCTTGGGTTGGGCATCGAGGAGGATGCCCGAGTCTTCGCACGTGCTGGGCGGCCGTCCTAGCGAGCTCGAGCGGGCTTGGAGCTCCGCAGCACCGCTATGATCGGAGGTGGGTCTCACCGGGGAATAGGGGTCGGTATCGCTCAATCCTATCGCCTTTCCCTGTCACAGGGAGGTGGAGGAGGGCTGGGCCCCCTCTCGCGTAAAGGTGGACGGCGTGATCAGGTGGAGGGGGCGAAGTATTTGAAGTTGAGGGTGACGGGTTCAGGTGGTGATGATCAAGGTTTGACTGAGGATCGTGGAGCGACTGGGAGTGGATCGAGAGTAGTGGAGCGACTCGCGAGGATGAAGGACGATTTGGGAGGATCGTGAGGCGGTTAGCATACGAGGCGGTCATCGGTGGAGATGGAGAAAATGGGAAGGGGGAAGGTAGGTGACGCGGTGCGATCGTGGGAAAGAGGAGCACCTGGAGGTTGACAATGACCTGTGACCGTTGGATTTGGAAATCCAACTGCGGACGTTGGAGCGCTCACGAGCGGATACGATGAGATCGGGGGCGGAGCGATCTAAGGGTTGTGGATGCGCCACGTGTTGCTCTAGAAGTGAAGCACGGGCGGACGGTCGCGATGTGATGGAGGTGTAGATCGAATGGCCGAGGCGCGCGTTTAGAAGAAGAAGCTGTGATGGAAAGTTGAGGGCGCGATCAAGGGGCGCAAAAATGCGACGCGTGGCGAAAGGAGGATAAGGCGGAAGTGAGTGGCGGTGATGAAGCCTTGGGAGAGATCTGACGGTGAAGAAAAAGGGCGTACGTGGATATCGTAGAGCCGTTGGATCTCAGGAGGAGATCTGACGGCTGAGGACGCGGGCGGATAAGACAAGGAGGGCGGGCCACATGGCTCACCCAGAACGGGCCACGTGGCCCAATCAGATTATTCCAAAAGAAAAAATGATTTTTGTGGGTGATAATGGCCGAATTTGAGAAAACTCAAAACATGGATGTTGTAGATCTTGATGAGATCTACAAGTTTCATGTTGACCAAAACTGGAGATGAGATCAAATAAAGACTCGAAAATATTTTTGAGGGTATTTTTAAGGATAAAAATACCACAGAATTTTAGTTTGTCATTTTTTTGTGACTTTTAATTTATTCAGGACTCTGATAATTACAGGACATTATCTAGATTTTATTGACACAAAACTAAGCAAGGGGGTTAATAATTGGAAATTATGATGATGAAATTCGGTTTCATCAATCATATACTTTCCAAAAGCATATATCAAACCTACAAATTCTGTCAAGCTTCCAAAGCAAGATGGCCATGCACGGAATTTAATTCTTCCCAATATCTCATGAGTGAGCTCATGTCTTCCTGTTCATTAAATGAACTTATATGATCCCTTTGAGAGATCTTATTACTCATATGCCCTTGCATGCACACCAGCGCGCCGGTGTATGGACCTTGGTTAGGTCATCAACCTATTGGTCTGCCAAATGTAAATACTCAGATATATAGTAACACATCTGTCTCCGGTCAGAGGATGCGTGCCTATATCGTGACAGCATACAACATAGGTCTTTGGTTATCTCGATCTCGTTAAGTCAACTCTTTGACCTAGCTAATCTGACACCTTTGAATATGTATTCCTATGCAGAGGAACTGCATCAAGAGGTCGGTCAGATATCATCCTAAATGAGAAAGGATTGACATCTCATACTCAGGCTAGAGATCATCTCTTAACAATCATTTGAAAGTGCTTGATGAATCCTCAATCTAACTCTTTAGATATTCATCCAAGCACCAGCCTCCATGATTCAATAATTGAATCATTTGTATGATCATCAAGATGGCAATGGTTTATAACCCTAATTGTACTAAGGGACCTATTATGCAAATTAGTTATTCTTCATTTCAGATCAGGGAATCATATTTGCAATAACATTTCTTACATAATGGCCCGCAGTGGGCTCGCATGTCCAACAATCTCCCACTGTCCCAAAGATCCATTAATGGGATAATCTTTAAACCCACACTCATGGGACAATCATAGGCTATTTAGAAAAATAGCTAGGTAAGCTGATCAGTCATTATGTTCCCGAGAGGCTACGCCAAGTCCTTTTACGGCACTTGCATATCCCCCAGTAACAGTGCCCGCATCCAATGCAAATGTTGCATCTTATGAAACCAAACTCAATCATGCCAGACATAGTGTCCTTGACACTACATATCAATAATCATTATAACCAATATTTCCATCATCCTTATCAGAATACCCTTATTCCTGGAGATCTTTATCTCCTAAGGTATCCCCAACTAAGACATTTACATATTATTTATCTATAAAGTCCTAAGCTCTTGAGGATAAGACTTTGAATTCACTACCTCTATCTCTTGTCATCTTCAAAGATTTTGTTATTACTGCAATCAAGTGTTTTATCACCACGGTATGATTAGTAGCAATTTACTACTCCCACTGCATGGCAGACACATGCTTTTGTACACATTTAGCATACACTCGACTTCTCGTAACTTATGCACAAGGGCAAGCAGTTCTAGCATTCACTTCCTCAACTCTTTGAGGTGTTATCCCTTTAGATAGGTCAGTACCATATCTTAAAGAAAAGAAGACTTTTCTTGGATCATGAAAATGTCCAAGGTGTACCACTAATGTGACGGTCCCAACATACTCTTTTCTTTGCTTCTGAACAACTTCAGAACTAATATCTGAAAGGTATCCATGAGATCATGTTACAAGGTATGAAATATCCAGTCAATAAAATACTTATATATCATCCTTATATCATTCCAAATGATTAGGATATTATTTACATTTAGCATGATGAACACAATGGCACTTCCACTAAGCTTCACATGGTTCATCAAGATTCTATCTGAAATCATATCAAATCCAATGTTTCAACTACAAGAAGCTTATTCGAGTCCATATATGGAGTTCCCTTAAGCTTGCACTCCTTACTTTCCTCAACTATGAAGCCCTAGAGCTACTTCATATGAATATCCTTAGACAGTTATTCTTAGAGGAATGCAATATTGACTTCCCTCTTGAAGATGTCAAATTCATGTTGCGTAGCAATAGTTAGCAATATTCTGATGGGTTCAAGAATGGTCATTGGAGAGCAAGTCTAATCGCAAGCGATGTCTTCTCTTCAGTGTGTAGCTCATGGCTACGAGCAGTGATTTGAAGGTCATTACCTTTTCATCAGGTTCCCTCTTCTCTTGAAGATCCATTTACACCTTAACGGGTCTTACCCATATAGGTGGATCCTCGAGGGTCCATATACAACACTTGTATATGAGGTCTACTTTAGACTTTATTGCTAACATCCATCTTTCCATGTCATGATCTTAAGAAGCTTCATCATATGAACTAAGATCATTGTTAGACTTAGCTGACACATGGATTCCATCCTCAAACTCATTTAAAGAAGTATGAGTGTTTCATCTTTAATTGTCCTTTTAGTTTCCGATTTCAGGAGCCTCAATATCTTCTCAAGAATAAATGAGTTCCTTCACTTCATTTTCATCTTGATTCTCAAGGAAGTCATCATATCCTTAGAGATGAAACATTTTAAGAATCTCAAGGTCATATAGTACGTATCCAATACCATCTTTATTTTCCTAATTAAGTAGCACTATCTTGTGCTAGATTCCAACTTACTGGCATCCTTGACAAAGTTATGGACCAAGAAACCTTAAATCCTTAAGTGTCCAACACTCGGCTAGGTTCCAAACCATACCTTATGAGGGTTCTCAGGTTTAGATTCGCATGGAATATTATTAAGGATATATATTGTAGTCTCTACTACATATTTACCTTGGAAACTAATAGGTAATTATGCTAAGATTCATCATTGATCAAATCATGTCACACATGATCCAATTGTATCTCTCTAAAACTCTATTGAGTTAAGGTGCACTAGGAGGATAGATATAGGAATGATATTCATATCTATGTAAGGTATTCCTTGAATTCATCTAATAGGTACTTGCTACCTAGGTTAGACCAAATTCATTGCATCTTCCTTCAAACTTTGGTTCTAAACCAAAATTGTGAAATCTTTGAACATTTCAAAGATTTCTAAGGTGAAGGGAAGAAACCTCATATCACAAATAATCATCGAATGATATCACATATCATTAGTGTTCATTATGATATAAGTGATTGAGATACATCAATATGTATGAGATCTTGAATACCCCGGCATCTAACACCATTCCCAGAGAAGGGTGCAGTGGACATTCTCTACTTTTGAATACAATATTCACAAGTATGTAAGGTTTGAAATTTTAGACAATCTAAAGTTTCATCTCTTACTAGTCTGTTCATATCATCAATAGACATTATGTCCAGGACATGATGCCAGATCATTGTCAAATGATCTTCATCCTCCTATTGATCTTTAAATGTTTTAAATTTTCAGTACTAGAAAAGTTAAAGAACTATTCATTAAAATTCTAATTTAGCGGAGTCCTCCAGATGTCAGAATACTATCTGAAATATATCCATCACAACTCTTTATTATAGACGATCTCAGAATTCATGTTTATTTCAAATATTTAGAAATAAACAATGAAATTATTCTAATATCTAGGTCATAGAGACATTCTCTAAGACTAAGGTCTCTCCCACTGAAAATATGAAGTCTATCTATCCAATAGAGAATGTTGAAACAATTGCATCAATATCCATGTGGATTACTATTAAATCTTAAGATCAAATTTCTCTAATTTTCTAAAACATATGCAACCAATTGCAAGTGTTAGTCGAAAAATGAGATACAATTATTAGACTTTGATCTTATCAAATAAGCAAGTCTATTTCAATGATGATATGTAGATATAGATTATTCCGATGCACTATCTGAGTCCTTCTCTAAGGATCCTAGATAAACTAGATAGTCACACTATCAATACATCAGCTTATTGCAATATTGGCATTCATTTAACTTTTTGGATACCATATGTATGGAAACCATATAAGTACAATCAACTCTTTGACTTTCCTTCTAAAATGGGACCGACCCATGCTTCTATTGTGCTCCTTCATCTATAAACAACCATTGTTTAAGACAAAGAATCTCTTATGTTGAATTCAAAAGATTTCAATATAAGAGTATTTAAACATTTATACATGCTTCATTTATATTTATGACTATTATGAAGCTTCATGAAAGACTACAGTATAGATAGTAGAATGATGACAATCATCATATCTACATACATCTTAACTCTTAAAGATTTAGGTTCAGGTAGGTACTCAAACATTTTGCATACATCATCTCTTATAGAGCCACCATTCTGCATGATGCAGTGAACCATATCATTCATGATTAAATGTCAAGAGCATATATGTATGCCAGAATATCTTCTTAGATTTTTATAATGATTATTTAACAATTGCGATCATCATCGACATGTCATTTACAAAGTACATTCGATGAGAGATCAAAACTATAGAGACACACAAACCTTAGGTTGTTATCTTATTGTCTATTTAATTGTCATTCCTCATTATTATGAGGAAACTTGCACATTGCAGCCACATACAATATGTGTCCAACTGCAAGTACAATATCTTGATCATGGATCCAGTCCATGATATTTTACTGTTTATTATTGAGTATAGTATTGATTGGATTTAATGAAGGATTATCTGAAATAAGAAATTTGCATAAATATATAAAATATATATATATATACATGTTTTTACTTTGACTTAGGAATTTTTATATCAAAGTGGTCTTGCCTTGTCAACACTGAAAGTTCATTCCCTTAATCATGTTCAGTGTAAGAGACATACTTACCATTATATCGCTAGCAGGATAGGGGATCTCCTTTCTTATCTTTACCACATCCCAATAATATGAGAACTTGCAACTTGGATAAAACGAATCGGGGACACATTCCGCCTTGCAAGTCCAACTTGCATCTCCCAATTCAATCTTTAACACCCAGGCCCACCACCCCTAAGGTGATGTTGACCCATCATTAATTGAACCAACCGTCAATAGGAATACAACTCACTATGCGCAATCCAATATGGCCCCAATAATATGAGGACTCCATATTGGGGTCACTATGCATATATCCTTACTCTTTCGATAAGCAAAGAGCCCGATCCAAATGGTTTGTATGCAGGATTTGTCACTTCGGACAGGCATCTCCTACATACAATCTCTGGCGACGGAACCCTTTTCCTTGACAGGAGACCATGGATGTCACTTATGTGATCATCCATATCATGTTCAAGTTCTAATTAATCATTACGAATCATATTCATTACGATTAATTCTTACAATAGAATTACAACTCTATTCATAACAAAGGGTTTAATTTTAATTGGATTCCAATTAATCTCATCACATTAAATCAATGATCCAATTAATATCCAATAAACATTCTTTATTGTTACTTGAAATATGGTATTATCTCAAAAATACATATTATTTTGAATTTTAATAATATGAAAAAGACATCGTGATTTCTCAAGAATCATCCCTTCCCTACCTGTTGTCATGGCCAGTACTAATGGGAGTGGGATAGACTGCACACGGTGCAACTTGCTACCCCAACACTCTACGACTAGATACCATATCCGCCTCGAGAAAAGATAATGCCAAATAGATCTCTTTGTACTTGAGATGATAATCGGTTTTCAACCAAAGTTATACCATATAGTAATAATCAAAATCATTTTGATTATAAGAAAATTTGCTAAACAAATTCAGAAACCTATTCAAGCAACATCTTTGTTGGAAAGTGTGATGTTACCAATTTGTGATCTAGATCAAATCCAATCAATTATTGGTTAAGACAATGTCTTTTAAGGAAACAATTGATATCAAATATTTCTCAAATATTTATCCATAATTATTTCAGGAAATCAACCATTAATTTCACTAATTTCTTAAATGACAATCACAAGGTTCTTGATTAGGATTGCAATTTTCAAAAGTGACCTCACTTACTAAAATTAGCATATCTCATTCATTTTAAATCCAAATCATGCAAATAAAGTTTTTAAAGTTTTCTAATTTGATTTAAAACAGAACTCAAGTGATTAGCACACATTTCTAGGCATTTTAAAGAAGTAACTAACTCTTTAAGTACATCATGATTCGCCATCCCAGAAATAATGGATATAGGTTCATTAAAATGATCATATCCTGAGTTATCGGATTCCAAATCATGCAAACTCAAATCCCACAGTTTACTTAATTAATGAGGAGCATTATACAGTTATAATTTTGTGTTTAAATATTTTAAATAGAGTCGAAAATATTCACAAAATAGGGAAGCGAAAAAGAAATGCGATAAAATTTTCACAATCCCTAATGAACCCTAGTCTTCGTAGTTTCATGTATCATATACAAAACCCTCCAACCTAGATCTGATACCACTTTGTATGATATGGGAATATCTTTAATCACATCACAGAAGCATGATGATCGCATCGTATGCGATCGGGAGCGACTAGTCGTACTACTAGCTAGAGG
Source organism: Ottelia alismoides (assembly GCA_037367405.1). Classification (NCBI taxonomy): domain Eukaryota; kingdom Viridiplantae; phylum Streptophyta; class Magnoliopsida; order Alismatales; family Hydrocharitaceae; genus Ottelia; species Ottelia alismoides. Next base: position 429,688 of record JAZKJV010003178.1, read on the forward strand.
CAACGGAATTCGAAAAATTTCAAATGATGAAACCGCAAGATCCAAGAACACGTCTCAGATCATTTCATCTAAACCACAATTAGGTATTAAGGTTACCTCTTGAAGCATGGTTGTGATCGAGTCTCTAAACAAAGAGACCTCGTGTCTCAAGTTCAATCCGACAGAGGAGACGCTTACGAGCGCGTTGATGAGACACATGTTCCTCACAATCCATGTTGATGATCCAAGCGGCGACTCTCCTGATCTCGTCACACAAGATCTAACATCTTCTTCATGAGTGAGGCCTTCTGAAGGAGACGGATATCCATGAGTAGATGATCCAGCAACATAACGACGATGTTGCGATGATGGCGACTCTCTAGGGCTCCATGGTGGACAGCCACAATGAGAGGGAGAGAGAGAACTCTTGGTGTGTATAGAGAGGGAGGAGAGAGCAATTGATTTTATGTTACTTGAAGAGCAAGGGGTGCCATTTCTTATATAGGGTTTTGGGAGACCATGGATCTCAATCCACGGACACATAAAATCAACGGATGAGATTGATTTGTGTTTCTTTCAATGGTCATGATGTTGTGATAAAAACATAACAACTATTAGTTTAAATTAAATTAATATATATATATATATTGATAAATCAATGGAAATTAATTTCAAATTAAATCAATTGACTAGTCTTGGATATAATGAGAAGATTGACCACATCCCCTAAAAAGGGGGGATGGATGACCACCTTTTTTGAGATGGAATGGGTCTATCTCCTCAATATCTCATGAGATCTCATTATCTCATGATATCTTCAAGATTTACAACAACATTTTTTTGTAAATTATTTCACAAAAAAAAATTCATAATTATCTTGTGAATATTACAATCATTCCATTGGAAAAATGTGAACCACATTCATATCCCAAAACAAAATGTAAATTATATTTTTAATTAATCACCCGAAGTGAATCCAACTCACATCAATAATTAATTAACAAATATAAATCACAATTGGCTCTCTCTGATATATTATAAATCACATTTATAATATATCTGATTAATATAGATAGTGCTATCCACATTATTCATATCTATGATAATTAAATCACATTTAATCATCTTGGATCTCTTTTCTCTTGTGCCCAAATAATATGAATCACATTCATATCATTAATATCTTTTGATAATTAAATCATATTTAATTATGTCAGATAACTCTCCTTAAAATATCAACCAAATTCATATTATTCATGATAAATAAATCACATTTAATTATCTATTTTCTCAATGCTCGGATACAAATATCAATAATGAAATTATTCTTAAACACTTTCAAGAATAATGTGCTTTCTCCGCAGATACTTGGAGATTAGGACAGGGTGATTGTAGTGTTTCACGTATATTGACATAGATAGTGAGATCACATCTCAAATCCAGATCTTGCGGACCTCCCATAGATTTTTGATTAAATCAAAGCCGTAGATCTAATCTTCCCATTGTATCTAAATCACATTCAGATCAAGGTCCAACATTTGGGCTAAGATTATATCACATCTTTATGAGAGGAGTCAATAAAATATAGACCTTTTTCATCACTCCCTCGGAATGGAAGCGTCATGGTTATACAATCGTTTATGATCACATCACCCTCAGGTATTCCTAATACATGTACATCCTGCATACTGGAAGACCCAGAACAAACCCAAAGTTTTAGATCTCTTTTAGACTGTCTCCTTCAGGATTTTATCATTAAGTTTGTCATTTGACTATTGGGAATTGGTATCGATCATATACTTTCCAAAAGCATATATCATACTTAGGTGTTGATCATATACTTTCTAAAAGCATATATCAAACCTACAAATTCAGTCAAGCTTCCAAAGCGAGACGATCATGCACGGAATTTGATTCTTCCCAATATCTCATGAGTGAAATCATGTCTTCCTATTCAGTAAATGAACATGTATGATCCCTTTAAGAGATCGTATTACTTATATGCCCTTGCATGCACACCAGCGTGCATGTGTATAGACCTTGGTTAGGTCATCAACCTATTGGTATGCCAAATGTACATACTCAGACATATAGTAACACATCTGTCTCTAGTCAGAGGATGCATGCCTATATAATGACAACATACGACATAGGTCCTTGGTTATCACGATCTCGTTAAGTCAACTCTTTAACCTAAACTAATCTGACACCTCCGAATTTGTATTCCTATGTAGAGAACCTACATCAAGAGGTCGATCAGATATCAACCTAAATGAGAAAGGATTTCCATCTCCTACTCAGGCTGGAGATCATCTCTTAACAATTATTTGACAGTGCTTGATGAGTCCTCAATCTAACTCTTTAGATATTCATCCAAGAACCAGCCTCTATGATTCAATAATTGAATCAATAGTCGTATGATCATCAAGAAGGCCATGGTACTTAACCCTAGTTGTACTAAGGGACCTATTATGCAAATTAGTTATTCTTCATTTCAGTTCAGGGAATGATATTTGAAATAACATTTATTGTGTAATATCTCTCCATGGGCTCGCATGTCCAACACTGCAAGCACTGTTTGCTCTCGGTACGCGGTCTCAAGTCTAAATAATTAGCAATTATTAATTTGACTAGATATAAATGTAAGATGCTATAGGCACATAATTCTTTTTAGGATTCGGACCTAAGTATTGATTCAAGCAACCTAAAGTCTAAGGGCTCCTTGCACATAAAACAAATAGAAAGAAAGATGAAAAACTCAAAACATCAGGAATAAATGAAACAAGGCGATAAAACATGAGAAAACCACGAAGAGGCCCCCAGGTGAACAATCATCCAGGCATTGGACCTCGTAGAGAAGATTAGTGTCCAAGTCCATAATTATTACATTAATAATGAATAATTGAATAAATCTCTCTCTCACCAAAATAAAAGAAAATTTTATACTAAAAATCTAGATTTGTTTTCCTTGCTATGTTTTCTGCCTCTCCAATTGGTCATGTGAAGAGGACCAATCTCCACCTTGCTCGGTTGCATAGCCCAACTAAGAGGTCGTTCTCACGTATTAGGCCCTTGCAACAAGCACAACAAAAGAGAAATATTAGCACAAGTAATAAACTAATGAATTTAGACAATTTTTGAAGTGAGGTATATACAAAATAAATAAATCAATAAATATGTACAAGGAACTAAATGGATAAATGAATCAATAATTAAAAGACAAAAATATATACAAAATAGGCTACACATGTTGTAGCCCAGCAACGATGCCATTTGATGTCTTGGGTTTTCCTCACGCAGGTCTAAGATGTATCCTCACGTAGTGCGAGGATGAGTTATCATTGAGGCGACCTGCAAGGGAATCCCTAGATTGATCAACAAGTACCACAATATAATAATAAGAAGTTAATGGCCAAAGATGTGAAGCCCAATTTATTCTACACTACAAAAAGAAATGTATAACATGTAAGCATGCAGTGGTCGAACCGCAAAGAGCAAACTAAGAAGCATATGATTATTGCTAATTAATGTGTATTATGTACATATTTGTCTTCAAATCTTTTTGTGGGTTTTTTTTGTTTTTAATTTTTTAATCAATACTAAATGTATATAATTTAATAACAATAAGATATATTATATTATATATATGTATATATATGTTTATATATATATATATGTATTCATAGAGGTATAGATCTACACATAAGGTTGATATATATTTATATTTATACATATCTATATATACACATTTCTTTTTTTGTTTTAAATTTTGCTAATTTTTAATTTCTTTTTTACTTTTTTAAAATAAAAAAAACTATATTGACATAGTGGAAGTATATTTTTATAGACATATAGATAGTATGTGGCATATATATCTATAAATATTCCAATAATACATAGAAAATATCTTTCCCTTTTTTATATTTTTCTCATATTATTGTGATTTTTCTGGAATTTTTGCATAATTTTATATATTTTTTAAAAAATAAAAAACATCCTAACACATGGATGAAATAAATAGGGAGAGTTGATTTAAAGATTAAAAATAGCAAATAAAGTCCAAAATTGTCCAAATCAATTTTAATAGATAGATAATAATATAAAGAAAATTCAGAAATAGATAATTTTTTTGGAGTTTTTAGGAATTTTATATCTTTTTTGCTGGATTTTGGAGATTTCTATTTTTATCTTTATCTTTTTTTATTTTTAGGTATTTTTGGTATGGAGTTAGCAAATATAATAAAAAATAACATAATTTTGGGAAATTTTCAAAATATTTTTATATATTTTTTTATTTTCTAAATGAGACAGGGATAAAAACGTGCTCATTTGATTTTTAATAATTATCTAAAATGCCTAAAATGCCAAAAAAATGTGATGTCTTTTAAAGCTAACATGCATTTAACCCTAATTTTGCACAATTTTTGGAGTACAAATACTATTTTTAATAAATAAAATACAAGCACAAAGATACATGTACTAGAGATGACATATTTGTAATTAAAAATAAAGTCATGGTCATATGTACAAATTTCCTTGAAATATACAACTTATATTTAAATTTAATGGACTATTTTACAATTCACAAAACTATTAGGACATAGGTGCAATTTACCATGCTAGTTGAGCTGGACTGGACCCATATGACATATCAAATAACTACAGGGGTCTCTATGCAATATTTCCAATTTTATTTACATTATAAAATTTACTTACAAGACTAGTAAATAAAGAAAAAAGGTAGGGGGCTAGATGTGCAATTTACCCCCAAATATAAGGAGATGGATGACTGGATGATCATCACTTAAACAATGGGTGGCCACGATGGGACGATATCGCTTCGATGATGGGTGATGAAGATTAGGTCCAAGGCTTGATCCAACAGTGGATGTATCTCCCCATCAGACAGTGATTGTACAACCTAGAGCGAGGGATCCAACGGACGGTGTGGCATCATTCTCCGAGAACAGGGAAGAACATGGGTGTGTTCTTCCCTATTCCTCTACTTCCTCTCAATCCAAAGCCTCTCCCTCGATGATATGGTGCTCTTCATCTTCGTGCTGACGATTCGCATCAAATGGTGCCTTAAAGTGAGTTCGGGACCCATCGGAGGGGTCCTAGAGGGACGATGAAGCTCAAAGTACCTGGAGGCTGAACCTGGACTCGAATAGGCCTCGAATGACCCTTATTCTATCAGGGACTTGTACGGTTAGAAATAAGGAGCTTGGGTGGAGGTCCCCGGCTATTATTGGGTGGAATAGTCGAAGGTGGAGATAATGTGGCGACGCTCCGGCGAGGGGCGGAGGGTGAACATCGATTCGTTGATCTGGGCGTGATCAGATTGGCAGGATGAGCCGGAGATTTGTAGAAATGAAGGAGTTAGATGATGGAATGGTCGAGGGCGTCGGAAACAAGGGTGATACAATGCGAATAGTGACCGGAGCCTGAGAGCTCCTACGAACTAAGATCTAAAAAGTACGCTAATGCAGACGATTAAACACGAAATAAAAAGGAATAATAAAAAACTACGACTAACATAGACCTAGAAAGGGTAATGAGCGCATCTCGAACCTAGTGGTGAACCGGGGAGAAAGACGGTCGCTGGAGCGCCGCCTGGGACCTGTTCTCCTCCTCCTGCAATGTTCCGACCTCGAGGAAAGCACCCCTGTCACCGGCAAACTCTCACACACCTGGATGGACTCACTATTATGCTTGGAGAGGGATCAAGGATGAAAGAATGGAGGAGAGTCTTATTTATAGACATGGTGAAGGAGGCTCAAAGATTTGCTGGTTTTGGTTATCCCGAAGCAGATTGATCAAATCCCAAGACATGGGAGGAAATTACAGGTATTAGATCGACATTTTTCATTTAGGGAGCTATGCCAGATCATGAGTGGATTCGGTGCGAAAAAAGGAAGAAAACCCTAGGATGACATGTCTGTAGTTGAGGAAGAGAGAGGAGGGTCAGTTGTCATGGGGTCAACGGTTTGGCGGATTGTGATTGGTCCACATAAGCCACTACAAGAGAAAATAGGGCTTTATTCCCAAATCGACTATTTAAAAATAGTAAATGATTTTATTAAATTTTATTTATAATATTTTTTTTTATTTTTTATGGTGTATTATAATATGATTTTTATTTTTTTTATGAGTCAATATATTACAAGTTACTTTTTATAAGTCTATTTATAGGTATATTGACCTATGTATTGCACATTTATTTTTATTTTATATTTTTGGTTTTATTATTTTATTTTCATATTTTGTATATTTATAGCTTAGTTTTAGGTGCACAAATATATTTTTATTATAAGAAATAGAGGTATTAATTATATTGGTATAAGTATTGTATATTCATCTATGTATTTGTATATACTATTTATTTTTATGTTTTCAATATGGTTTTATTCCATTCTAAATATGTTACATATATTATACTTAATATTTACAAAATATAAAAATATAAATGTAAAAATAATAAAGAATAAATAACATGAACATTTTATTCATGTATATTGTACAATAAGGGTCCAAAACCTAACTTTCACACCTTAACTCCAAATTAAAAGAAATTACCTTCATTAAATTACTTATTAAAAGTTATATACAATTAAAGGTGATTTTTATACATTTCGAGTTTTATTGAGGAGATATGGGTCA